>CM022303.1:233447868-233973620 GCA_011799875.1 Thinopyrum elongatum
TAGCAATTGCCGCAATCTAGCAAATGGACGTTAAAATTGCATTCCTTAACGGATTTCTTAAAGAAGAGTTGTATATGATGCAACTAGAAGGTTTTGTCAATCCTAAAGGTGCTGACAAAGTGTGCAAGCTCCAGCGATCCATCTATGGGCTGGTGCAAGCATCTCGGAGTTGGAATATACGCTTTGATGAGGTGATCAAAGCATATATACAGACTTACGGTGAAACCTGTATTTACAAGAAAGTGAGTGGAAGCTCTGTAGCATTTCTGATATTATATGTGGATGACATATTGTTGATTGGAAATGATATAGAATTTCTGGATAGCATGAAAGGATACTTGAATAAGAATTTTTCAATGAAAGACCTCGGTGGAGCTACTTACATATTGAGCATCAAGATCCATAGGGATAGATCGAGACGCTTAATAGGACTTTCATAAAGCACATACCTTGAAAAAGTTTTGAAGAAGTTCAAAATGGATCAGTCAAAGAAAGGGTTCTTGCCTGTGTTGCAAGGTGTGAAGTTGAGTAAGACTCAAAGCCCGACCACGGCAGAAGATAGAGAGAGAATGAAAGTCATTCCCTATGCATCAGCCATAGGTTCTATAAAGTATGCCATGTTGTGTACCAGACCTATTATGTACCTTGCCATGAGTTTGGCAAGGGGGTACAATAGTGATCCAGGAGTAGATCACTGGATAGCGGTCAAAATTATCCTTAGTTACCTAAGAGGACTAAGGAAATATTTCTCGGTTATGGAGGTGATAAAGAGTTTGTCGTAAAGGGTTACATCGATGCAAGCTTTGACACCGATTCGGATGACTCTGACTCTCAATCTGGATACGTATTGAAAGCGGGAGCAATTAGCTAGAGTAGCTCCATGCAGAGCATTGTAGATATAGAAATTTGCAAAATACATACGGATCTGAATGTGGCAGACCCGTTGACTAAACTTCTCTCACAAGCAAAACATGATCGCACCTTAGTACTCTTTGGGTATTAATCACATGGCGATGTGAACTAGATTATTGACTGTAGTCAATTCTTTGGGTGTTAGTCACATGGCGATGTGAACTATCGGTGTTAATCACATGGCGATGTGAACTACATTATTGACTCTAGTGCAAGTGGGAGACTGATGGAAATATGCCCTAGAGGCAATAATAAAATGGTTATTATTATATTTCCTTAATCATGTTAAAGGCTTATTATTCATGCTAGAATTGCATTGATCAGAAACTTAAATACATGTGTGGATACATAAACAAATATTGTGTCCCTAGTGAGTCTCTACTAGACTAGCTCGTTGATCAAAAGATGGTTAAGGTTTCCTAACCATAGACATGAGTTGTCATTTGATAACGGGATCACATCATTAGGAGAATGATGTGATGGACAAGACCCATCCGTTAGCTTAGCATATGATCGCTCAGTTTATTGCTGCTGCTTTCTTAATGTCAAATACATGTTCCTTCGACCATGAGATCATGCAACTCCCGGATACCGGAGGAATGCCTTGTGTGCTATCAAACATCACAACATAACTGGGTGATTATAAAGATGCTCTACAGGTATCTCCGAAGGTGTCTGTTGAGTTGGCATGGATCGAGATTGGGATTTGTCACTCCGTGTATCGGAGAGGTATCTCTGGGCCCTCTCGGTAATACACATCACAAGAAGCTTGCAAGCAAAGTGACTAAGGATTTAGTTACGAGATGATGTATTACGGAACGAGTAAAGTGAATTGTCGGTAACGAGATTGAACTAGGTATGAAGATACCGACGATTGAATCTCGGGCAAGTAACATACCGATAGACAAAGGGAATTACGTATGTTGTCATAAGGTTTGACCGATAAAGATCTTCGTAGAATATGTAGGAACCAATATGGGCATCCAGGTTCCGCTATTGGTTATTAACCGGAGAGGTGTCTCGGTCATGTCTACATAGTTCTCGAACCCGTAGGGTCCGCACGCTTAACGTTCGTTGACGATATAGTGTTATACGAGTTATGTGAGTTGGTGACCGAATGTTGTTCGGAGTCCCGGATGAGATCACGGACATGACGAGGTGCTCCGGAGGTAAAGATTGATATATAGGACGATGCTATTTGGTCACCGGAAAGGTTTCAGGATGTACAGGGTATTCATCGGAGTGCCGGAAGGGGTTCCGGGAGGCCACCGGTAAGTGGTGGGCCTTATGGGCCAAAAAGGGGGAAGCACACCAGCCCACAAGGGGCTGGTGCGCCCCTCCACCCTTGCCCACGCACCAAATAGGGAGGGAAAGGAAGGGGGAGGCGCCCTAAGGCAGCCAGACCCCCTTTCCTTTCCCCGCATGTTCAAAATAAGGAAGGGGGCGCGGCCAGGGCAGGCGCCCAAGGGCTGCCGCCGGCCACTTGGGGTGCCCTAGGGGCTGCCTTCTCTCCCCCCTCCACCTATATATATGAGGGAGGGGGCGCCACACATAGACGACGACAATCTCTTAGCCGTGTGCGGTGCCCCTCTCCACAGTTTCGTCCCTCGGTCATATTTTCGTAGTGCTTAGGCGAAGCCCTGCGGAGATAGCATCACCACGCCGTCGTGCTGCCGGAACTCATCCACTACTTCGCCGTCTTGCTGGATCAAGAAGGCGAGGACGTCACCGAGCTGAACGTGTGCTGAACACGGAGGTGCCGTATGTTCGGTACTGGATCGGTTGGATCGCGAAGAAGTTCGACTACATCAACCGCGTTACTAAACGCTTCCGCTTACGGTCTACGAGGGTACGTAGACACACTCTCCCCTCTCGTTGCTATGCATCTCCATGGATAGATCTTGCGTGTGCGTAGAATTTCTTTTGTTTTCCATGCAACGTTTCCCAACAGTTACCGCAAGACCCAACGACTCGCCATTCTGGAAGGGACTTATGAGAACGAAAGATATATTCTTTCGTAGGGCCAAATTCTTGATTGGCAATTGAATGACAAGAAGATTTTGGGAGGATACGTGGTTAGGGGAGACGCCTCTAGCCATACAGTACCCCACCTTATATAATATTATACAACATAAGGAGGATTACGTAGCTATTGTACTACAGGAGGTGCCCTTAAATATACAGTTGGGGAGATCCTTAGTTGGGGAACGTTGGAACTCCTGATTACACTTGGTGCGGAGGTTGATGGAGATTCAACTATCCGACCAATCTGATTCCTTCCATTGGAAATTAACCAGAAACGGTGTCTTCATGGTCAAATCAAAGTATATGGATCTAATTAATTCTGGCTCAATCCCAAGATCGTTACATATCTGGAAAATTAAGGTTCCCTTGCATATCAAGATTTTCATGTGGTTTGCCCACAAGCAAGTGATCCTCACCAAAGACAATTTAATAAAGCGACATTGGGTAGGAAGTGCACGATGTTGTTTTTGTGATCGTGACGAAGCAATACAACACCTATTCATAGATTGTCCTCTTACGAAATTACTTTGGCGAACGGTTCATATAGCCTTTAACATTATTCCTCCAGTTAGCATTGAATCGTTATTTGGAACGTGGCTAGCTGGAGTAGATCTTATTACGGCGTTTCGTATTTGTATTGGAATATGTATGCTTATTTGGGCTATATGGAATTGCAGGAATGTTATGATATTTAACAGACAACATACTTTAACTTTCTTGCAGGTCATGTTCAGAGTTACGACGTGGATCCATACGTGGTCCTTACTCACTCCTACGGACTCCAGGGAGCCTCTGATTACTTGGTGCAACCAGTGGGAGATGCTAGCACGGGCTATTTTCAACCGGTTTGGATGGCGGTCTCAGAATAGGATAGGCGTCTAGTGTTCTAGTCCTATTTATCCTGCCGGTTGTGGCAATGAGTTTCCCTTTTTTACATTTGTTTTTTGCTTCGTTTGCGAGTTGTAATGGATCTAAGACTTTGTTTCCTTCGTACTTCTTAATAATATGGCCGTATGCATCTCTCATATGCAGAGGCCGAGGGTGAGCCTCCTTTTTTTCCAAAAAAGAAGCAACATCGTGCTCGTGAACGTGCAGCAGCTCGCTCATGAGTCACTATTTTTTTTTTAAACGAAGGCAAAGATTGCCTCATCCGTTAATTTCAACCATGGGCCGATGTTGCGCGTACGCCATGTTCTCTCGGCTATCCAGGGTCGGCATGGTGTGTTCTACGACATGGTGTGTCTTACATGTAGTTCGATGAATGGTCTTTGGGTGGATCACAAGTGTGACATCTCTGTCGTAGCATGGTCATCGTTGAACGGTCTCTAGCCGCTGCTCATGCTTTCTCGGCTCGCTTACGAGGGGATCCCGCTACTTTTTATACCGATGGTTTTGTTAAACACCCAAATCATAAAATTAACGATTGCCGAATAATTGATACAGCCAAGCTGCATGGAAAAGCGTGTGACCGCTTCTAGTCAGATGCTCCAAACTTTGTTAGTCCAACTCCAACACAAAGACCCAAACAAACAAGCTTTTCATTCGGTTGGATCGGTCAGACAGACACCGGCGTCCGTTATTGTCCACCGGCCAATAGGTGCACCCAGCCTGGCCGACGCATTTCAGCATTTTTGAAATTTAAAATATTTTACATTGCCATCAAAAATCACGTCCGTGCATCTACTTAAATTAAACTTAAAAAAGGACATAAATAACTTAAACAAAAAAAGTACAAGAGGAGCACTAGTTTCTTTGTTTTCCAGCTCAAGAAAGACCAGGGTCCAGGAGTGAGGGCTTTTGGAGGCGAGCTCGTTTTCAAAATACGATTTTCCACTGCATGAAAAAAATTGAAAAATTTTGTATACACTCTCACATATGTGTATTGCGTATGTGCAAAAATTCATAACCATATACTTTCACACGTGGCGTACAGAAAAAAGACAAAAACATATTTCTAAAATGGGCTGCTTTTTTTTGTTGTTGGGCCGGAATTTTGTCTTTTTTGTACAGCCTACAAAATACAAAAATTTCAAATGATTTTTTCACACGTGCATGCAGAAATCTAATAAGTTTCCATGGATTTTTTTTTAATTTATTTAAAAACTTTGAAATATGACTTTTGATTTTTCCAAAATACCGAGCTCCACGGAGCTCGGCCTCCGTTGGCATTTTCCGCAGGGTCCAGGCATGACACAGCTGTTGGACCAACCAACGTTTCACTGTCGGGCGGCCACGTGTGGTTACACGTCGCGGGCCCCACATGGTCACCGCCCCGCCCCTCCAGTTAAGCAACCGGTGAATCCACCCATCCCCTTCCTAAAGGCGACAGACATTAATCCCCAGTAATTAATCGTCAATTATGGTTACCCCACCCACGCTAATCACCCACCAAATCCATTCCTCCCTCCCTCCCGGTCCCCGTCCCCGATTCCAATTCCACCACCTCTCCGGCGCGGGGCCGGGCGGAGCGGAGCGGGCGAGGCGGCCAGGGTTTCCCACGCCCCACCGCCGCCGCCGCATTCCGACGCCCGCATGGCTCTCGTGCCCAGCGGCGACGACCAGGCTGCGGCCTGCAAGGCCACCATCCCCTGGTCCGAGATGTTCCGCTCAGCCTCCGTCCGCCGCCCCAAGCAGGCGGAGGACCCGCCCAAGCCCGCGCCCTCGCCGCCGGGGAAGAAGGCGGCGCCGCCGGCCGAGGCCGAGGGGCTGTCCCTGGAGCCGGACGCGCGCCTGGCGCTCTACATCGCCATGGCGCACGCGGGGCTCGCCACGGCGCTGCTCGTGCTCTACGGCCTCTACATGCTGCTCGCCGACTTCCTCCGCCCGCTGCAGTGGGCGCTGCTCTGCTCCGTCCCGCTCCGCGAGACGCAGCACGCGCTCGTCGCCTTCTGGGAGCCGCCGCTCCGCGGCGGGTTCAGCGCCACCGTGCTCGCGCTCCCGCTCGCCGCGCTGCGCTCCTGCGCGGCCACCCTCGCCGACGCGCGCGCCGCGCTGCTACGCCGCCCGCTTCCGCCGTCGCCGTCCTTCCCGCGCCTCCTGCGCTGGCTCGCCTCCTCCTTCTTCTTCCTCCTCCTGCTCGAGCGCCTCGGCACCGCCGCCGCGGTGCTCCTCCTCGGAGTCTCCCTCGCCTTCTACGCCGCCTCTCCCAAGCCGTCCTCTTTCATCCCCCGTGCCGCCTCCTCCCGCATCTCCGGTCGAACACCATCATCCCGCGGGCTCCTCCTCACCGGCGGCATCCTCCGCCACCTCAGGACCCTCGTCGCTGTTGGCCTCATGCTTGGCATGATTGCTGGCTTCCTAGGAGGTAGCGTCTTCTTTTCCTACAAGATCGGACTCGAGGGCAAGGACGCCGTCATGTCCCTCAAGTCCCATGTCGAAAATGGCAACTACTCTGAAAAGATTGGCCTCAAGAAGTTGCTTGACGACAATGACATCCCGGGCTTGGTGGAGCAGTACTCAGGGAAGCTCGTCGAAACCGTCTGGGAGCAGGTAGACCAATTGGCTGTACAATACAACCTTACTGATTTCACTAGTGGATTCAAGCACTTCTTGATCAGCCAATCAGTCCCATCTGGTGCCAAGAGCAAGGAGCTCATCACTTCTAGACCGCACCCGTACTCGCTAAAGCTGCAGGCCATTACACTGCGTGTGAAGAAAAGGGAGTGGCTGGAGATCTACAAGGAGCTGGACTCATTCTTCAGGGAGCTGTTAATCACAAGGGAGGATCTAGTAGTGAAAGCCAAGGACCTGGCTTTGCAGGGCACGGAGATTGCGAAGAGTCTGCTATCTAGCGGCACCTCTGTGCTCGGTGGTAGTGCCAATTTGATGCTATCCATTGCTCTGCGCATTCTCTCCGGTGCAGCAGAGGTGCTCAATTTTGTGTCACAGCTGATGGTCTTTATGTGGGTGCTGTACTACCTCATCACCGTTGAGGGTGGCGGCGCAACAGAGCAGGTCGTTGACCTCTTGCCGGTGTCCAAGCAAGTAAAGGAGCGTTGTGTCGAGGTTATAGACCATGCCATTAGCAGTGTCTTGTTAGCCACTGCCAAGATTGCTATATTCCAAGGAATCCTGACATGGCTGTTGCTAAAGTTCTTCAAGGTGCATTTTGTGTACACAGCAACTGTATTTACAATCATCAGTGCACTTTTTCCAATACTACCAGCATGGCTGTCCTCCATATTTGCCGCAGCGCAACTGCTGACGGAAGGGAGATATGTCCTCGCGGTTATGGTTACAGTGATACACCTTGTGATCATGGATTATGGAACCACGGTCATTCAGGAGGATATACCTGGGTACAATGGGTATCTGACTGGCCTTAGCATAATCGGTGGCATGACATTATTTCCCAATGCTCTCGAGGTACGGATATTATTCTAGGTTATCTTTGTTTGTGTTATTAGGTGCATTTCACAGTTCAAACTTGCATATGCCATGATAATGAACTTCCTGTAGTTCAGTTGCATGAGTTTTCCTATATGGTATTTTCATAAATAAATCAGAAGGTATTAGAATCTAGGGCTTTTTTGTGTGATAACAACTAAAAGAGCTTTTACTGTAGGCTACAAATATTTTCTGTCTTCCTCTGCATGCCAAGTTATTAAGCGTAGAGAAACTTATGCACTAATCAGGCTAGTCAAGTCAATACACACTACAAAAATATTTTTCTGCTCTTGCTAGTTACACCGTTGCTCTCCTCTCTGTTAATGTAACTCCACATATCTTTCTGCTCCACAAGTTTGCACCCTATCCTGCATTTATGCATATGTTATTGTGCACCTTTAGCTGTATTATACTGTAAATGTTCTTATAGTTTGCTAACAGATCTGTACTAAAACTGTTATGTTGATTAATTCTGTATGGAGTATGTGTGCTTACTTTCACACCATCTGCTTGTCCATTAATTCACAAAGAATCATCCTGAAACTCTGAGAACATGCCACTGTACCATAATTCTGTTGTATTGTCCATCTGAGGATTGATCTTTTCATTACTCACTTTGAGCTGATCATTTGGTGTTTTCCTCAGGGTGCAATCTTAGGCCCCCTTATTATGACGGTTGTGATAGCATTGAAGAACCTGTACACAGAGTTTGTGCTTGCTGATACAGAGGAGATGAGCAGCTAGCATTGGATGAAAGAAAACATGGTTGAAGAGAATACATGCGTAGGACCTTTACTCTGTATTTCCATGTTGGCTTTTCCCTTGTACAATGCCCGAGTATACAAGACACTGCATCAGCTATGACTCATTCCTCCTTGTTGTAATTTGCCCTCTTTGTAGTGCAACTTAATATCTATTGGATTTTCCGATAGATCTGGTTTTGATATGCATGGGATTGGCCGTCTGTTTGATTGATGTCGAAATTGTACAGTTTTTTAGTAATTTATCTAGTTCACATGCACCTTGTTATGTGCATCCAACTGCTTAATTCTCTGTACAAGTAATACTAATAGTCTGATAGTCATTGTTTCTTTTGCTGTGCAACAATTTGTGCTGTGCTAAGTCAAAGGATCAGGTAGCAAGCAGTTCAGAAGAGATTACCATGGTCAGATGAGGTCACCTGCACAACAGAACAGACCCAGTTGGGGTGGGGGTGCCAAACACTTGTGTAACTCCAGACTTGGGACAGCTAAATTAGCTCAGAAATCATGTCGCTGCCTCTGCTCCAGGTTTGTGCAGGTGCTTGCAACAACTCTCTAGTTTTGCTCTGAACAATTACCCTGCAATTGCTTGTACCAAGTACTTAAATATATTGATTAATATTAATATTACCTCTGTTCCAAAATATAAGACGTTTTGGTAGGCTAAAATGGCCTACGAAGACGTCTTACATTTTGAAACGGAGGTAGTACGTATGATATTATCTTGGGTTGTTGTTAGCTTGTGACCTAAAAAGCATTGCAGCTTTACTTTTGATGTAGCAAGTAGGAGTACAAAATATTGATTAATATATTATGATACTATTACTTTTGATGTAATACTACTAACTTTTGATGTAACTTGTGCTCTGAGCAATTACCCTGCAGGTACTAAATATCGATTAATATATTATGATATTATCTTTGGTTGTTGTTAGCTTGTGAGCTAAAAAGCATTGGAGCCTTACTTTTGATGTGAACTTGGCTTTGAGTGATCTGGGTTCTGGAGTGTAGCTTTCCTTTCTGCAACCCGCTGGAAAAGCCCACATTCCCTCCAAAGCCTCACAATTGTATGTTTTTCCTTAATCTTTATGTGGATTAGCATCTAATCACTCTCCACTCTCTAGACCCTAAGAAAAATAATAATTTCTCGCAGTTTATTCTGACCGGTCGCAAATTTCGATTCTAGAAAGGAAAAAGGAAGATCAGGGAGGAGGGGCTAGTCACCATTGGCATTTTCTCATGATGTAACGGGCTGTCTAGACTCTTCCAGAGAAGCTAGTATTATCTTGTGTGTTGAACTGTTCATCCGATGTGTACCAGTTATCTGCTGTTTAAGCAAGCTGCCTCTTCTTACCCGGTCAAGTGGGTCATGCACACAAGCATCAGCTGGGCAATTTCTTCTTGGAAGATTCCAAATGCATATTAGTTTATCTGCGGGCATTAGAATAGTACATGTGTTGTACTAATTCCAACCTGGAGCCGATTTTGACCTTCGCAATCATGATGGTTTGCATCTGGCATGGGTACATAGATCATGGTGTGGTGTCGCCGAAGATTCTTGCTGCCGGGGTTTCGCTTTCCTGCGACAGCCCACGGCTTTCTCGAGCTGAATAATCCTCATGTCAGCACCATGCACACGGTGCCTGATTATATTACCAACTGTTTTGAGAAGCGCGTTACTTTTTATCCTGTTTGGATCGTAATTAGACGTTTTTCGCGTCCCTGAAAAGAAGATATAAAAATACAGTGGATTTTTTTTCCTTTGGAATACATGTACTTCAGCCAATTCTCTTCGAGCCAGTCAAGTGTCGTTAGCACTTAGTGCATCTTTCCATGAATCTAGATTAGTCAAATTAAGCTGTGGTCAAACAGAAGGTATCCATTATGACATGGCATTGATCTCTGTTCTTGAACTGAGCAAGCTTGGCGGCTTGGGGTGCAAGAGTACATCGTTCAATATAGTATTAGCTGTCAGCACAACAATCAAGTACTCCCTCCGATTCAAAATAAGTGTCGCAGTTTTGAACTAAGTGTCATTGAACGATGTAACTAATAGCTGTTAGAGTGTCTTTATTTTGGATGGGAGGGAGTAAGTTTTTTCCCTCCCAAGTTCGGATTTTTTTTTTGTTAGGCATACACGGCTTATTGTGCCACCGATGAGCTCACCTGGTCTATGCGAAATTCTGTCCTACGTGTCAGAGTGTCTTTTTTTTTCTACATGTTTTTAGGTCTCCTTTGATCTAGTGGAATTTTATAGAATGTTTTGGATGATTGGATACTTAGGAATATTTCATACTATTCCTAAGGATTGCTTTGCACCCTATTTTGGAGTAGAGTTTCATCTACCAAAAACTCAGTTTTTGTTTTCTTGTGGTGTCAAATACTATTTGATCAAAATTAAGTGGTTTTCTAATCGTATAGGATTCGAGCAAGAGGACGTGCCGCTCAAATCATGTATTTTCTTCCAAGAATTATGCAAAACAAAGATGCATATGTCGCGTGATAAGAATGAGAAGTTAGGTTTCGGAAGCCGTTGGAAAAGCTAAGCCAACTTTTTCGGATGACAACGGAAGCTTTTATTACCCTTACCACTGCATTGCATCATATATCTAGATGAATCCAGACATACTTATTGCGATATGGTCGAGGAAGTCAAGGTTTTATTCTCATCCACGGAAGCCTATAGGGTCAGTTGGGTTAGATGCGTTCCACTAATGGGGTAGTCCATGTGTTTAGCTTAATGATGTAGAGTACTAGCTCATGCTTTAGCTTCTTTTTTTTTACCTCAAAAAGACCTCTTTATTTAATACTCCCTCCCTCCGTTCTGATTTACTCGTCGTGGTTTTAGTTCGAATTAGGTACAATAGAGGGGGGAGGATCATCCAACCAGACCCTACTGGCCTGGAACTTAGCCAACTGGGCTAAGCTACAGAATTCGTTTTCCTATTCGCATGCTCATACTTGACCCTAATAAATTCTGGCTCCATAGAAAAAGAATCATGAAGAATCGTTGCAGCAATACCTGTAGGAGGCCTCTCATTCATCATAATTTCTATTAATTCACTATTATCAGAACTCATAACAACTCTATTACAACCCATGGATTTAGCTAAGAACAAACCATGCTTGAGAGCGAGAGCCTCAGCCGAAAGAACATCTTGAACCATATCTAAACGTGCATTACACGCAGCGATGAACTTTCCTTTTTTATCACGAATGACTGCACCTGTAGTTCCCCTTAACATATCTGGATCGAAAGAAGCATCAACGTTTATCTTAACGCAATCACCTGTTGGTGGAGCCCATCTATCCTTTCTCAACCTTGCATGAGGAACTTCAGCAGACCTGAAATTTGAGGATAACACTTTGATTGCCAACGCAGATCTTTCTGGGGACTGCACCTGAATATCATGACTAATTTGCCTCCTCTCCCACATTAAATACCAACAGGCCACCGCAACAAGCTCTGGCAATGGGGCCTGTCCCAAAACCAGTGACTGATCAGGGCTTGAGTACAACAATTCCTCTAGAACAGACTGTCCTGGACGATGAACAAGACAAGATCTCTCAATTAAGTCATGAATGCCCAGTGCTTGCCATACATGCTTTGCTCGGCTACACTTGAACAGGAGATGCTTAATGTCTTCCGCTCCAATCTTACAGACTGGGCACTGCCCGCTCACTTTGATATGGCGGTTCGCCAGGGCAACCCGACAAGGAATAGTATTATGCATAGTTCTCCAAAGAAAGATTTTAACCTTTGCGGGCACCTTGAGACCCCAAATTTTATCCCAAATTGGATGTGGTTTGATACCAAATGCTTGATGGCCTATGTTTAACCTTTGGCCATATTGGCCCTCCCATTCTGCATAATATGCTGAACGCACAGAGAAGGTGTTCGTACGAGTCAGGTTCCAAGCAACAAAGTCTTGCATGCCAGAAGATGATAAAGGGATAGCAAGAATCCTTTGAAGATCCACTTGCCAAAAAGTCTGTCTCACTAGATCCACATCCCAGTTATTTGTGTTAGGGTCAATAAGGTCGCTCACCCTGTTAAGAATGTTCTGGCCCCTTCTAGTTATAACTTTACGTGATGCACTATTAGGGATCCATTCGTCTTTCCAGATATCAATATTAGTTCCATCACCCACACGCCATATATGCCCACGTTTTAATGTATTAATCCCAGCCCATGTACTTTGCCATGTAAAGGAGCTCCCTTTTTTCAACTCGGCGTTTAATAAATCTCCTAATGGAAAATACCTTGCACGCAAAATAGTAGCACAGAGAGAATCAGGATTCTCAATTAGTCTCCATGCTTGTTTAGCTAACAAGGCAAGGTTAAAGCAATAGATATCCCTGAATCGGTGAATCCCATTCCTCCAAATTTCTTCGGGATGCACATTTTCCACCAAGCTAGCCAATGCATCCGTCTTTGATCCGCATCATCGCCCCACCAATATTGCGACATACCGTCAGTGATCCCTTTGCAGATTTGTTTTGGGATTTTAAAAACAGACATCGAATATGATGGTATCGCCTGCGCAATCGCTTTCAGAAGCACCTCTTTACCACCTGTGGACAAAGTTTTCTCTTTCCATCCAAGCATTCTCTTTAACACTATCAACCAGGAACTGGAAGTTATCACTTCTGTCAGCCCCAACAATGGCTGGCAATCCGAGATATTTATCCGTCAGAGCTTCGGTCATTATATTCAGAATAGTACACACTTCCTCTCTAACCTCAGGCTCTGTACTCGGACTAAAGAAAATGCTCGACTTGTCTTCACTCACTAATTGCCCAGACGCCTTACAATAATCAGATAGAATTTGTCTCAAGCAATTTGCACTACCTGTTGTAACATGCATTAAGATCAAGGAGTCATCAGCAAATAGAAGATTAGAAATTGCTGGCGCATCACGACAAACTTGTACTCCTTTAAGTTCGCCACCCCATTCCGCATGCGACAGGAAGGAGGTAAGACCCTCAGTGCACAACAAAAAGAGGTATGGAGATAAGGGGTCTCCCTGACGCAAACCCCTAGTAGGAATGAGTTGCTCACTTTCCTCCGAATTAAATCTGACACGATATCTCACAGTCCGAACACAAACCATGATCATCCGAACCCAATTCTTGTGGAATCCCAGCTTGAGCATGATCTTTTCTAGAAAATCCCACTCAACACGGTCATATGCCTTGTGCATATCAAGTTTAACTGCGCATAATCCAGTCTTCCCCTGTCTCCTTTTCTTGATAGTATGAAAACTTTCATACGCGACCAAAAATGAGAAGTTAGCTAGTAAGAAAGGTTGCGGGAATGAGCCATGCAAAAGATGGCAGGCTGCAGGTGGGACTGACCGTGGGCGTCCCACCACAGCCCACTTAGTTCCACCAAGATTTGGTGGGTGATAGCCAACAACCTGGTGCATCTTAGGTGGATTAACTGGGAATAAGTGGGATCCCACTTCCCTGAGTACTCAGCACTACTGGCTAGCTAGTCAATCACACTAGCCCAGTTCGCCTCTGTGAACTACTGGAAGTTTACTGCGATGCTTGATGGAAGAACTCCAACTACTGGCGGATGGGGATCACCTGCTTCATCCAGTGGCTTACCGAAAAATGGTTTCCCCTCGCTTTATATATAAAGCATCAACACCGAATACAACCGAGAGATCGAACAACACACACACTGCACACACCTAAGACAAGATACAAAGGTGCCGGGCACCGACACCCCACCCCATCAATGATAGAGAGGAGAATCGAACAACAACGAAGCTAGGCCTCCAAAGCGGTGCCTCCAAGAAGGATACGACCAGGGAAAGCCGCCACCGCCCAATCCATGAAGATCAGGTTTTCACCCGGAGCAAGACGACATGAGTGGGAGCGCCACGACGAAGCCTTCAGGAAGGGTACGGCGACCTCGGCCGCCGCCACCGTCGGCCAGTCAGAGGACTGGGCAAGTGGTGTACCCCGGTGCTCACACCCCACCATCGCACCCTAGCTCCGACAACCACCCGCAACCACGCCACCCGCGCGGCCATGGTTGCCCGCCCGCACCTGAGACGCACGCGCCGCCCACACACGTCGCGTCTCCCGCCGCCAGAGCCACCGCCCTGCAACCAGACAACCCCAAGACCAACACAAAGGCTCCGGCTTTGGACCAACCGATGGCCCTCGACCGGCAGAACCACCCGCAGACGCTCCGCTGGAAGATCTGCGCCAACCCGCCCGCGGCCGACAATCGGGGGAGAAAGGGGAGCGGACGAATCCGGACCGGCACAACGTGTGCCGACGACAGGTGATGCGACCGCATCGAGGCCACCCATCCCTCCAACCAAGCTCCCCGCCGAACACGAGGAAAGGAGGAGGAGGAGGAGGGGCGGACGCATCCGGACCGGCCAAAGAGCCGGCGACAGGTGGCGCGACCGCATCGAGGCCACCCATCCCTCCTACCAAACTCCCCCGCAAGCACCTCCGTGTCGCCCCAGCATGGACGCTGCCACAACTCTCCGCGAGGCCATCTACAAACGCGCGCCCGCCGATGAGGGGGACCGAATCGACCCACCGCCGCAGCCGAGGTAGGCCACCAGGGAGGCCCTCCCGTGCCGAGCGCCGCCGTCCAGCCGCAAGGGCCCGACAAGACGAGGGTCACCCACCTCCACCGCTGCCACGCCGCCCCCTCACCATAGCGCCACGGCGAGAGGGCCGCCCGCGGCCCGGGCCGCCCGCAGCCCGCAGCAACAGGGGTGGATCTGGGCGCGCCGCCACGAAGCCGCCGCGCCTTCCCCACCCGCTGACCTGCAGCACCAGAACTGCAGGGCCGCCGCCCCCCACCAGCAGAGCTCCATGGCAGAGGGAGGCCGCCCGCAGCCACAGGCACCCACGCGCCGCGCCGCGAGCCGGCCAGATCTGAACGCCGCCGCCACGCCATCCCCGGCCAGCCCGCACACACCACCACCGCGCCGCCAGTCACGTTGCGAGCCCACACCGCCGCCGGACCTAAGCGTCGATGCACCACCGCGCCGCCGCGCCCGCCGCCAAGCACCGCGTCCCCGATCGGCCGCCGCAACCCGCTCCGAAGCCACCGCGCGGGGAGACGAGAGAACCCCGGCGCCGCCGGTGACGACCGGGCTTCGCCCGACCGCGCCCTCGGGCGGTGGCGAGGGAGGAGGAGAGAGGGGAGGGAGGCCCAGCGGCGGCGGCTAGGGAACCCTCTCGGTCACGCGCGGGGCGACGCGAGAGGGAGAGGAGGAGGGAGTCCTGTGTCATCCAGTGGCTTACCTGCTGGAACTTGACTGGCAGGAAAAGCGCGACGAGCACCAGCCTCGCACCACAGTGATGACGGCCGTTCAAGCTCGTCCAACTGCTCGTCGACGAGCGCGACGACTCCATCTACGGCGCCGTCCTCGAATGGGACAACCACGCCGCGCTGCCCGACTACATCCCGTTTCACCCCACCTGCGCGCCGCCAGCCATCGTGCCTTTGTGCGCCCACGTTGCGCCGCGATGTACCGGCGACATGGGGCCAGGGTTGGGGCTGCCGACGAAATGGGGTCAGGGTTGGAGCTGCGGCGTCCTGGCCATTGCGTCCGGCCAGAGTAGAAGCTGCGAGGTGAGGCTGGGAGGGCTGACTGCATGATGTAGAGGAATTAACTCAAGCAATATGATGAAAATGCCATCTTTTTATCCCCGATGGCAACAATACAATACGTGCCTTGCTGCCCCTACTGTCACTGGGAAAGGACACCGCAAGATTGAACCCAAAGCTAAGCACTTCTCCCATTGCAAGAAAACCCAATCTAGTTTGCCAAACCAAACCGATAGTTCGAAGAGAATTACGAAGATATCAAATCATGCATAAAAGAATTCAGAAAAGATTCAAATAATATTCATAGATAATCTGATCATAAATCCACAATTCATCGGATCTCGACAAACACACCGCAAAAGAATATTACATCGAATAGATCTCCAAGAACATCGAGTAGAACATGGTATTGAGAATCAAAGAGAGAGAAGAAGCCATCTAGCTACTAGCTATGGACCCGTAGGTCTGAGGTAAACTACTCACGCTTCATCGGAAGGGCAATGGTGTTGATGTAGAAGCCCTCCGTGATCGAATCCCCCTCCGGCAGGATGCCGAAAAAGGCCCCAAGATGGGATCTCATGGGTACAGAAGGTTGCGGCGGTGGAAAAGTGTTTTCGTGGCTGCTTCTGGTGGTTTTCATGGCTGCTTCTGGTGGTCAGGGGGTCACCGAGGGGCCCACAAGACAGGGGGGCGCGCCCTCCACCCTTGTGGCCGCCTCGTGGCTCTTCTGACTTGCACTCCAAGTCTCCTGGGTGTCTTCTGGTCCAAGAAAAATCATCGCGAAGGTTTTATTCCGTTTGGTATTCCTTTTCTGCAAAACTCAAAAACAAGGAAAAAACAGAAACTGGCACTGGGCTCTAGGTTAATAGGTTAGTCCCCAAAATAATATAAAATAGCATATTAATGCATATAAAACATCCAAAATAGATAATATAATAGCATGGAACAATAAAAAATTATAGATACGTTGGAGACGTCTCAAGCATCCCCAAGCTTAATTCCTGCTCGTCCTCGAGTAGGTAAATGATAAAAACAGAATTTTTGATGTGGAATGCTACCTAACATACTTATCCATGTAATTTTTCTTTATTGTGGCATGAATGTTCAGATCCGTAAGATTCAAAATAAAAGTTTAATATTGACATAAAAACAATAATACTTCAAGCATACTAACAAGGCAATTATGTCTTCTCAAAATAACATGGCCAAAAAAAGCTTATCCCTAGAAAATCATATAGTCTGGCTATGCTCCATCTTCATCACACAAAATATTCAAATCATGCACAACCCCGATGACAAGCCAAGCAATTGTTTCATACTTTTGATGTTCTCAAACCTTTTCAATTTTCACGCAATACATGAGCGTGAGTCAGGGACATAGCACTATGGGTGGAATAGAATATGGTGGTTGTGGAGAAGACAAAAAGAGGGAGATAGTCTCACATCAACTAGACGTATCAACGGGCTATGGAGATGCCCATCAATAGATATCAATGTGAGTGAGTAGGGATTGCCATGCAACGGATGCACTAGAGCTATAAGTTTATGAAAGCTCAAAAAGAAAACTAAGTGGGTGTGCATCCAACTTGCTTGCTCATGAAGACCTAGGGCAATTTGAGGAAGCCCATCGTTGGAATATACAAGCCAAGTTCTATAATGAAAAATTCCCACTAGCATATGAAAGTGACAACATAGGAGACTCTCTATCATGAAACTCATGGTGCTACTTTGAAGCACAAGTGTGGAAAAAAGGATAGTAACATTGCCCCTTCTCTCTTTTCCTCTCTTTTTTTTCTTTTCTTTTTTTTATTTCCTCACATGGGACAATGCTCTAATAATGATGACCATCACACTTTAATTTACTTACAACTCGAAAATTACAACTTGATACTTAGAACAAAATATGACTCTATATGAATGCCTCCGGCGGTGTACCGGGACGTGCAATGACTCAAAAGTGACATGTATGAAAGAATTATGAAAGGTAGCTTTGCCACAAATACGATGTCAACTACATGATCATGCAAAGCAATATGACAATGATGGAACATGTCATAATAAAACAGAACGGTGAAAAGTTGCATGGCAATATATCTCGGAATGGCTATGGAAATGCCATAATAGGTAGGTATGGTGGCTATTTTGAGGAAGGTATATGGTGGGTGTATGGTACCGGCGAAAGTTGCGTGGTACTAGAGAGGCTAGCAATGGTGGAAGGGTGAGAGTGCGTATAATCCATGGACTCAACATTAGTCATAAAGAACTCACATACTTATTGCAAAAATCTATTAGCTATCGAAACAAAGTACTACGCGCATGCTCCTAGGGGGATAGATTGGTAGGAAAAGACCATCGCTCGTCCTCAACCGCCACTCATAAGGACGACAATCAAAAAATATCTCATGCTCCAACTTCGTTACATAACGGTTCACCATACATGCATGCTACGGGAATCACAAACCTTAACACAAGTATTTCTCCAATTCAAAATTACTCACTAGCATGACTCTAATATTACCACCTTCATATCTCAAAAGAATCATAAAGAATCAAACTTCTCATAGTATTCAATGCACTTTATATGAAAGTTTTTATTATACCCCCCTTGGATGTCTATCATATTAGGACTAAATTTATAACCAAAGAAAATTACCATGCTGTTTAGAGACTATCAAAATAATATAAGTGAAGCATGAGAGTTCAATAATTTCTATAAAATAAAGCCACCGCCGTGCTCTAAAAAGATATAAGTGAAGTACTAGAGCAAAATTGCCTAGCTCAAAAGATATAAGTGAAGCACATAGAGTATTCTAATAAATCACGATTCATGCGTGTCCCTCTCAAAAGGTGTGTACAGCAAGGATGGTTGTGGCAAACTAAAAAGCAAATATTCATATCATACAAGACGCTCCAAGCAAAACAAATATCATGTGGTGAATAAAAATATAGCCTCAAGTAAAGTTACCGATAGACGAAGACGAAAGAGGGGATGCCTTCCGGGGCATCCACAAGCTTAGGCTCTTGGTTGTCCTTGAATATTACCTTGGGGTGCCTTGGGCATCCCCAAGCTTAGCCTCTTGCCACTCCTTATTCCATAGTCCATCAAATCCTTACCCAAAACTTGAAAACTTCACAACACAAAACTCAACAGAAAATCTCATAAGCTCCGTTAGTATAAGAAAATAAATCACCACTCTTGGTACTGTTGTGAACTCATTATTTATTTATATTGGTTCATACCCCCCGATACTACCCATAGATTCATCAAAATAAGCAAACTACACATAGAAAACAGAATCCGTCAAAAACAGAATAGTCTGCGAAGATCTGAATTGTTATAATACTTATGTAACTCAAAAAATTCTGAAAAATTAGGACAACATATGAAATTTGTATATCAATCCTATGTAAAAAATTCAGGGTTTTTCCACGCTCCAGTGAATTTAAAAAATTCTGTGACTGGACGCAAAAGTTTCTGTTTTTTAGCATGATCAAATCAACTATCACCATAAGCCATCCCAAAGGTCTTACTTGGCACAAACACTAATTAAAACACAAAACCACATATAAAAATAGGCTAGATGAATTATTTATTGCAAAATAGCAAGGATAAAAATTGGGTTGTCTCCCAACAAGCACTTTTCTTTAAAGCCTTTTAGCTAGGCATTGATAATTTTAATGATGCTCACATGAAAGACAAGAATTGAAACACAAAGAGAGCATCATAAAGTACGCGAAAAACATATCTAAGTCTAACGTACTTCCTATGCATAGGCATCTTATAGGCAAAAAAATTATCAAGGCAAGCAAATCCTAGCATATGCAAAGAAGAAGAAGGAAACAATAGCAATCTCAACATAATGAGAGGTAATTTAGTAACATGAAAATTTCTACAACCAAATTTTCCTTTCTCATAATAATTACATGTAGGATCATAATCAAATTTAACAATATAGCTATCACATAACATATTCTCAACACGATCCACATGCATGCGAAGTTGACACTCTTCCAAAATAGTGGGATTAACATTAACTAAAGTCATGACCTCTCCAAACCCACTTTTATCAAAAATTTCATAAGATTGAATATTCTCCAAATATGTGGGATGTAAAGTTGACACTCTTCCAAACCCACTTTCAATATTATTGCAAACATTATTATCAATCTCATATTCATCATGGGGCTTAAATAAAATTTCAAGATCATAAGAAGAATCACCCCGATCATGATCATTGCAACAAGTAGTAGACATAGCAAAATTAGCATCCCCAAGCTTAGGGTTTTGCATATCATTAACACAATTGACATTAATAGAATTTATAATAACATCATTGCAACCATGCTTTTCATTCAAGGAGCTATCGTGAATCACTTTATAATTTTCTTCTTTCAACACTTCATCACAATTTTCAGATTCACGAATTTCAAGCAAAACCTCATAAAGATAATCTAGTGCACTCAACTCACTAGCAATAGGTTCATCATAATTGGATCTCTTAAAAAGATTAGCAAGTGGATGAGGATCCATAAACCTTTGTTTCTGTTTTTCAATAAACACACAATTTTACCAAGCGAACAAGCAAACAAACCAAGTAAGACATAAGGGCAAACGAAAAGACTAACGAAAGAAGGGCGAAGAAAAGGCAAATCTTTTCGAAAATCATTTTAGAAGTGGAGGAGAGGAAAACGAGAGGCAAATGGCAAATAATGTAATGAAAGAGATGAGAGTTTATGATGGGTACTTGGTATGTCTTGACTTGGCGTAGATCTCCCCGGCAACGGCGCCAGAAATTCTTCCTGCTACTTCTTGAGCTTGCGTTGGTTTTTCCCTTGAAGAGAAAAGGGTGGTGCAGCAAAGTAGAGATAAGTATTTCCCTCAGTTAGAGAACCAAGGTATCAATCCAGTAGGAGACAACGCACAAATCACCAATACCTGCACAAACAATCAAACAACTTGCACCCAATGCGATAAAGGGGTTGTCAATCCCTTCACGGTTATTTGCAAAAGTGAGATCTGATAGAGATAGATAAAACTAAACAAAAGATAAAATAAATATTTTTGGTATTTTTGGTTTATAGATCTGAAAATAAAAGATTGCAAAATAGTAGATCGGAAAGTAATATGATGGAAAATAGACCCGGGGGCCATAGGTTTCACTAGAGGCTTCTCTCATGATAGCAAATAATACGGTGGGTGAACAAATTACTGTCGAGCAATTGATAGAAAAGCACAAAGTTATGACAATATCCAAGGCAATGATTATGAAATATAGGCATCACGTCCGTGTCAAGTAGACCGACTCCTGCCTGCATCTACTACTATTACTCCACACATCGACCGCTATCCAGCATGCATCTAGAGTATTAAGTTCATAAAGAACGGAGTAACGCATTAAGTAAGATGACATGATGTAGAGGAATTAACTCAAGCAATATGATGAAAATGCCATCTTTTTATCCCCGATGGCAACAATACAATACGTGCCTTGCTGCTCCTACTGTCACTGGGAAAGGACACCGCAAGATTGAACCCAAAGCTAAGCACTTCTCCCATTGCAAGAAAAACCAATCTAGTTGGCCAAACCAAACCGATAGTTCGAAGAGAATTACGAAGATATCAAATTATGCATAAAAGAATTCAGAAAAGATTCAAATAATATCCATAGATAATCTGATCATAAATCCACAATTCATCGGATCTTGACAAACACACCGCAAAAGAATATTACATCGAATAGATCTCCAAGAACATCGAGGAGAACATGGTATTGAGAATCAAAGAGAGAGAAGAAGCCATCTAGCTACTAGCTATGGACCCGTAGGTCTGAGGTAAACTACTCACGCTTCATCGGAAGGGCAATGGTGTTGATGTAGAAGCCCTTCGTGATCGAATCCCCATCCGTCGGAAAAGGCCCCAAGATGGGATCTCACGGGTACAGAAGGTTGCGGCGGTGGAAAAGTGTTTTCGTAGATGCTTCTGGTGGTTTGGGGATATATGGGAATATATAGGAGGAAGATCTAGGTCAGGGGGTCACCGAGGGGCCCACAAGACAGGGGGCGCGCCCTCCACCCTTGTGGCCGCCTCGTGGCTCTTCTGACTTGCACTCCAAGTCTCCTGGGTGTCTTCTGGTCCAAGAAAAATCATCGCAAAGGTTTTATTCCGTTTGGTATTCCTTTTCTGCGAAACTCAAAAACAAGGAAAAAATAGAAACTGGCACTGGGCTCTAGGTTAATAGTTTAGTCCCAAAAATAATATAAAATAGCATATTAATGCATATAAAACATCCAAAACAGATAATATAGTAGCATGGAACAATCAAAAATTATAGATACGTTGGAGACGTATCAGGGGACAACAGTTTCAACTGATAAAAAAGAGATAATAATGATCATGGTTTCTTAGAGCAACTCCAATGCGGCGACCCATTTCGTTTGCGCGCGTCTGTTTGGGTCGAGGCGGACAGAAAAGTCGGCCCAACGCACCGACCCAAACGGACACGCGTCCGCTTTTCGTCCGCCTGCCGACCCATCCCCGGCCCAATTTTGAGCCTGATTTGCGTCAGCACGGACACGAGACGGCCGCGCGTGCCACGCGCCAACTACTCCTGAAAGTGCTAGTTATCGACTAGAGGGGGGTGAATAGGCGATTTTTATGAAGGTCTTCAAGACATGCAATGTCTTCAAAGACAGACAACCAAATACAACCTACACAGTATGCAGCGGAAGATAAACTACTCTAGCCAAGCCATAGTCTAGGAAACAATACAGAGTAAACACGAAGACAAATAGCAGCTATGTAGAATGGATCGGAATAGGAAGACAGAGTGAAGCCAAATAAGCAATCAGAGAGAATGTCTTCACACTATGAAGTCAAACAGGATAGATAAGCAATGACTTCACGAAGCTAAACATAAGTAAAGGGTGAAGAGATAGAACCAGTTGCTTGACGAAGACAATGATTTGGTAGACCAGTTCCAGTTGCTGTGACAATTATACGTCTGGTTAGGGAGGCTGAGATTGAACTCAGAAGACCGCGTCTTCACCTTATTCCCCTTGAGCTAAGGACACTTAATCCTCGCCCAATCACTCTGGTAAGTCTTCAAGATAGACTTCCAAACCTTCACAGACTTCGTTCACCGGCGATCCACAATGACTCTTGGATCCTCAGAACGCGACGTCTAACCGACTAGAAGATACACAGTCTTCAAGTGTAACAAGTCTTCAGATCACGCGGACAGAAAGACTTCAGTGATGCCAAACACTATTTGGGCTCTGGATGTTTTGGGCTTTGTCCTCGCAAGGTTTCTCTCTCAAAGGCTTCGGAGGTGGGTTGCTCTCAAACGACAAAAGCCGTGCACTAACTCTGAGCAGCCGCCGATTTATGGTGGAGGGGGTGGGCTATTTATAGCCAGGAGGCAACCCGACATGATATGTCCGAAATGACCCTGGGTCACTAAGGAACCGACACGTGTCCAACGGTCGGATTTCAAACACATGCGGCAGCTTGACTTTGGCTACAAGCAAGGCTGACTCATCCAACTCTGGATAAGATTTTCTCTCATTATCTTCACTCGAAGACATAGGATTTGGGTTGAGCATCACATCAGTTTTCTGACTTTGTTCACTTGGACCCCACTTAACAGTTCGGTGGTTCCTATGACTCAAGAAAGAAGAAAATGAAACTACGAAAGAAACTATGTCTTCGCACTCCATTGTCTTCAAGTGAATGTCTTCACACGTCATTATCTTCGACGTGAATGTCTTCACGAACCACCAGCGTCTTCAATGTCTTCATACATTTTTAGGGGTCATCTCTGATAGGTAAACCGAATCAATGAGGGACTTCTACCTGTGTTATCCTGTGAATCTCACAAACACATTAGTCCCTCAACCATGTTTGTCGTCAATACTCCAAAACCAACTAAGGGTGGCACTAGATGCACTTACAACTCCCCCTCGCCCGCCAGTCGGTGGCAAAGCCTCCACCATTTCCCTCCACTTTCCCAAAAAACTTCCCGCCCGCTCTCGCTCCCGGCCGCTCACCATGGACGACGACCTCGATGCCGCCGCTGGCCTCGTCTCCCTCGCCTCGTCCAGCATCACGGGCGCCCCCTCCGACAAAGGCAAGCCCCGCGCCCCCCGCAAGATTGCTACCGCGCCCAAGGAGAAGAAGTAGCTGACGCCCGAGGAGCGGGCCGCGGAGTCGGCGAAGAGAAAGGGCCGGAGGCACGCGGCTAACGCAAGGGACGAAGTAGCGGCCGCCGCCGCCATAGCCGCCGTCGCGCAGTAGGAGGACACCGCCGCCCGCGTCGCGGCAGCAACGAGGGAGGCGCTGATCTACCTAGGGTTAAACCCTGGCCAACACGGGCTCGTCAAACGCCGCCGTGGCCGCGGCCAGCACCAGCTTGTCCGCGTTTCCTCGGATGGTGCTCCCAGAGTCACCCCGCGCGTCGGCGACTTACCTGATTCCCGGCTTCCACATCTAACCGCAAGCCTCCCGCCTCTCCGGGGAATGCTCACCGGAGGTGAGCGTGGTGGCGCCTTCCACGCCCGCACCCGCGCCCATCGACCTCAACGCCACACCGGTAGCCGGTGCCTCATCATTCGGCAGGGCGAGGAAACACGCGCGGCAGATGCCAGCCGACGTGCTCCTGGGCGCCCGTAACCTGTTAGGCAGAATGCCAGCGGCCGGCGATGACGAGAAGGCCAATCGTGTCATGCAGAGCATCATCTTCGATGGTGAGACGGCGGTCGCTCGCGGTGTCGCCGCGGCTGGCTACGATCCAGAGGAGACACAAAGCAAGGACACCCGAGGGCAGTTCACGCCGTCGACCTATGATCTAGCTGGCATGTAGGACGCCTTCATGCAAGATCAGGTTGGCCTGGACCTAGACAGCTTCCCGCTCGACCACGAGTTTCCGGAGGACTACGACCTCGAAGAAGAGGATGAGTTGGACATCGACGGGGAGCCTTTGTTCGAGGACGAGCTCGCCAGCCAAGCCACCGGGGCAAAGCCGAAGCGCAAGAGCAGGCGGGCGAAGGCATACACGGCGGTCGAGGACAAGCTCCTTTATGAGTGTTGGAGGGACATTGGGCAAGACCCCAAGGTCGGCGCCAAACAAAAGGCATCAACCTTTTGGACTCGTGTCCATCGTGAGTTCCACAAACGCAAGAAGTTCCCGCCGTACCAAATCCAAAGCACGTGCGGGTGGGTGTCCATTTCGAAGCGATGGAAGGTGATCCAACAAGAGTGCAACAAGTTTTGTGCCACTTTTGAGAGCATCAAGTCACGCCCCGTGAGCGGCATCGGCATGCAAGGCATGGTATGCATGCATGTGCCCCTCTTTGTTTTCATTCCGTTTATGCTTGCAAGTCCATTTCCATATCCATTTGCCAATATGCTTGCATGCATTTCATTTGTAGGCATTCAAGGTCCAACACGATGGCAAGTCCTTCAACCTCTCCCATTGTCGGAGGGTCATCAAAGACGAGGAGAACTTCAAGGCGCAATATGCTGCCCTCATGGCGCGTGGGGGGAATAAAGCCGTGGAGGAGGTTGGGGAGGGCGAGAAGCCACGGCCGCGGGTGAAGACCAACTCCAAGAAGGAGGACAAGCGGGATGTGGCGTCGAACGCCTTGATCGCAACCGTGGAGGGCATGATGACCAAGAAGGACTCAAGGGAGGAGAAGCGCTGGCAAGACAAGGAAGAGCAAATGAACGCCTTCATGGAGATCCAAAGGAGGAGGCTTGAGATGGAGGCGGAGAAGCAAGCCAAGATGCTTGAGATGGAGGCGGAGAAGCAAGCCAAGATGCTAGAGATCGAGGCCGCAAATGCCAAGACCAAGGCTAAAGAAGTGGCTCTCGCTAGGATGATGACGGGCGTGGAGATCATGAAGGTGGACCTCAACACCGTGTCGCCAAGGAAGAGGCCGTGGTTCGAGAAGATGCAGGCCGACATGCTCAAGTTCGACGACGAGTGAGCTATGACGGCGAACGTCATCCTTTTTTGTATGCTGGCATGACCACGTCAGCGATGGCATGTGTCGGCGTTCTGGGAACGGGGGTACCCAGACTTGCCTGCTTGCGGCCCATGGCGTGGCTCCATCGACGGCCTGGTACGGCCCACCATCAGCACCAACAACGCAAGACCCTCGCGAGGGGCCAAACCTCGCGAGGCGGACGACGCCAAGACCTCCAGAAGGGGCGGCCTCCTTAGGCTGGCTCCTGAGGAGCGGAGATTTCTATGCAGGCCCTCACCTCCTGAGGTTCGGATGACGCGAGCCATGACGACCAAGGCCAGGCGGGCGCCAGCGGGCGCAGTACAGCAGGTTTCCTCTTTGGTGCTAAAGAGGCAAGCGCAGGCGCGGAGTCCCGAGGCATCAACCAAAGGTTTCCATTTCCGTGCTACAAGACCAAGACTGCCAGGACGGCAGGACGGAGGTCATCGCCGAGCCCACCACGGCGTCACGACCAGAAGCTTTGCAGGCGCAGACCACCTTTCGTCAGGATAAGATGTACTAGTTGTCTTCCTTCGAATTTGGCTGTTGTGGGATCCCTTCCCGCCTTCATTTTGGGAAGAGGACCAAGGACACTATAAATAGAGCCTAGCCACCACCGTAGAAGGGGGATCGATCAAAGGACGGGCGATGGATCATTCAGACCATCCTCTCCCTCACCAGCACACGAACACACCTCCTGAGGTTGTTCTCCCACTGTACTAGTTCATCCTCAGCCCACCTCGAGGCCAATCCACCACAAAGCAGGAGTAGGGTATTACACCGCAAGGTGGCCCGAACCTAGGTAAACTGCTGTGTCCCATTTCCTTCCAGTTCATCGAGCTAGGCCGTGGGATCGACGAGTGGGCATACTGGGGAGGTTGAGTTCTTCGCACGCACCCCAAAGTTCGAATCTATCCAGGGTCTGCGAAGCCCCGAATCCGACATTTGGCGCGCCAGGTAGGGGTGCGTCGGAGCCTCTCTTCCTCAGGTCGATCCGCCCCCATTTCACCATCCCCATGGTTGATGCTCGTCGAGTTCGTGCTGAGCGTCGGGCCGCCCTCGCCGCCCGCATCGCCCAGAAAGCGCCTGCAGGCAACGGCGCTCCCCGCCGTTCCCCATCGCCTGCGGCCAACGCTGCCACCGGCCCCACGACCCACGAGCAGCAGGCTTCGTTGCTGCAGCCCTCTGTGCGGCGTGACGGGCGCACAGCCACTCCGTCGCTGACTCTGGCGGCTGCTTTGTCTTCTCATGCTCGTCGCGGGCCGGCGAACGCCAACCGCCCGTTCTGCGTCTTCCACAACGTGCACAGCCACAACACCAATGACTGCCAGGAGCTCAGGGCCATTCGCGACGGGTGCCTCGGCCGACGCCCCGAGCGCAACGACCAAGGCTACGGCCGTGGGGGAGGCCGAGGCGGAGGACGCTGGGACAACCACGACCCCTGCCAGGACTGGCGCGATCAACCTCATGAGGACCGCTGGCAGGGCCAGCCTCGCGAGGGTCCCTAGAGGGATCAGCCTCGTGAGGACCGTCTTCACGGCAACACTGGCCTTCCTCCGCTGCCGCCACCGCCAAGAAGGAATGATGACCACCACCAAGATGATGGGCTGGGGGCTTCCAAGAGCCTCGTGCCATCGCTTGCATCCTAGGCGGTGCTCAGGCCCCTGCCTCCCATCGCATCTTCAAGCAGTTCGCTCGCGAGGTGAACGCGGCCCTCCCCAAGCTCGAGGCGACGCGTCCACTCAGGTGGTCCAAGTACGCCGTCACCTTCGCCACTGCTGACCAGCTCAAGTGCGCGGCCGCTGCCGGCGCCCTCCCGATGCTCTACTCGCCTACCGTCAGCAACGTCCTCGTCACCAAGACACTCATCGATGGCGGCGCCGGGCTCAATGTTCTCTCTGTCTAGACGTTCGACAGGCTCCAGGTGCCATACGACCAGCTTCAACCTACCAAGCCTTTCTCAGGAGTGACCGACGGCTCCACCACCCCGATAGGGCAGATCCGCCTCCCTGTCACCTTCGGCAAGCGCGACAACTACCGCACCGAGCTCATCAACTTCGACGTGGCCCACATTCGCCTCCCGTACAATGCCATCCTCGGGTACCCGGCCCTGGCCAAATTCATGGCTGCGACTCATCATGGCTACAATGTCCTCAAGATGCCAGGAAGCTGCGGCATCATCACGGTCGCCTGCGACGAGAAGGACGCGGTGTGCTCCCTCGAGCGCGCCTACCAGGCTGCGGCGGTCGAGAACCCAGATGATGAAGGTGTTGTCTATCCACCTGAGGCTGTCCCCAAGAAGAAGAAGCAGCTGCTCCACCGAGGACCTCAGGAGGATGGGACGGCCGGTGGACCTGCCTCAGGACCTGTGCCCACTGACGGGGCGCCTTCCCCTCTCGCATAGGAAGGCGCGCCCGACGCCCCTCTCAGGTTGGGCTCGGGGGCTCTCCTCTGGAGGGCCTCTGACCTGGCCAGCGTCATGAGGGAGGCGCTCGGGCACCATATGGAGGCGTGCTTCAACGCGCGCTTCCGCGAGGAGAGCGCAGGGCACCGGGCGCCAGGCGCTCAGGAGTTCATCACCAAGGCAACCAAGGAGCTTCAGGAGGCAAGAGCTATGCGAGGCGAGCGTCGCCCCGCACCACCCAGCGCGGCTCCCTTCCCCGGCGAGGGCAGCGAGCTGCGCGCCTGCGTCAACATCCCAGGGCTCAACAGGACCGCGTCTCAGGAGCTCTTCTGGCCGTCCCACGTTGGCCGGTGCGAGGGCCCACCTCACAGCTACGTTCGCATGCCTTTTGGTTTGCTGAACAGCGCTGCCATGCACCAGCGCCACATGCGGGGTGCCCTGGCGGCTCATGAGGCCAGGCACCGGGCGATCCTATCGGAGGTGGCGATGGATCCTCATGAGCCCCCCGGGCCTCCAGAGCCTCGCGAGGTTCAGGACCCGGACGGCTGGTGAGGAGCGACTTCTGCAGCACACGTCCCCAGCTACTTCAACACTTCTTCAGCAACGGTGCCAGGTGACATTTTTTGGTTCGTTCAGTTGGGGGCGCCCTTCGGGCTGCATTATCCCCAAGCCGTGTGGGTCCGTCCCTGCGGCATGTATCGTTCTTTGCATCTATCAGAACTGGCTTTACCCCTTTCATGAGTTGCTTTATGATTATCACCTGTCTGTTCGGTACTCCGTCGCCCTTCGCGGCCTCCGCGCGTTGCTAACCCGCCACTTGCTCATCCCGCAATGGGGGCTACACATGCTGGCACGGCGCTTGTGCTCGGGTCCGTCCCTGCAATGTTGATAAATCTGAGAGATCGAGCTCTGGCTCGCTGCCCGCCCCGTGCACGTCACCTCACCAGATCCTCAGTGCCTTCATCTTCTTGCGGAAAGATCAGCGGCAGGACAACAAGTGCAGTTATGTGTTATGTTCTCCTCCTCGGACTAACTCGCAGGAACCTCCAGAGCTTGACTACGAGCGGCCCCGCCGACCACTCCTTTTTTCACGCAAATCGCTTGCACGTTAAAGGGGGGCTCCTGAGAATCGCGCCTCAGGAGCTCGTGCTAGCTCTCGAGCCCTCACCCCTGGCCTTGACCACGGCATCGCGACCTGGCATACCAGCGACGACTGAAGCTTGCCTGGGGACTGGGTCCTGTCGGCGTAGAGCACTAAGCTACCGCGAGAACGAAAAGGAGCACCGTGCCGAAGCGAGATACGCAATTGCAGCACCGAACTAGGAAAGATAGCATCGAAGCAAAAGCATTACAGTTTCTTACATACCCCCATGGGGCTTGTCACGATTCCGTGCAGGGAAAACAAAAGAAGAGGACCTGGAAGAGCCCCGGCCACAAGACGTCACCGACGACGCCGGGTGGACGCCGCTGCCGCGCTCTGGGCGAGGCGAGAGCTCGACGGCTCGTAGCTGTCGTCGTCGCTGGACTCCGGAGAGTCGCTGCTGCTGCTGGAGGAGCTGCTGGCAAGGCCAAGGGCAAGTTCAGCGCCCGAGGCCGTGCCGCGTGGACCGCCCCTTCCGGAGCAGCACTCCAGGCGGCGGCCGTCCTCACTGAAGACTTTGAAGAAAAGCGTGGAGGCTCCGTCGTACTCGAAGTGGATGGCGAGGGCCCCTTCCGGGCAGCAGGCGCGGGCGATCTCGCCCCATCCTCGAGTCATGAAGACGTCGCCCGGGGGGACGACCTCGACCTCCGCTTCAGTAGCTTGGCTGTAGCACCCGGCGTGTTGCAGCCACAGCTCGGCGGGTCCCCTCGGTGGTATCTCCTCGGTGAAAAACCTCAGGAGCCGGATCCACGTACGCGGCGGCATTGCCGCCCACACCACGAACTCACGCGATGTGCCTTCGGCGTGAGTTCGCCGGCCGGCTTGCCGTGCAGCCTCGGCCTGTCCTCCGCGACCCCGGACCGCGCGGCGCTGGGCACTGCCGCCTTGCCCAGGGCTCTGCGCGGGCGTACATAGGGATCGGGAAGCCAGGCGGAGGCCGCTCGTACCAAGGCCGCGTCACCTCCTGCCCCTCGCCGGCATCGCGGGAGCGGCCAAGCCTTTTCTTCGGCGGAAGTGGCCCCAGCCCCTCCCGAGGAGCTTTTCCCTTCTCCGCCGCGAAAAACCTCCTGATCGACGCCATGGACGCTACGGCAAGACGGCGAGACGAGGAAGAAGAAGGAAAAGCGAGCAGCGAGAAGACGGAGACGAGCAGGGGGGCTCTGCCCCTCCCCCCATTTATAGCCGGAGGGAGGCCAACCGCCGGCCCCCACGATCCCTCGTAATGATGGTTTTTCTGCATGCAGCAGGCTCTAGTCAAGTCGAACGGTTGCCGAGGCTGCGTGGGGAAGCGGAGACGCCCACGTCCCGTCAAGCGCCACGCGTCGACCGAGGCCGCAGGCGGTTGGGGCCCGCGGCGCTTCGCCATTGCCCTTTGGCTTCGTCCCAAAGCCAAGTCCGAGCACGCCTTGGGCCCGGGGGCTACTGTCGGTGTTCTGGGAACCGGGGTACCCAGACTTGCCTGCCTGCGGCCCGTGGCGTGGCTCCATCGACAGCCTGGTACGGCCCACCATCAGCACCAACAACGCAAGACCCTCGCGAGGGGCCAAGCCTCGCGAGGCGGACGACGCCAAGACCTCCAGAAGGGGCGGCCTCCTTAGGCTGGCTCCTGAGGAGCGGAGATTTCTATGCAGGCCCTCACCTCCTGAGGTTCGGATGACGCGAGCTATGACGACCAAGGCCAGGCGGGCGCCAGCGGGCGCAGTACAGCAGGTTTCCTCTTTGGTGCTAAAGAGGCAAGCGCAGGCGCGGAGTCCCGATGCATCAACCAAAGGTTTCCATTTCCGTGCTACAAGACCAAGACCGCCAGGACGGCAGGACGGAGGTCATCGCCGAGCCCACCACGGCGTCACGACCAGAAGCTTTGCAGGCGCAGACCACCTTTCGTCAGGATAAGATGTACTAGTTGTCTCCCTTCGAATTTGGCCGTTGTGGGATCCCTTCCCGCCTTCATTTTGGGAAGAGGACCAAGGCCACTATAAATAGAGCCTAGCCACCACCGTAGAAGGGGGATCGATCAAAGGACGGGCGATGGATCATTCAGACCATCCTCTCCCTCACCAGCACACGAACACACCTCCTGAGGTTGTTCTCCCACTGTACTAGTTCATCCTCAGCCCACCTCGAGGCCAATCCACCACAAAGCAGGAGTAGGGTATTACACCGCAAGGTGGCCCGAACCTAGGTAAACTGTTGTGTCCCATTTCCTTCCAGTTCATCGAGCTAGGCCGTGGGATCGACGAGTGGGCATACTGGGGAGGTTGAGTTCTTCGCACGCACCCCAGAGTTCGAATCTATCCAGGGTCTGCGGAGCCCCGAATCCGACAGCGTGGTCGAACTCCCGCCCCTTTTTGTGTGCTGGCATGTGTGCCGGCCGCTGGCAAGTGCGCCAGCACAAACTGTGTGGTGTTCTTTTGGAGCTGGCATTGTATGCCGACCGCTGGCAATGGTGCTGACATGAACTTTGGGCAACGGCATAGCCGCTGGCATGATCTACGGCCACGGGCCTTTTTCAAATTTGTGCGCAGACATAGAATGGGTCGCTGGCGTTGGGCGCACTGCCGGCCCAAATGTTAAACAGGGCAGACGTCGAGCGGGCGGTCGATCCAAACGGACAAAAAGCGGGTAAAAGCGCCGTCCGTTTGGGTCGGCGGGTTGGAGTTGCTCTGATAAGAATATACTAGTAATAATGTATATACCAATTGTAAAGGGCACACTTTATGGGCTCCTTTTATCCGGTGATGATGAGCACGGGCGTGAGGGAGGGGGCAGAATGAAGGGACTGCGGGGGCTGCGGCAGTTTGAAAGTCAGCAGCAGCCTCAGCAGAGCGAGGGAGGCGACGCGGGCAGTGAAGTCACTCCTTTTTCTCCGAAATCCTCCCTCGTTTTCCATCTCTCCTCTCCTCTTCTCCCTCCCCAAATCAAAGTCTTCAATGCCCCAAACCCACCTCCCGTTCCTCCCCCCCCCCCCCCCCCCCCCCCAAGAAATCCTCCTCCCGCCGCCGGAACCCCGCCCCGCTCCAAACCCTACTCGACTCGCCCAGCCCGTGCGGCGCTCGCCGCCGTTTCTTTTCTTGGACCTGTTCTTTCGGCTCGGGGGATTCCCTTCCTTTTTGTTGCTTCATTCTGGAAAGCGCCCGGTCGTTTTCCCCGGATTCGCCGCGCTTCAATCTGGATTGTTTGATTCGTTTTGCTCGCTTGCTTGCTCGGAACTTTATGTGGTCTCAGCTCTCTCCCGCGTTTCCTCGACCCAGCAAGCCAACACCTTCTTCTTCTGCTGCAGTTTCTCGCTGATTTGATTCGATCCCAACGGCCACCATGATTTCCTTCTGAATTCCTTCCCGAAAAAGAGGTGATTTCAGTCTCAATTAAAAAAAAATAGAATTAAAGAAGAGGTCGAATCTTGTTGATTTGATTTGAACCACGCAGACCGCCCAAATCAATCTTGACAACAACAAAAACAAGAAAGAAATAAATGAGGCTGGTGGTGCATGTGCTGGAGGCCCGCAACCTCCCGGCGGCGGAGGCGCAGGGGCTGGGCGACCCGTACGCCAAGCTGCAGCTGGGGAGGCAGCGGGCCAAGACCAAGGTGATCAGGAAGTCGGCCAACCCCGTCTGGGACGAGGAGTTCGCCTTCCGGGTCGGGGACCTCAAGGAGGAGCTCCTCATACGCATCACCGACGAGGACAAGTACTTCTCCGACGACTTCCTGGGCCAGGTCAAGGTGCCCCTCTCCGCCGTGCTCGACGCCGACAACCGCTCCCTCGGGACGCACTGGTACCCGCTGCAGCCCAAGAGCAAGAAGTCCAAGATCAGAGATTGCGGTAACCATCTTCTTTCCATACATCATTTTTTTCCTATTCTTTTCTTAGTTAAATATGAGATTGTTTCATGGTGATGATAATGTGGTGTTATTTTTTCTGAATTCGTCTAGTTGGACAGTGACCGACCCAGTCTTGTGATAGATGGGGTTGTGCTAGTTTAGCCCTCCTTGCATCCTCTTTTCGGCAATAGCTTCTGTCCGTAACCTTTTTTGGACAGAGAGAACAATTGGTGCTCATCTGAAGCCTCACAAGCAACAGGTCATGAGTTCAAATCTGGCAAATTATAGGGGAAATTCATACCGATGACCCGCCAGCCGCGGTTGCTATGAATCAATCTATAGTTGGTTCCTGAGGAGCAGGGTGCCACGCCGTTGGGCTATGAAACAATTAGCAGTTCCTTATCACTTCTGGGAATATATTACTTCCCAGATTATCCAAAACTTATGACATAATCAATACAGTAGTGGATGTATACCTGTCGTAGCTTTACTGCCTTTTTTATACTTATCCTTAGCTTCCAACCCACTATCAGCTGTTTATCCCTTGAAAATGATGTATCTAATGACTTGATCTGTTAGGAGTTATAGAAAACTAGACTATGGGGACTCTTTTCCTACTAGCATCAAATATTCACTATTTTGGCTTGTAATGAGGTGAATAAGAATGGTGCCTGTCTGACCGACATGATTATCCTCTTTGGTTATTTGTGCATAGACTGCAGCCTATTTTTCAGTGTGGGCAACTATTTACATGCTGCTAACACATTCTGTAGGAGAAATTCATCTTACTATATCTCTATCCCAAAGTTACCCTGAAGAGACAGCGACAGTTGCACATTGGGCTTCAGACGACTTTGCATCAAGTTCAGACAAATCAAGTGAACTAAGGAAGGGATCTTCTTTGCCAAATATTCCTATAGAACAATCCACATCGCCACCAGTTAGTGATGAAGCAGAAATTACTAAGCAGGATAAATCAAATGTTGGTCCATCGTTTGTCAACCGGCTAAATCAATTTTTTTCAGTAAAACCAAAAGACACAGAAGCTTCTGTTCCACATGTGTTCAAGCATGACCGTGGTTTGGATACTCTTGAAGAAACGCCATTAACAAGCGCACAAATTTCTGACGAGCAGGATTCTGAAACTAGTGTAAATATGTCATTTGATGAACTACTAAAAGCCTTTGCATCTAAGCATGAAGGGAATGATATGCCTGAAAATTTGCCAGGTGGAGTTCTTATTGATCAAGTCTATGCTGTTGCACCCAGTGACTTGAATACACTTCTTTTCTCACCAAGTTCAGACTTTCTGCAATCACTAGCGAAGATGCAAGGGACTACTGGTCTGGATATTCAACAATGGAGTCTTGAAAATGATGGTGACATCTTGAAGAGGGTTGTAACCTACACAAAAGCTGCTACTAAACTAGTTAAGGCCGTGAAAGCAACAGAAGACGTGGCATATCTGAAGGCAGATGGAGATATGTATGCAGTTTTGGCAGATGTCAGTACTCCTGAAGTCCCTTTTGGCAATAATTTTAGGGTGGAGATTTTAACCTGTATAATGCCAGGGCCTGAACTAAGAGATGATGAAAGATCTTCACGACTTGTAATCTCTTGGCGCTTAAATTTCATGCAAAGTACCATGATGAAGGGCATGATAGAAAATGGTGCAAAACAAGGACTGAAGGACAACTTCAATCAGTTCTCTGAACTTCTGGCTCAAAATGTCAGACCAGTTGATGCAAAAGATGCAACAACAAATAATGTAAGCTTGTCTTCCGTGCAACCGGAAACAGAATCTGATTGGAAACTAGCATTCCGAATCTTTGGAAATTTTACTGTTGTGTCCTCGGTTGTTGTGCTTATTTATGTTTTTGCACACATCATCCTTGCAAGTCCTAGTGTAATTCAAGGTCTCGAGTTCCCTGGCCTGGACTTGCCAGATTCTGTTGGTGAAGTTGTGGTTTGTGGAGTTCTTGTTCTGCAAGGACAACGAGTCCTTAATATGATTGCACGGTTTGTCCAGGCAAGGAGGCAAAGAGGTAGCTCATATCTCCTTTCTGGTTTTACTCCCGTTCTTTTTCCTAGTAGGAATAGAAGCATTATGCATGAACTCATGTATTATTTAACAGAATCACTGCGAATAATTTGAGCAGATAAACCCAACAGTTCTTGGCACTTGACAGTGACAAGATACAAATGCTTCTTTACGAATATTCTGATGCAAAAAAAAGGGTTACTGTTACTCCCTCTGTTCACTTTTATAAGGCTTTGTAGACGTTTCAGACATTGTGCAAAACAGCTCAATTTCACTTGTCTGAAATGACTTATAAAAGTGAACGGAGGGAGTACTTTTTATTTTCTTCAACAGAAACTTCAGTTATTATTCTGGACTTATACTCTTCTTTGTTCGAAAAGGAGGGAATGCCCCCGGCCTGGACATATACTCTCATAATCTGCACGCATCAGCAAACTTTGCTTACATGGTCTTTTGGAATGTGTAGGCGGTGATCATGGTGTCAAAGCAAAAGGCGATGGCTGGTTGCTGACTGTTGCTTTGATAGATGGGACCAACTTAGCAGCCACAAAGTCATCTGGTTACTCTGATCCATATGTTGTATTTACTTGCAATGGACAGACAAAGACAAGTTCGATTAAGTTTCACACTCTTGAGCCTCAGTGGAATGGTAAAGCTATAATTTAATTTGTTTGCAATATTTACTAGCCATCTCATAAGTCGTTAGAAATGCATTTGAATCCAGCTTATAATTTATTTTGTTTGCAATATTTACTAGCTACTCCGTTCCAAAATAAGTGTCGTGGAACTAAAACCACGACACTTATTTTGGAACGGAGGGAGTATCTCATAACTCGTTAGAATGCATTTGAAGCCATCTTTATTTGACCTATTTACATTTGCTAGCATTTTGCTTTAATTCACATAGTGCTAAACTTTAGAACTCCCAGTAACCAACATGTATTAATGGGCTCAAAGGAACCTCTATTTATTTGCAAATATTTTTAGGTCTTTCAAGTTGCAATGTTTGATTATAACCTTCTCAAATTTTGCAGAAATTTTTGAATTTGATGCCATGGAAGACCCACCCTCAGTGATGGAAATAAACGTATATGATTTTGATGGACCCTTTGATGAAGTTGCCTCCCTTGGTCACGTTGAAGTAAATTTCTTGAAATATAGTATATCTGAGCTTGCCGACATTTGGATTCCTCTCAAGGGAAAGCTGGCTCAAGCATGTCAATCAAAATTACATTTGAGAATTTTCTTGAACAATTCAAGGGGTACAGAAGTTGTGAAGGATTACCTGGACAGGATGGAGAAAGAGGTTGGCAGAAAGGTAGGTCTCTATTCCCTATCGTCAAGTGGTAAAACCAAATCATACTCTTAGGACCATATGCACCTATCATTCAAATACTACAATTGTGTACATTCATAGAATTTATAAATGTAGGGGCTGTTTGGATTTTGCCCTTGCCAGCCATGCCAACTCAGGGCGTACCAAAATATTGGCGAGCTAATCTGCTGCCCCGGTTTCGCCAACGCACAAGCACAGAAACTAAAGCGATGGCCAAAAATTTGGCGTGGGCGTGGGAATTGGGCCTCAATCCAAACGCTGGCCTATACTAGCAGTCAACGCCAAAATATTGGCAGGGCAAGTGCGGGCTACTATCCAAACAACCCCGTAGAGCATATTAGAAACTTGGAAAATGTTCACTTGCTAAAAGTTCTACAAGAATATAATCACATTTGCACTGTTACCAAGAAGACCAAAGTTTCCATGCTTATTTTGTCATTAAGTATGTTTCTTTTATCACATGCAACACCTGTCTACAATTTTAGTGAGAAATTTTGAAATGCACAAGTGTGCAGAACAAATACAGGTGTATATGGTATCATATAATCAGTCCATGACTTGATTGATGCCAATCTCATTATGCAGATTGCTATGCGGTCACCTCACACGAACCTAGAGTTCCAGAAGATCTTTTCTTTGCCACCAGAAGAATTCCTTATCAATGATTTTACCTGCCATTTAAAGCGCAAGATGCTCACACAGGTAAATTTATTTGCTTCTACTGTGTTTCTGTTGTACTGCAAGCAAACCCTCATTCATTTCGTAATACAGCACCACGTGCTGAGAAAGTGGATTCGGTATCCTCAAATTAAAGAGTCAGCTGGGATCCTGAGTCAGCTATAAGCACAACTGTCATTCCAGATTACAAAAGTATGCAAATCTACAGATGGTGGTCGCTATTTTCAGCCAGTATGATGTAGTACAAAGATTCCATTCAAACTTACTCAGTTTCTGAACCCAGTTAATACAATATAATTATTCATCTTTCTGCCTTCTTTCGATTTTCCTGCTCTACCATAAAAAGGTACTATCAAATATTGTCTGTTAACCACTTAACCATACTTATGATTACCAATAATCATTGTCATATTTCGCATGGCCATGCTACTGTTAATCTGAACTTACACCTTAACTACACATAAACTTCTGTTTTGTGTGCCTTTGTTTGACTGCTTGTGCTCATGGCTGTCTTGCAGGGTCGCTTGTTTTTATCCCCAAGAATTATTGGGTTCTACACCAATCTTTTTGGCCACAAAACAAAATTCTTCTTTCTTTGGGAAGATATTGAAGAGATCCAATTGGTCCCTGCAACCCTATCTTCGATGGGAAGCCCATCTCTGCTGATTACTCTTCGCAAGGGCAGAGGAATGGATGCAAGGCATGGAGCAAAGCAACTGGACGATGAAGGGAGACTCAAGTTTCATCTCCAATCCTTTGTGTCGTTCAACGCGGCACATAAGTAAGTTCATTTTCTTGGATGATAAACATTAACTCGTCATATGTGGCTGGCCATCACAATAAACTACTTGAAAGGACACCAATTTATTGTCCGGTTTAATTTTCTTTCTTCATGAGCATGTTCTTCAAAATTTTGAATTGCATGCTTTGCAGAACAATAATGGCACTGTGGAAGGCGAGATCTTTGACCCCTGAAGAAAAAATTCAGCTGGTAGAAGAGGAATCAGAAGCGAAAGACCTCCAAAATGAGGAAGGTGGATCTTTCTTAGGCATAGAGGATGTCAAAATGTCAGAAGTATTTTCATCTACAATACCTTTTGACGTAAGATTTCCTTATCTCGTTCTGACAATGATGTATAATCCACTATGTGATGTGCAACAAGTGAAACAGTTACAGTTTTGGATTGAAAGCAACTTCCATGTTTCATCCAGGTGCCAATACTCATGGGCATATTTGAGGGTGGTCCTGTGGAGCGTCGAATTATGGAGAAAGTTGGCTGTATGGACTACTCTGTGACAGCATGGGAACCCGTCAGGGACGATGCGCACCAGAGACAAGTCCATTGCAGGCTTGACAAGAAAGTGGCACGCCGTGATGGGGAAGTAATGAGCACCCAACAGAAGTCCCCATTACCTGGTAAGAATGGATGGCTCATTGAAGAAGTGATGACATTTGAAGGCATTCCAGTTGGCGAATGTTTCAATGTAAGAAAAGACTTTCTGACATTAATTTTTTATTATTAAAATCTTAGTATTAGCTATGTATTTCAATTGTGCATGATATTATATCTGTGTTAAATCTTGTCTTATTCTTGCCTGCTCTTATGTTGCTTTCTTGGTCACACCTTCCTCTTGATGGTTGACATGACATCTTTGTAGTCAAACAATTGACCTTTTGTTAGCTTGCTAATCTTGAATTTGTATGTCCTTTCTTTTGTTCTATATGTATTTCCTCATTTTGGTTAACCAAACACCGCACATACATCTTGGTTGCTTTGAATAAGATTTTTTTTAATTGAAAACGTTTCGATAAGATTTCTATGGTCATTGTGGTGAAGTGGTCATCCTGAATTCAGAAAGCTGTCGGTACACAATATACGAAACAATCACATTGTTTACAGATGTATGCATTATACACCTAAACATGAGAAAAGCAGCCACGTTCACTAATTTTTTCAAAGGCCAGCCACGTTCACTAATTTTGTCAAAGGCAACAACTACTGTCTATTTTCTCGTCATTTTGTCACAACCGAGATTTCAGATTTTTCGACTTCTGACATAGTCATTACTTAATTTCCACAGCTCCATATTCGATACCAGTTGGAGCAGAATTCGTCCAAGCAGAAGTCATGCAGTGTCCAAGTATTTATCGGCATGGCATGGTTAAAGAGCTGCAAGAATCGAAAGAAGATCACGCAAGAGGTAGCATCCAAGTTGTCTTCTCGCCTCAAGAAGATATTCAGCCAACTTGAGAAGGAACTTATACCAGCTAACTAGGAACCATTTTTCGCATCCTACTTTTGCCGGTGCACATTCAGCCAACTTGAGAAGGAACTCATGCCAGCTAACTAGGGGCCATTTTTCGCATCCTACTTTTGCTGGTGCACATACATATATGGATCACCAGGAAGCATCTTCTGGTGATACATTGACCAATTTTGAGTTTCGGCGAGGATTGTACATAGTAAGGATGATTCCACGCAGGGCCGATTGGAGAACTAAAAGAAGGGCCAAGAATGCAGTTTGATTAGTATTCAGATAGGTCAATCATGTTAGATGACAAGCACCCGCAAGTGTCCCTGGAGTTGTAAACTCCCTATAGGTAAATCACCATTCTTTTGAATACTTGTACTCAAAAGGAAAATTGAAGGGGTAGAACCCGGAGTTCTGGGAAACCAGTATCATAGTTAAGCCAAATCGCAAGGTCTCTTCGGCCATGTGTGCTGTTATGAAGCCTGATATCAGGCGTGTACACACTTTTTCTCGAGACTTTCAATACATCAAAACACAATAGTGAGAATCATGCGCTTCTTGTTACTGATAGGATGATACATTAGTGACAAAACATGCCTGATACAATTAAATTTCTACTCTTTCAGCACCTTGGCTCAGTGAAATTCTGTGTGATGATAAATGTGACATTTTTCAGAGCAACTAGAGGCCAATCAGATGATCAAAAATGACATATCCAAGCATATATATATGCTCAAGTACAAATAGTAGCATTGAGTAGGTCTGAAGGTTTCCTTATTTGGGCAGGGTGAGCACAGAAAATTGGTGGCAAGTTTACATGGGCTCCATCACCACCACCAGCTTGAAACAACAAACTTTACAACCACCGGCTTATTTCCGACCTGGTATTTACACATGCATAATTGCACACAAAACTCCGGATTGCAGCAGAATTCACGCAAAAATATAACGCAGCAGGATACTTCACAACTACAGCCATCTTTCGCCTAACAGAACACAATCTGGAAGTATACCGCCGAAAACACCACAGCAAGGGTAGGTGGATGCCACATAGTCAATAGAAGGGAGAAAAACGCAGGAAGTCCATCTAGTTGAGTTGTCTTCGTTCACCAAAAATGCTCTGAAAGCAATAGAAGACGCGAGTTCCATCCGCTGTACAGAAGGAACAGGAGAAATGGCGTTGAGAACTTGCACAACTTTCAGATCTTTTTGCCTCACTGGTTGCTTTCCGTTCTTTTCTTTCCAGAGGTGGGTATGCCATGATTGCTTCAGCGTCTATCGATTTATCCCAGCTGCAATAGGCACTGGTTTAAGATTGCTAATCTAAGCACAATGCTTTTCTGCATTCAGTAGCTCCTTGTGTCGAGCGGATCATAGTCATACGCTTCACCGGCTTTAACAAACCGTCCCTTGACTCTCTTCCTCACATCCGCCCTAGCCTTGCGAGATTCATACCTGATCTTGTGGTCAAACCTATCAAAAGGGCCACAACAGATGAAGAATAGTCAGCTAACTATCAACGAAAATAGGAGATAGAGCTACATAGGCAGTAGCATGTCAGAAAATATGCAAGCTACAGAATATTTTTGTTGTATGATTAAAAGTTACCACATGGTTACAAGTAAACATGCAACGCCTTCCAGAAATAAGAAGGCACAGGAAGTTTAATAATAAAGGCACTTACTTTCTTCTTTTCTTCTTCTCCTTGTACCGTGTGATAGCACTGTCTCTAATTCCAGCAAATGAGCCATCAGGACCAGGAGGAAGCCATGGAGGCTCGCCCATAAGGAGCATTGGTGATACACCACAATCCTGGTATTCTTCAGGAATGCTCTCACCAGTAAAGCCAGAATAGGAAATAGCTTGCCTCACAGGAATACAAAGACTGGAATCATCTTCTTTTACTGCTGGATTTGACATCCCAGAGTCAGCAGATAACGCATTGCTAGCAGCCGGCTGCTTTGGCTTGGGCTGCTGAAACCAAGTAATCTTGAGGTCAGCCAAAAAAAAAAGAAAGAAAGAAAAAGCATTGCAATATGACAAAGAAAAAAGTGGCAGCTGATGCTTTTCCAACAATGATTGTAATTCAAAAGTGACAGCTGATGCTTTTCTTAACAATGATTGTGATCCTCTCCCTCCCTCGTCGCGCCCGTGGGCGACGGGGAGGATCCCCAGCTGCCGCCGCCCGCAGCTCCTTTCCCGGCCCTCCTCCTCGCCGCAACCAGGGGACGCGGCTGGGCGAAGCCCAGCTGGCGTCGGCGGCGGCGGGACCTCTCGCCTCCTCGCGCAGGGGCACCGGTGCGGGCCGGTGCCGCTGGGTCGGGGCTCCGCGCGGTTGCAGGGCACGGTGGCGCAGCAGAGGCCTCTCCGGTGGTGGCGCTCGGGGCTTTGGGCGGCGTGGCTGGCTGCGAAGTGGGGGGGCGTGCCTGCGGCTGTGGCGGCCGTAGATCTGGCGGTTGGCGGCGGCGGGCGGCGCGGGCTGCGGGCGGTGTGGGCCGGCGGCGGTGGCTGCAGGTAGAGGATGTGGGTGGTGCGCGGTGCCTGCTGCGGCTGGATCCTTCCAGCTGGTGTGGGCAAGGGGCGCGAGGTGGAGGCAGCGGCCCGGCGTTGGTCATTGCGATGGGCGTGGGCTACGGCGTGGTGGCCTCACGGTGCTTGGTCGGGCCGGCGTTGCGGCGACGGCTGGAGTCAGGTTTGGCGTCTGTTTGTTCGCAGGTGGCCTGTGTGGATGCCCCGTTGGTTGTCTTCGGCTACGGCCGGTCCGGCGATCCCCGCGTGGCTGGGCGGGTGGTCGGTCCTTGCCAGATGCAGATCCAGCTGGGAGCAGAGGTTGGGCGTCAGGGGTGGCGTTTGGAAGAGGTGGTGGGTGTGATAGGTGGCTCCGATGCGGTCGGGCCACCCGTCACCGGCAGGGGTGCCGAGCGTTGACGACGTCCGCTCCCGCTTCACCTCTTCTTAGACCTGGTGGCTCCCTGATCGATCTGGTCGTTCTGGTCACCGGTACTCTGCCGGCGGTTGGAGCAAGCCGGTCGGTTCATCGCTCGCAACTTGAAGGACCTATGGGGTGTCTTGTTTCTTGGACAGCGGTCTGGGTGGCGGGAGCTGCGGTGCTCGTGGGCTGAGCTCGCGGCTCAGGTGCGGGCGGCTAGCAGCCATGGCCGCGGGGGCGGCGTGGTGGCTGGCGGTTTGATGTTTCGTGGTGATGTGCCGTTTGGGTCTTGTGCCTGGCGGCACCTTGGGCGAAGGCTTGCCGGGGTGAAAATCCTGCCTGGCATTGGCCGGGCCGACGGAGGCAGCGCTCGTGGTCGTCGTCATCTTCCTGAAGTCTCCGTTGTGGTTCTTCCTTTCCCTTCGTCGTGCTCCGGATGAAAATCTAGATCTTTGGATCGGGCGGTGGCGGCGCTTCGGTGTTGTATCCTTCCTGAAGGCACTGTCTTGGAGCTCACGGCTCGTCGACCCTCAGCTTCACCTCTTCGTGGTATCTTCACCGTGAAGGGCTCCGGCGGCTCCGTAGTGTTGCTTACAGTCATTGTTTAGTCTACTTCGAGTCGTTCGGTGTGTTGTTGTTGTAGGTCCTTGGCACCTATGTATCTGGCCTTGGGTGCATGTTGGTGTGGCGTGTTGTCGTTTGTTTCGGCTCGGATTAGGGATGGCACCCGCAGGGTTTGGGTACGGGTGGAGCCACCCCATACCCTTACCCGTCCCATTTAAGCTTACCCACCACCCGTACCCATACCCGCCAGTGGGTACAACTTTGTCCCATACCCGTCACCCGACAGGGTAAATGGGTACCCGCGGGTAAAAACACCCACGTTTGATAACATCAATTTGAGCAACATATAATCATAATTTATAAAGGACAACACATAATAACATGAATACTTACTTATAAACAACAACACATCATAAACATCAACACGTTCTATAAACATCAACATTTTCTTGTACACACCAAAACATCAACACATAGTCATAAAATAGTAGCACATAGTCATACATTTAAAGTTCACAAACTCAAGACAAAGGGTAGAGATAATTTGTCCGTACTTGTTAGATTTTATCAGGTACATGGGTATGCGGGTATGGGTTATATGATCCCATACCCATACCCGCTCTACCCGATGGGTTTGAGGTTTCCCCATTTATATACCCATGGGTAAATTTTTGTCCCATACCCTTGCCCTAATAGGGTTTTTACCCGCAGGGTACATGGGTAATGGGTACCCATTGCCATCCCTAGCTCGGATGTTGGTTGGTGCTTTATATATAAAGCGGGGCGAAAGCCTTTTTCGGTAACAATGATTGTAATTCAAAAGGGAAACCATAACAATCAGTTGTGAACACCTATAAAACATCTTTTCTAACTAAATAAATGGCTAGTGGGAATAAGCTACAAACCTCATCAGAATTCACAGCAGTCGCTTCCTTAACTTCAAAGTAACTGTCAATGCCAGCATCATCAAAGAGTTCCTCAGTCTGAATATGAGAGTTACCAAATAGTTCTTCATAATTTTCGTAACTCAGATCAATATCATCCATAGAGAAATCTTCATATATGCTGTCCTTGCTGAACATATGTTTGTCTGGCGTATACTGCACAAGGAAATCATAAGCACACATTAGTGAAAAATTAATATCTGAAGAAGCACGGGGCAGGGTAAGAACTTGAAAGAGAAGAAGCCTATAGATGTTGCATATGCCAGTCCACAGAGAAAGAAATATATGAGAGAAAATCAAATGCAAATGAGGGAAGATCCTGTTAAGTCTTTTATCTGTACACATCTGCAAATTTTCCCATTCATTCTTGCTGCCAAAACGAAGGCAGAGAAGGAATAGACAATATACAATTTCCCAACTTAGAACTCACTAAGGAGATGCTTACGGTACGCTAACTTACATGTAGACCATTCATTACTCATATTGAATGGCCAATAGTTTACAACTTTGCATGGTTACCTATTTACCCCATAGGTGGTAGTAGACCACCAATAGTTATAAGTATGGCAAGTATTCATTCCAATTAAGCACAACATTAGTTTGTGTGATACGCGCAGCTTTCCTATCATCTGGCTTGTGTTAATATTCACTTACATATGCTAATTATAACAAAAGTGTATCCTAATTTGTTCCCCAAAACAAAGATTTTTTAAAAATATATTCTAAAAGAAACTCACCCTAATTTGTTTCTGAAAATGAATCTTACATATCACTCCACTGGTGGGATGCCATGTAACCTTGTCATGCCATCAATAGCAAGTAGTGTTCACATTTCCAAAAATGTCCTGAATGACCCATGACATGGCAAGAATCAAGATTCATTTGTAATCCCACCAATACTAGCATATTGTAGGCAGCGTTTATTTTTGGAAAAAAATCCAGTAGGGGTATATATATTTACTAAGTTGCAATAAATTCTGTATAGCAAGTAACAAAAAATATACAAGTGCAGTATGCGTGCACAAAATGAAATAAAATCATGACATATAGTGCAAGCGAAGGACTTGCCAACTGTAGGGAGGAAAGCTGCTGGCCATCTTAAAACGATGGCATAGCGGGATAGTACTGTAGTAGTATATGCAACAGCATAAGTATATTAATAGTTCTACATGCGGAAGGATATGTGAAAATCTTATTGCACCTTAGCTGTTGTCGAATCCACAGATACAGCTGTCTGATTATTAGCAGGTGGAAGAAGGTTCAGACCAGCTTCAGAAGATGAGCCTATCAGAGACTTTTGCTTGTCTTCTTCATCAAGTGTTGCGCAAGCCATATCTAACAAACTGTTGTCCCCTTGAGCATTGTCTCCATTACTGACAGCACTGTCACTGATGCTCATCATGCTTATTACTTGCTCACAATTCAGCTCAGGAGCCACATTAGGAATATCCAAAATGAATGACCACATTCTTGAAAGCTCTGCAGATGATGGGCAACCTGAATAGCAGTTTATGTTCTGTCTTTTGTGTCCAGCAGCAGAGGATCCAGCACTATGCCCATTCCAGTCACAATTTTGGCAAAGTGAGGTGTTCTCTTCTAGGCAGCGGACCATGGCAGGCTGTGAAGCACACCGGTCACACAGAAGTGTTCTTGTATGGCGCCGAGAAAGAGCATTAGCTGAATGCACATTGCGATCGCATGACAAGCACAAAGAAGCCGCATCGGATCGGCAGTAAACCATGGACCTATGCTCCCCACAGTAATCGCAGAGAGCACCCATGATTTTTTTTATGGACAACACTCTAAGCCAGCCCCAGGATGTTTTACTTGGCCAACAACCCCTTCTTCACGAGCTCCCAAGATCACCCAAATTTGCAAGAAACCTGTGTAGTAGTGACAAGCAACTATTAAAAATGTGTGCTAGTAGAACTCATTGGGACGGAAAAGGATATAAAATCATAAACCAGCACCCAAGGAACCGCCTTTTCAATTCAAACAAAGAAAAGCGTTCAAAACATGCAGCAACAATCATGCTGCGCCACATAGACGTCTTGCATCAAGATAACAATAATATAAAACCAGGGATAATATATATCTACTTCCTAATTGGGACATCTTGCCGCCATCTACATTAAGAAGATTTTAGGTTTCGATGGGCACGTAGGCCCGTGGACTCCGCCTCAATTTGCCGACCAGCATAAAGAAGTAGGAGTTCCACTACAAAAGTACAAACCACTAGTCTTGGGATCTTCTGCTCTCGGTACCTTCTATAATTCACAATGGTTGCTTGCAAGTATATATTCCCCGCTGGTCAATAGGTACTGCAACCATATCATTGTTTACATTTGAATGAACTATATTCTATCACAACTTTACGAATCAACTAAGGACAATAAGCGGTTTGCAACAAGCATCGTAAATGCGGGGAATAATATCAAACAGGAGTTGTAAAAATGAAGGGAGCAAAGACCTCACAATATTGATTTTATTGAGCTGAAACTACTAGGAAACATTAGGAGGTGCTTATTTTTAATGTGAAAACTTAAAATGATCGATTTATGTACTAAATGGCATTAGAAGTCCAGAAGGAAAATGGAAATGGAAAAGAAAAAGGAAAGGAAACGAAATGGACTATTCGTTCGTGCGAACAAAGTGGTGCAAAAAGTTGTTTTGTATGAAAGTTATATATTAAAAAAAAGTTAAAAAGATATTTTCAGTTCGTGCGCACCTAAGCACGCTTTAGCGGATAATAAAGCTAAAATACATAGATTTTGACATCTCCTGCAATTAAAAAAAGAATTTATTTTATTAAACTTCATTTAAATACTGAGCGTTCCTTTTTTGCTTATTTCATCAGCGAAGCCTCTTAAAAAAAGCTATAATCGAAAACATGGTGACAATTAAATTAAGGAAATATGTTGTTTTTCATTAAAAAATCCATCTGAAAAAAACGTGTATGCAGAAGGAATCATTTTACGCTTGCTGCTAAAAAGGGAGGATGGCTCGAGGAAAACCGATCCTAATAACATATAGAAGTGCGGAAATCGAAATTGAACTAGACGACAAGACTGCTGTGGAAGGGTCACGAGCCTCAGTGACATAATCGAAGCTAAATCAACCGAAAGTCGCCCGGCCAATCGTCAAAACCCGAACCGAATCAATAGAAAAGTAAAACACCCCGGATCAAAGCAAGCCGCGTGATCAGCATAAGAAAACGGCGGCCGTGGAAATAAGTAGGAAAAAAAATCAAATCCAGAAGCTTTCCTAGCATAAAAAAATGGATCCAAACCACAGGACGCTGTGGTAGGACCGACATGAATCATCAGATTCGCGCTACCGGAGTTCCCGAATCCAAAGAGGAACATGAACAGGCTAAGAAAGAAGGTAGAGGCGGCGCGCACCTTGAAGGAAGAGGCAAGCAAACCGCAGCTCGTCCTCAGATCCAGCCGGCGCCGGGAGACCCCAGGCGGTGGGGAGCGGCCAGCAGCTCGCTCCGGCGGCCCAGGCCCGGGTAGAAACTATTTTTTTCTCAGAGGGAGAGAGAAAAAAAAGAGGGGCGGGACGAGGAAGGAATTTTCTCGGAGAGATAAGAGAGATGTACAGCAGAGGAGGAGAGGAGCACAACAAAAGAGAGGAAGAGAGGGCGTGGTGCGGTACAAGTAGTAGTAGTGGTAAGAGGAAGCGGTAGCGTAGGTGGGGAGATGGGGTGGCGGGCCCCGCCCGCGCTGGACCGGGTGGGCCACGCGGAAAGCGAAAAGGGTATCTCCCCTCCTCCCGGCCCGCGCTTTTGCGCTTTTCCGAGGGCACCCTCGTCATTCCCGCGCAGGATAGGCGCGCCACGTGTGCCCGGCCCCCGCCGGTGCGGTCCATGCCACGCCGCCGATCCACTCCCTCCCTCACTGACACAGGGGCCAATTCTCTACGACAGGGCCACCATGTCAGTGACGTCCCCTGACCAGGAGCGGGGTGCTTGGAGGGTGGCTTGGCGGGTATTGTTCGGGCGAAAAGTTCCACTGCTGCGCCCGCCACTAGTAGGCTCACTCGTCCGCGCACTCGCGCAGGGCAGCGGTCCACACCGTGGGAGGGCGAGGGTGGGCCCCGGCCTTGGTCACTGGCGGGCGGGCCCGGGCACACAGCGACGGCCCGTTTTGGTTAGCAGCTGAAAGGCGAGGCTTTCCGACTTTCGGACGGGCGGCTGTATTTTATGATTTCCGTGCGCGCTTTTGTGTGGCACTGGTACTAGGATGGACGGACGGGAGCCGGGGGCGACTTGGATATTCCGTCGCCACTCGTCGCCCCCCGCCGGAGATATTTTCCAGATATTTCCGCTTCTCCGTGCATCGTCAAACCTCGATATTTATAGTCTGCACCACGATCCCTACGTCCGTTTTATTCTGTTGCTATGATTGTGGTGTGGTGTGGTGCGGGGGGAGATCTTTCCTTCCTTCCTTCCCGCCCTGTGCTGCATGCAGAGAACGTTGTCTTTTCTAACTCGTCTAGCTGTGCAACCTCAAAATATCAGCAAAAGAGACCGACAGGCTATGATGACTTGAGTCGCTATACTGTTCGAGGTGGTCAGTGCCGGTGCCCACTGCATCCCCCACCCCAAAGGGGGTCTACGTTGGTAGTACATATTTTGGAAAATCTATGATGCTCATGTTCTTTTTTGTTGGACCGGCTTAGACGTTCGCTGAGGACATGGCAAATGTGAACGTTTTTCCTGGCGAATTCTGGCTAACAAAGGATTTACTACTCCGCTTGAAGGAATTGCCATGCCCCGACTATATAAATTGCTGTAAAAAACATTTGTTTTGCTACCACATTGAACGTTCGTCGGATAGCATTATCATTTTTATTTAACTTGGTGTAAAATAAGGGACAAAAGCCATCAATAAACTACGTGCATAACATGGACATCTATAGAAGAACCATTACAGTGATTTCTTTTTTCTCAAGGGATAAACATCCTCAACAAGATATAAATACCCTCGGTCCGTCGTCGCCACGTCCGGTCATAAAACACCAACGCAAGGATAGATACACCGGCCCTAGGGTGGTTAAGCTCAAGGCTAACCCTAGACATCACATTTCTAATATATTCCATAGGCCGACCTGGAAAGGCCAGCCTAAAAATATGGGCAATTCTGGACGTCGGCTTACAGGTGATGATCTGCAAGTGCACAAAGTTTAATTATAATTTTTTCGAAGTAAGAATATCAATCCCACAAAAAGCACACGAAATGATCTTTGCCTCTTATTAAGGTTTATCAAATTGTGTCTGCAAGTTTAGTCACGGTCCAAGATAAAACGGAGACGGAAGTTTAAAAATATTGTGAGTGACTCGCGACTGGAAATAGAGTGCAAAGGTAAAATAAAGGAGAAAGAGTAAATGGAGTGATGAAATCAGGGACGGAGCCAGAAAATGGCGATAGGGGGGGCATGGGCTTGACTAGAAGAGTCGGTCACAGTCATATAAGAGATAATCATATGGGCATATAGCATAGTCGTGAGGTCTGAATTCTCAAAATATAGCCGCGGTTCGGCAATATGAATAAATTTGCATATCTATTAGTCTGAATGAAAATCATGACTGGATAATTTCTTCAGAATTCGTTACTAGTTTCAATTGGCTAGAAAATGTTCTCAACGAAACTCTTCCTCTTCATGCCAACAAACCCATAATTTGACAGTCTTTTTTTCCTGATTTTTTATTGTTCTAGCTTCTAGTTCTATTGTTTTTAAGGCACACATCAAAATAAAGTGTAGATTGAAAGAGGAAGTTAGAAATCATGTTCACATCATTTGAATTAGCATCATGTTCACATTACTGAGAGCTTGAAGCAATTTGCTTGAAAAAAATATGAATTGGCTGAGTTCTCTTCCTCTTTATGTCTACACACACATAATTGGATAATACAAGAATTTCTAATTAGTTTTTAATGTCTATATTTATACAATTAGATTCTAAGACACAGACTAATATAATGCTGAAAATAAACTAACCTTTTGTTGATCGTCTGCTCGCTCATCCGCGTGTGTGTGGCCGGCCGGAATGCGCCTGTGGTCTGCGGATCGGCACGACGGGAGTCGCGCCGTCGGGGACGGTCGGACGGAGGCCTTCCCTCCTCGGCGGATGGAGAGATTCGGTGGAGAGGATGAACGATCTACTAGGCGAGCGGCGGCGGCAGCGAAGTTTTTCCAATCGCAGGAACTGAGGAACGACGAACGAGCAGATTGTGGAAACGAAACGACCGTGCGTACGTCGTGGACTCGCTCCTGGTCGTGCGTATTGCTTCCAGACTCCTTGTCTTCCACGTGGGCTGTTTTTCTTTTTCTTTTTCCTCATATTAGGGCCGTTGGCCACTCGGCCTGCTTTCTGCAATCACACACATCAGGTTGTGTACGTACATGGGCTCATGCGGATGGATCACAGGGGGTGAGACAACCAGAATTATGTACGTATGAAGGAAATTATACGTGGTACCTAATCGCTATTAAGGGGTAACGAGATCATTAGGGGGGGTCTAGCCCCCCCCCCCCCCTCGTCCCCCCTTAGAATCGTCCCTGGATGAAATCAAGAGGGCTAATGCGCTCTCAACTAGCGGTCAAAATCACTTTTTTGACCTTGTCGGAAAACTTTAGCACTAAATGAACTCTCTCAGATTTTATTTCACGATCTGACTCTTTTCAGCAACGCCACAAACCACCACCATTCTGCACCGCCGCCCACAGCCCAAGCGTCATCTTGACTTCGGCACGGCCGCCCTCCTAGTTGCGTTATCGCCTCCCCTCGCCCATGTAGTCCTCTATGATCCGGCCCCGTTCTCGGCCACCGTCTCTAAAACCCATCATCGTCTCCTCCCCTAGTGGTGGCTTTATGTTGCTGCTGCTGCCACTGCCACTGCCATCCGCAAAGTATCACGGCTTCGGACGTCGTCCATTAGGAATATTTGCGGCGAAGATATGCCACGTCGACATTGGACGTCAATGGTTAGGTATTTTCGACACGGGGAAGATGCGGCACGCGCCTATAAAGCCACCACAGTTCGCTTCTTCAGCCTGCGGGCGACGCTTAATTTCTCGGCCAACATTGCGGCGGCTCTCACCCCTCCAGCCATTCGGATTGTCTCCTAGCCCGAGTTGAACGAGCACTGAAAATCCGAGGCACAACTGGCAGCTGAGCGTGCGAACGATGAGTTGGTGACCAAACTCATCAAGGACGAGCCGAACCTTGTCGCCGTCATTGTAGGCTACTACCGGTCTGTGGACGACGAGCGCAGGGTTGACCATGAGCATGGCAAGATCGACCGCCTTGAAAATGAGAACAAGCAATTGTTCGATGAGCTCCTTGAGAAGGAGAATGAGGTCGCCCCCTCCCGCATCGGTGGTGGTGGTGGTGGCGGCGGCTCTTGGTTCATCCTCCAACTTGGGCTCGAGCTCGCACTTTGAAAGGTATCATAATCGCGACGACTAGTAGAGCTAGCTAGTATGTAGTTTTATAGTCTTCAGATCGATGCTTGAGCTAGTTCGATGTCGATTTGTTCTTACTATAGTAGGCATGGACTCTATAATTAGGAATTATGCAATTAACTAATTAAAATTAGTGTTTGAAATGAGTTGTGTGCAAAAATTCATGTTCCGATTTTTTTCATGCATTAAGTTTGAAGGTAATTTGCTAGGTGAAAAAAAAATCCCTTAAAAATGATTAAAAAAAATAGGTTAAGGGATGCATTTTGGAGTTTTAGGATAACGGATGTGCTAAAGATGCCCGGCCGTGTTGGGTTTCACAAGTATCGTTTGGCCACGTGCCGCTCCATGTAGGTGACTCGGGAGGCGACCCAACAAACCCTACAAAAAAAATCTCGTGCCGCTATCGCCCTTGTATGCTGCCGCCATGCCCCGCCTCACCTCCAAAGGGGGCTTCCGTTGCATCTCTCGTGGTGCGTGTGGCGTCCTGCAGTGGCTTCATGTGTCGGTAGAGGAGGAGCACCGGTGGCGCGCGTCGACATGGCGGTAGCCAAGTCATTGGCATGGCTTCCCGGTTGCTGGGATGTGGCCCTTTTGCTACATTGCTCGCGTGGTCGCGGCTGGTGCTCTGGTCGGTGGTTCCAGAGCTGGCCACTGATGGTCGTGAGGTGTCACCCTCTTATTTGCTCGACCATCACCCTACATCGGGGTGCCACCGGGGTTGACTGGTGTTTGTATAATCTGTATGCGAGAGATTTTTGGAGCCATCACTCTGACATCCTTAGTTCCTTACCGGCCCCTAGGCCATGTACTAGGTTAGTCGATGGCTCTGTTTCTCAAGCGACCAAAGCCAACAGCCCATACGCAAAAAAATTCCGGAGTTACCGCTCTGAGTTCCACATCGGACCCGAGGCCGCACACTCTCCTGGCTAGCGACGAAATTGCAAAGACACATAAGACACCACCATCTAACAAAAACACCCTGGACCTCCAAAACGTCGCCCGGGGAGGGAAACGACAGGGAACACTGTCGACGCCCGCTTCGACAAATGCCAAAACATGGTTTTTCATCCGTAGAGCTTGACGAAATGACGTGGAAGGCGAAGGGGCTCCACGACAACGCCTCCAAGGAGTGAACAACATCATATGATGTTGTCGACACCAGCATCGACGAAAGTCGAGCTAGGCTTTCACCCGGAGTTCACTGAACCCATCGTTAGCGCGACACGCCTAGGAAAACCACGTGAACATCTGTTAACATACATATATGATCGTATACTCTACAACATGCAAAAGAAATTGATATATATTTTTTCAAACTGTTTTATCTATTTAAAAAATTAGTATATATTTTAAAAACTGTATGGAAGCGATTGTGTTGATTTCGCTGATTTTTAGGCATCGTATTTTTGCAATTTGTACTAGTAGGTGTTTTGGTTATCTGTAAAGTGATCAAACTCGTATTCGGCATTTACATGTCCCTTGCTTGATTTGCGTGCTTGTCAGTTCACTTCCATTCCGGCAAAACCAACAGGTGTACAAAAGAGACGCTTTTGAGTCGCTATAAAATATCCAAGGATTGAGATCGTGGCAATTATTCTATCGAGTTTGACATACATTAACATCGTCTTATTTTCCCACTAAAAGACATCGTCTTATTTCTCAATTAATTTGATACACATCGTTTTCCTTCTTCGCAAAAAACAATATATATAATACATCGTTTCGTTTCCCTCCATAGAACTCCTTGATAATATTATTATATGTAAAAAGTATGCTCAAGTGGTGTTTTCTTTTGTTCCTGATTGGTGGCCGCGCGGCCCACGTCGCGAAAACCTCGTCCCCACGACAGAGAGCAGGGCCGCGCGCGCTGACGACGGAAATATCTGCCTCCCTACAGCTACCTACCTACTAATTCGACGGTCGACCATGTGGTGATCTGGTCACCTTTCCAATAATCCGTCCAGATATTTATCACGATCGCGACGGTAACATGCCTCCAGTAGTCCAGTGGCAACCGGAACATGAGCCCAATTTCGCCACTCCGTGTGCCTCCCTCCCGTCCATCCAATACGGCGCTGCTAAACTGTACACTAGCAGCAGATAAGGAGCAGTAGTATGCAGCATCCATCCATCGAGCTATCGTGTGTTGAGCTGTATTCGACCGAGTCCCTTTCGGCGAGTGAAAAGGGCCGACCTACCATCATTTGTGGACGTGGACGTGGAGCTTGCGCGAGATCATGTTGTGCTACTGCCTCTCTGCTTGGCTTGCTTTTCGTAATGGCTAATGATGATGATTTCAGCAACTAAGCGTGGCTTGGTAGACTATGTCATCTTATGGACCGAATTAGCTCGTGACATCGAACTGCTTTGGAAGCCTTTGGGCCAAGCAACACGTTACTCTTTTCTGTTAAACCACGTGTCCTTTTCCTTCCGGGGAAGAAAAAGGGGACGAGTGAGGAATCGACAGTTTTACACCATCCATTGATTACTCAAAACCGAAGAGATTATGAAACCCAAACTTGAACGTAAAGAAAAAAACTAGGAGTACTGTAGTAAATACTCCCTCCGTATCAAAATATAACGTCTTAGAGCAACTCCAACGGGGCGACCCATTTCGTCCGCGGGCGTCCGTTTGGGTCGGCGCGGACACAGAAGTCGGCCCAACGCGCCGACCCAAACGGACGCGCGTCCGCCTGCCGACCCATTCCCGGCCCATTTTTGAGCCGGATTTGCGTCGGCGCGGACACGAGACGGACGCGCGCGCGCTCGCCTTCTTCTCCCCCGGGCCCGCTGGTCGGTGGCAGCCTCCACCATTTCCCTTCATTTCCCCCAAAAACCCTCCCGCCCCCCGCCATGGACGACGACCTCGACGCCGCCGCCGGTCTCGCCTCCCTCGCCTCGTCCGGCATGATGACCGCCCCCTCCGACAAAGGCAAGCATCGCACCCCCCGCAAGACCGCCGCCGCGCCCAAGCCGAAAAAGACGCTGACGCCCGAACAGCGGGCAAGGGAGTCGGCCAAGAGGAAGGGCCGGAGGCACGCGGCGGACGCGAGGGACGAAGCCATCGCGGCGGCCGCCGTCGCCGCCGCCGCGCAGCAGGAGGTCACCAACGCCCGCATCGCGGCGGCAACGAGGGGGGCGCTATATATGCTAGGGTTAAACCCTAGCCCGCACGGCCTCGTCAACGCCGATGTGGCCGCGGCCAGCACCGGCTCATCCGCGTTCCCTCGGATGGTGCCGCCCGACTCGCCCCGCGCGTCGGCTTGCACCCCGATGCCCGGCTTCCACGTCTACCCGCAGGCCTCCCGCTTCTCCGGGGAGTGCTCGCCCGAGGTGAGCGTGGTGGCGCTTTCCACGCCTGCGCCCACGCCCATCGATCTCAATGCCACACCGGTGGCCGGTGGCTCGTCATCCGGAGGCGCGAGGAAACGCGCGCGACAGATGCCAGCGGACGTGCTGCCTGGCGCACGCAACCTGTTCGACGAAATGCCGATTTCCGGCGATGACGACTACATGCAGAACATCATCTTCGAGGGTGGTGCGCCGGCCGCTGGCGGTGCCGCCGGGGCTGGCTACGATCCCGACGAGACACAAAGTCAGGACGGCCGAGGGCCGTCCACCTTTGATCAAGATCAGGTCGCCTTCATGCATGATCAGGTCGGCGTGGACCTGGACGGCTTCCCGCTCGACCATGAGTTTTCGGAGGACTACGGTCTCGAGGAAGAGGATGAGTTGAACATCGAAGGGGAGCCTTTGTTCGAGGACGAGCTCGCCAGCATAAACTGTGTGGTGTTTTTTTAAGCTGGCATTGTATGCCGGCGATTGCATGGTGCCGGCATGAGCTTCGGGCGACGATATGGCCGCTGGCATGATGTATGGCCGCGGGCTTTTTTTAAAAATTGCGTGCGGACATGAAATGGGTCGACGCTTTGGACGCACTGCCGACCCAAATCTAAAACAGGGCGGACGCCGGGCGGGCGGCCAACCCAAACGGACAAAAAGCGCCGTCCGTTCTCTTATGTTTTGGTACGAAGGGAGTGTTATGTTGCTGGAACCAAATGCTTTATACAGCACGTATGTTATGTATTTTCTGTGAGTTGAAATGCTCCGCGAGAGAAATGTGCTTTTCCGCCAAAAATCTAGGAGTGGTGCACGTATGCCCCATGGACCTTGGAGATGTCCAGAGGCCAGATCCACGGCCTGGTCGGTCTGCTGGTGCGACGCAGCGCACGTGAATCACAACTTCCTGCCGTACGTCCAGGTCCTGCTGTGGCCCTCTCCCAGCTCCACGGCCCCACCAGCCCGCGCGCTCGCTGCGCCATTCACTTAGGATGGGCCTCCCACACCAAGAGAATCAGTCATGCCGCTGTTTGCTCACAAATTATTATTGACTGATGATTTATCACCGTGCCTCTGAGGGAAATTCCATCTGGATGGATAATACCGCGCTTCCTCTCTTCCCAGTGGTGGTTCTCGGCGGTACAGCTCAAACAACGACGTCCGCCGTGCGGTGCGCTACAGAATTAGGCCGGGGAAGCCCAAGTGCTCCACGTAGTGGCAAATTGGCAATGCGGTAGTGAGCATTCACGCGGCGACGTCTGGCCGGAGACGCCCGCCGAAACTGGACGGCGCCACGTGTCGACGGATCGATCGATGCCAGGACGAAAGTGGCGGTGGATAATAGCTTTGGCCGAATTTCTCGACGAGGTAGTGGCTTCGGATCCGTTCTGCCCTGGCGTCAGGCGCGATTTCGTTCTTGATTTGACGGGAGGCCAACCTCTGGTTCGAACGGTCAGTCAAGCTAGTGTAGATGGATCATGGAATGGATGACGAGATCCACCTAACTGTCCAGCTTAGAGCTGATGCCGTGTTAGAAAGAAAAGAGGCACCAAGTGAGCCTATTTTTTTTTGGGGGGGGAGGGGCGGGGGCGGGGGCGGGGGGATTTTGTTTTGTTTATATAAGATGTGGATACTGAACCGTATGCATCAATCAGTTGACCCGGGTGCTCAAACTGAATGCGATGATGAATAAGTTGGCCCAACTGTATCCGAGTTCATGGGCTTGATTTCAGCTACTCTGCCGTCGAGCCCAGGTTCTGCTTCAATCAAGCCCACAGAATTGATCAACAGACACCAAACTGATCAACTTAAGAGTTGATGTTGTGCTTGTGCCGGAGAGAGCACATGCACAGAAGTGATCTATGGAAAAAAGGACACATGCGAGTACACGATTTTCCCTGCAACTCCTGTGTCAGTTTCATGGTCTTGCCATCGTAGAAACAGGAACATGCTTTTCATCAGATCATACGACTGTTCTAGCATACGATTCTCTGTCAGTTTTGCTCAAGCCAGTTAATTATTCCTACGGAGAAACATCACTTTGTATGATGCGTTTGCTGGGAGACAGCAGTGCTCGCAGAATAGCTGAAAATAATGGTATTCTAATTTCCAGTGCGATGCAACTTGGGATACGAACCTCTGATTCTAATTGGAATAGTTCAGTTCTTGCAAATTTGCACTTCGGTGGGTAGGCAGGGTTGGTTGTCTTCCCGAAACTCTGTTCAACTAACTATTTTGGGAGGAGGAGAATGTAACAGGATGGATGATGTGGTGGCTCAGTGCCTTGTGCAGTGGAAAAATCATTGCCAGCAGATGCGGCCAAGGAAATTTCAGAGACGTTGGGCGGCAATGTTTTGGCTCAGCAAGGAGTACTCCCATAACCATGGAAGAAGCAACTTCAGACAAGTCCACTCCACATGATGAGTTGAGAGCATCTTCAGCCGTTCGGCCCCCCAAGGACACTTTTAGACCAAAAATAGCGCCTCTTGGGGGCTTGCCGGCGATAATTTCGGTGTAAGGGAGAATCGATTCCCAGCCGCGACCGCAACGGCATCGGCCAAAAAAATTTAAAAAACCAAAAGTCGACGAAATTCGTTTAAATTTGGACGAAATATAGGCGGTTTCATTGATATTTAGGCGAATTTACATAGATAAAAACATAAAAAAAAAACTACTCCTAGTTGTTCATGCCGAGTAGGTTGTAGAAGATGGTGTAGTCGTCGTCGCCGCCGCCGCTTGGCGGCTCGTCCTTCGGGGCGGCCTGGCTGTGCAGCCCTGCCCTGGATCGCCACTACGGATCGGCTGGCTCGGCGCAATGACCTCCTCGTCGCTGTCTAAGAGCACAATGACGCCGCCCTCGTCGCGGCCGCGGCATCGCGCGGCGATTTCTTCCAGAGCGCGGCGCTGGCGCTCCATCTCCTACGCCACGTAGTCCTGCCGCGACCAGGCGAGGCCGCTCTCGAGGTCGGCGGCCATGGCCTCATGCTCCTGCCTCACCACGAAGGTCGCCGCCAGCTCCTTCTTCTACTTGACCAGGCGGTAGTGGCTGGCAGGGGAAGGGACGCTGCCACCCTCGTTGATGACGAGATTGCCGCGGCGGCTGCTGTTACGTCCCCAATTTAATCGTGCACTAATCATGTACGCAAATGTGCACGATCAAGACCAGGGACTCACGGGAAGATGTCACAACACAACTCTAGACACAAATTAAAGCCCTACAAGCTTCATATTACAAGCTAGGGGTCTCGAGGGCTCGAATACATAAACTCGAATACAAATGAGTCAGCGGAAGCAACAATATCTTAGTACAGACATAAGCAAATAAGTCTGCCTTAAGAAGGCTAGCACAAACATCAACAACGATCGAAAATGCAAGGCCTCCTGCCTGGGAGCCTCCTAACTACTCCTGGTCGTCGGCGGTCTCCACGTAGTAGTAGGCACCCTCGGGGTAGTAGTAGTCACTGCTGCAGGATGCTGCTAACGCGACACTACGATCAGAGACCCTTTGACGAAACCATGTGCGATGCATTAATCGCAAACGGTGATGTAAACAAAGGTAAAACAAGATGCAAAACGTTTGCGATGGCGGATACATCAAACATGGTTCAGATTTTAGTTGCATGTGCAATGCGGGGCATACGGTTGATCCATACGAACTGTTTGCGATGAGACAGACCAACAGAAACGGGCAGCCATATCAAGGTGTGTGCGATATACGGCATACAGTTCGCTCCGATAAACTGTTTGCTATTAGGGAATGCAACAGAAACAGTTAGCCAGATCAAGGTGTGTGAGATATACGGCATACAGTTCACACGGACGAACTGTTTTTGATTAGGGAACACAACAAAAACGGTTCAACTTAATAAGATGTGTGTGATATGCGGCATACAGTTCACATAGATGAACTGTTTGCGATGAGTCAAAAGAATACAAACGATCCGTGTAGACAAGATGTGTGTGATACGCGGCAAATAGCCCACTCGGATGAACTGTTTGCGATGAGAAAATATAATGCAGACGGTTACTACAGTTAATTCGTGTGCGATTCTTTGTGTACAAAAAACTTTGAAAAATGCAAACTAGTTGCTTGCGGTGGCTAGGAGTATCACACACGATGCGTGTGCGAGTACTCGTGTGCGATGATTAGTAAGTTACACATACGTTTCCTTATGGTAACACGTGTGCGATAACACGTGACACCGCATACGGTTGTCGGGTTGTGTGCTCCACTTAGTCTTCCCGCGGTCCATCGAAGGCTTCCCGCGCTCCACAGGGGTGAATTGTAAAATCCCCAACCCCCTAGCCAACTGCTAGCTATAAATAACCACATCAATGGCCGGCGGCGGCGACTCGCTATTGATCCAGTTGATAGCTAGTTAACCACACATACCGGCATACCCCCAACGGCCGACGACGGAATCGAGGTTGAAGGCACGATGGTCGGCTTGGCGGTCGACGGCCATGCCGCCGCCTCTCCCGACGACGACCAGAGGAAGCAGGAAAGGCGGTACGAGCAAGCCGCCAGGTTAGCCAGGGTCGTCCTAAAAGCGGACAGGGATCGCAAGCGTGCGATACTGCTGGCTCGGCGCAGAGTGCGGCGGATGGTGCGGGCGGCGGAGGAGGGACCTCGACGATGCAAGGACAACTGCGGCAGTGGCGGCCGCCGCACGAGGCGCAGGCTTATGTCCCAGATGGAGGAGGGCGCAGCGCCGGACGTCGTCGGGGCATGCCTGGGGGCCGTCACGGCAGCCCTGGCGAGAGCCAACGTCGTCTCGCCGGACGTCGCCGGGGCAGACCCGGCGGTCGTGGTAGCCCTGGTGAGCGCTGCGCCCGAGGCAATACTGGCGATTCCCGATGCCGAGTCTGCCTCAGCCTCGATCGATCAAGGTGTGTAGGTCATCGACTTGGCGGCCTCCGCCCCCACTGAGCCCATGATCGACACGCTGATGGACGATGACTGTTGTGCGTGCTGGGTCAACGTCAGGTGCACAATGTAGCTCTTTTGTGCGCTCGTGGTTTGTTATATTCTTGTAAATTAGCAATATATATATATATATATATATATATATATATATATATATCTATATCTATATATATATCTCTATCTATATTATCTCTATATATATATCTCTATCTTGAAAGGACGAGACGGTCGACTAGAGGGGGGGTGAATAGGAGACTACAAATTTTAACTTTTCTTGTCAATTTTAAGGTTTAGCGGATAAATAGGGTTCACTAGATATGCAACTAGGTGAACACAACCTATATGACAAGAAAGCTTCAAGCAAAGTATGCTAGGCAACAATCTAATTAGCAAGCCAACAAGCATACAAGACAAAGTAAAGTGCATGAAAGGATTAACCACAAGTGAGGCGAGGACACAGATTTTATCCCGAAGTTCACTCTTCCTTGGGGAAGAGCTACTCTCCGTTTAGAGCGGTGCCGGAGCCAAAGCTTGCGGAACGCCACGAAGGCTCACCATAGTCTCTTTTGAGTCACCCCCAATGGATGAGCCTCGAATCACTCGGGGTTGGTCTTGAAGGCGACCACCACACCTTTACAAACTTCTCCGGAGCACACCACAAGCAAGGAAGCTTCCGGAGGAACCTCTAACCGCCTAGGAGCCCAAGCTCCAAGAGTAACAAGTCAATGGGGAAGAAATGTTGCGGGGAACGCGATTTGGTTTGGTCAAGATGTAGATCGGATCTTGCTCTCCCAATCCCCAAAGTTTCAACAAGTTTGGGTGGAGGGATTGAGAGTATTGAGCAAAATGAGGTGTATCAATGGTGGAGCTCAACAAGACATTAGGGTTGGGGATGGAGGAAGAAGAAGGGGGGCTTTTATAGTGTTTGTGCCCGGGTGGCCGTTTCTGCCCGTTGGACCCCGTGCGCACGGGCTAAGTCAGCCCCGTGCGCACGGGGTACTCAGAGAATTTCACACCACCCCGTGCGCACGGGGGTCAAAAGACCCCGTGCGCACGGGGTACTCAGAGACTTACGCAGTACCCCGTGCGCATGGGGGTCAAAAGACCCCATGCACATGGGGTACCCAGAGAGTTACGCAGTACCCCGTGCGTACGGGGGTCAACAGACCCCATGCGCATGGGGTACCCAGAAACTTTCTGTTGCAAGCCCTCTGAGTACCACATGCACGCACACTATGGATTTTAGTGGTAGGAATGGGTAGGCTGGTGTATATGTTTCGGCAATGACATTCCCACACAACACATATCCACACCGACCCCTCTTAATAGTGCGGTCTTTCCTACGACACAAAGTAAACCAAAAATAAAACCTTTGAATCACCGGAAGACCACGCCTTTGATCTTTTTGAATTGGGGGGTCGCACATCTCCATCAACCGCAATATGAACCAATATCCTGAGATAAACTATAGCACCAGATATTAGTTCCACTAACCACATTGTCATCACACCAAAATAAAGTTTAAGTGCCAAATGCACTTTCAATCTCCCCCTTTTTGGTGCATTGACGACAACGTGGTTAGAACATGGTATAAAGGATATGAAGATATGAAATATCCACGAGACAAAGATTGATCATAGAAGCTCCCCCTATATGTGTGCCGGGATAGAGTATATGCATGAGAAGGCATCAAGTACACACATAGGAGGCTCCCCCAAGATCAATATTGTCAAGACATGAGATCAACATGAAAAACCTATAACGGTGCCTAGATCTCATGAAAAGGTGTGGTGAGCAATTATTGTGAGACACATAATAACATAATAAGCACAATATAACCATTGCATAGGTCCAAGATAAATGCTAGTGCCTCACGAGCAAATACGAGAAGTTCACAACCACACCAAGAAATAAACAAGAGTATCTCAAGCCAACTAAAACCAACCAACAAAGCAAAGAAACACGAGGCTTGAGATCTCAATGCACACTGAAGAGCACCAACACCACCACTTCTCCCCCTTGTCAAGACAACAAAAAGGAGACAAATGGCGACCCACAGACCCACTAGACAAGAGGAGGAGCGCTCGAAGCATCATCATCATCATCAAAGCGCCATCCTGCCATCGGAAAGGAACGCATTGTGGCCTCACTGTCGACGTCCTCTGACCCTGGGCCAACCTCCTCACCAGCTACAGCCCTCGCAGCCTTTTGCTGACGCCTCACAAGCTTCTCCTTGTTGATCTCCTTAACCTGACGGCGTTGGATAGATTGACACATCTGGAACATGCTGCTCATAGTCTTGAACAAAGACTTCTTCTCCCCTTTGGCGAAAACAGCCTCAGACCCTATCGTCTTGGCCTTACCATGAGGGATCCGTGCAGTGGAGGACATACCAGGAGTGTATGTGGCGCGATCCTCAGGCCTAGGATTCCGCCCCACCTTGGGAGGCACATATGGAGCAGGAGCAGCTGGAGTCCAGTTGGAGTTGCGCTTGGGAATAGACATCTTGTATTGAGGGATGTACTTAGCCGGGCAGACGGACTCAATTAAAGCCTGGATGAAAGGAGCATAGATCAAAGACTTGTTCTCTTGCACACACTGACGGAGCTCATAGAACATGAAGTCCAGAACATCCACTTTCTTCTTCCTATTCAGGTACACAAAGACATCCAACATGGAACTCCTTATGTTGTGAGAATCACCGGCCTTTGGTGTGAGGGTATACCAAAGGATATGGCGCATCATATCATAGAGAGGCACGAGATGCTTGATGGAACCGGTGACAAAATACTTATCTTGCTTGTAAGCGAATGCAATCTCATCCTTAGTGCGCTGACCACTCTCACGAACTCTACCAAACTCATCATTTGCCACTTCTTCATCAAAGAATGGGTAGGGAATAATCTCAGAGAACTTGGCCATAGGAGTAGAGCACTGATGTGTCCCGGACATCCAAGTGAGGGTGCGAGAAGAATCATTTGAGAAGAACAAGGTGGCGAAGAACTTCATCACAAGATCCTCATTGTACGGATAGTTGAAGGTGACAAAAGGAAGGAGTCCCAACCTCCCAAGAGCTGAATATACACCCGGATAGAGATGATCATTGTCGCGGAGACTCTCAACATTAACTTGCTTGTGTGGAGCAAACTTCTTGGCCTTGGTCATGAGCAACTCATGGTACACTCTTCCTTGAAAGTCATTCTTGAACCGGGGATCCGCTCCCAAACCTGTGGCAGCAGCATATGGATGGCCCTGTCTCTCAGCCCAAAGCTCTGGCTTGGTCCATTTGGCAAGGGGAAGGTTCCAGAGATCTCGCCCGCCCGGAATGGCTTGCTCGGGACTAGACATCTCTTCTTCTTCATCTTCATCATCTCCATCAATAAGATCATCCTCAGCCTCTATCTCAGCATCTGCGGGGTTGACATAGTGAGCATCTTCTTGAAAATCATATTCTTCCTCTGAATCCTCTGAGGCCTCAATAATGGGCTGCTTGGTCGCAGCACGACGAACACGGCCCTGGCCTGACCCTGACTCCTGACCAATGCCCTCAGAAGGCTGGCGACGAGCAATCATGAATTCCTTGGAACCTGCCTTTGGGCGCTTGCGACGGAGCTCGGCCCTCGTGTCAGCGGAGTCTGAAACACACACAAAAACCCAACAACACAACACAAATAACCCAAATGAGTACAAGTGCTTGAGATAGTGGCAGAAGAGAGGACAAAAACTAGGCAAAATTTCCTATATATCCCGTGCGCACGGGGGTCCCGTGGGCACGGTACACGACCGTGGGCACGGGGCCCCGTGGGCACGGGGGTCAAACACCCCATGGACACGGGGGGTTCCCCAGCGGCAGCCACTTCCAGATCCAGACCTGGGAGTGGGTGCGGCAGAGGAACCCTAGGAAACGTCCACCTAAATTGATCCTACTGGGAAGGAGCAGCCACCCTAATCTAGGAAAAACTACAAACCCTAAAAACTAGAGATGCATCCATGGAGGAAAGGAAAGAACAAGGGAAGGGGAGATACCAGAGGAGGACCCCATCCCGCATGATTTCCACGGAGCAATGAAGCCCGATGATGCCCGGAGGAGCACCAGTGAGGGGAAGCGACGACAGCGGCCCTGGAGGCTTCCTGGGGAGTGGAGGGGACGACTGGGTGGGAATGAACCCAAGCCCCCCCACGCCCCACCTCTTCAGGGCAAGGAACCGCAGACCCCGTGCGCACGGGCTAAGTGCGCCCTGTGCGCACGGTACAGAGCCCGTGGGCACGGGGGCCCTGTGCGCACGGTACAAGCCCGTGGACACGGGGTACTCAGAAAAATTGACCTGAGGTACCTTTTGAAGATATGGCTAAGTGCCAACTCTTACCAAGTCTTTGCAAAGCATCTCGGTCTATGTTTCTGAATACGTCGCGAGAGAAAACCTATCACTACGAGAAGGGAATATGTGGAGCACTTGTACAAGAAGAGAAAGGACACAAACCAAGACAAGACAGAGGGAAAAACAGAAGAAAGCCAAAAACAACACACACAAGAAAACATACACAACCCTCAATGGAGGGCGGTGGCCGAGGCCACCATGTTTGAGTTTGTTTGGTATGGCACAGCGAAGATATGAACCTTGGGCCCAAGACCAATACTCATCTTTGAAGCACAAGTGCCACCAACAAGTGGCTAATGTCAAAGATTTTGTTCGATCTAGGCACTTCTAGGATAAGATAACTCATGAGTTGAGCTAGCTCCCCCTAGACATGTGCCTACATCTAAGCAAGATATTATATGAGTATGTGTGCATGAGCAAGAATTTCAACCAAGTTACTTATATCCATGATATTTAGCTCATGCCTTAACTCGCAGAATCTTGCTTCTTCAAGTGGCTTGGTGAAGATATCGGCTAGTTGATTCTCGGTGTTGACATGGAGTAGGTCAATGTTTCCCTTGGCCACATGATCCCTAATGAAGTGATGACGAATCTCAATATGCTTGGTCTTGCTGTGTTGAACTGGGTTCTCGGCGATCTTGATTGCACTTTCATTGTCGCACCAAAGAGGCACTTTGTCACATTTGACACCATAATCCATCAAAGTTTGCCTCATCCATAATAACTGAGCACAACAACTTCCGGCGGCAATGTACTCGACTTCGACCGTCGAGAGGGATATACAATTCTGCTTCTTTGAAGACCAACTTACCAACGATCTTCCTAGGAATTGACATGAACCGGAAGTAGACTTGCGGTCAACCTTGTCTCCGGCACAATCCGAATCCGAGTATCCCATTAACTCAAAAGATGATCCTTTGGGATACCAAAGGCCCAAGTTTGGGGTATGAACCAAATATCGAAGGATTCTTTTCACTGCCGAATAGTGGCTCTCCTTAGGAGTGGATTGAAATCTTGCACACATACACACACTCAACATAATATCCGGTCTAGATGCACAAAGGTAAAGCAAGGAACCAATCATAGAGCGATATACCTTTTGATCCACTTCTTTACCATTGGGATCAAGATGAAGTTGGCCATTTGTGGGCATGGGTGTCTTCATTGGCTTGACATCTTGCATTTTGAACCTCTTGAGCATGTCTTGAATATAGAGAGATTGGTTGATGAAGGTTCCTCCTCTCAATTGCTTCACTTGAAAACCAAGGAAGAACTTCAACTCTCCCATCATGCTCATAGCAAATTCCTTAGTCATAAGATTCTCAAACTCAATGTTAATAGGATGGTTAGTGGACCCAAAGATAATATCATCAACATATATTTGGCATACAAACAACTCTCCTTTTACCCTCTTTGTGAAGAGAGTGGAATCTATTACCCCAATCTAGAACCCCTTCTCGCTTAGGAACGCTGTAAGGTGATCATACCAAGCACGAGGTGCTTGTTTGAGTCCATAGAGTGCCTTATGAAGTTCATAAACATGATAGGGGTGATCAGGGTCTTCGAAACCGGGAGGTTGCTTGACATACACCAACTCCTTAAGAGGACCATTAAGAAATGCACTCTTTACATCCATTTGATATAATTTAAAATCATGATGAGAGGCATAAGCAAGCAAGATGCGAATGGATTCAAGATGGGCAACGGGGGCAAAAGTTTCACCAAAGTCCAAACCTTCAACTTGGGTGAAACCTTGTGCCACTAACCTTGCCTTGTTCCTTATTACTTGTCCATGTTCATCTTGTTTGTTCTTGAAGATCCACTTTGTTCCAATGACATTATGATGCTCCTTGGGTCTTTCCACAAGGGTCCATACTTTGTTGCGGGTGAAGTTGTTGAGTTCTTCATGCATGGCATCTATCCAATCCGGATCGTCAAGTGCATCTTCTACCTTAAGGGGCTCAACACAAGAGACAAACGAGTGATGCTCACAAAAGTTTGCCAAATGTCTACGAGTATTTACCCCCTTTTTGATGCTTCCATAGATGTTCTCGGTGAGATGTTGAAGGTGCTTTAGTTTGGCGGCCACTTTTTGCTCTTTGATCGCAAGCTCTTCTTCACTTGGTTTTGGACTTGATGAAGAAGCTTGTCCTTGAGATTGTTTTAGCCTTGGAGACACCCTTCTCTTCGCAACCACAAGTTCTTGCTCATTGGGAAGTGACGATGATGAAGAAACTTGCGGTTGGGGTTGATCTTGATCTTGATCACGAACTTGAGCTTGATCTTGAGCCTCAATAATTGGTTCTTCACCATTTGAATGAGCTTGCCCTTGATCTTGCTTGGGAGTATGAGGGACTTGATCTTGTTCTTGGATAGGTTCATGATCTCCCATAGCATCTTGTACAAGAGGTGCTGGTGATGACTTCCCTTGTGGAGACTCCACAAGAGGGGCTCTTAGTCCTTCTTCTTCTACTTGGACTTGGGGTGTTTCTTGTGGAAGAATGTGGCCTATCCCCATCGTCCTTATAGCTTGTGAAGGAGCCTCATCACCTACAACACTAGTAACAATTTGCTCCACACGGGAGCCGTTATTTTCATCAAACTCCACATTTACCGTTTCCTCAATACATCCGGTGGATTTATTAAGAACTCGGTAAGCATGAGAGTTTGATGCACATACAACAAATATGCCCTCATAAGTTCTAGGCTCAAACTTAGCTAACCGGGATTTCTTGTTTAGAATGAAACACTTACAACCGAATACCCGAAAGTATTTGACGTTAGGCTTTCTCCCGATTAGGAGTTCATATGGGGTCTTGTTCTTGAGCTTGCGAAGATAAAGCCGGTTTGAAGCATGACACGCGGTGTTGATGGCTTCGGCCCAAAGCTTGTATGGAGACTTGTACTCGTCAAGCATGGTCCTAGCCATCTCAATAAGAGTCCGATTCTTCCTCTCCACAACACCATTTTGTTGGGGAGTATATGGCACGGCATATTGATGCTTTATCCCCTCTTCACTCAAGAATTCATCCATCGTGTAGTTCTTGAACTCGGTGCCGTTGTCACTTCGAATTGCCTTGATCTCACAATTATGTTGACGTTGAGCTTCTTTGGCAAAGTTGATGAAGGTTTCTTGAGTTTCATCTTTGGTCTTGAGAAAGAACACCCAAGTATATCTTGTGAATTCATCAACAATGACAAGGCAATACCTCCTCCCTCCCAAACTATCTTAAGTTGGAGGCCCAGAAAGATCCAAATGGATAAGCTCAAGGGTCCTCAAGGTGGTGATGATAGTCTTCACTTTATGAGCTTTTTCATGTAGCTTTCCGGCAATGCAAGCACTACAAGGACGATCTTTGGCAAAAGACACATTGGTTAGTCCAAAGATGTGCTCCCCCTTTAAGAGAGCTTGTAAATTTCTCATGCCAACGTGGGCTAGCCGTCGGTGCCATAGCCACCCCACGTCGGCCTTGACCATTAGGCATGTTGCAAGATGAGTTTTCTCTTTTGAGAGTCAACCACATCAAATATGTCAATTGATTTCTTCATGCATGTCAAATATGTCAATTGTATGGGCTGACCTGTCTGTATATTATCTGAATTTGCAATATGGTTAATTAATATGCAAATGCTTTCTGGACATCGGTGCTAATCGCCACGTCGAAAACATGGACATCCTCTACTCTATCGGGCACACGCTTAAACTGAATGAACTGTGTATGATACTGATAACCCACAAGTATAGGGGATCGCAACAGTTTTTGAGGGTAGAGTATTCAACCCAAATTTATAGATTCGACACAAGGGGAGCCAAAGAATATTTGCAAGTATTATCAGCTAAGTTGTCAATTCAACCACACCTGGAGATTAATTATCTGCAGCAATATGATCAGTAGCGAAGTAATATGATAGTTTTGATAGTAGTAGTAACAGTAACAGTAACGGTAACGGTAACAGTGATAGCAATAATTTTGTAGCAAGTGTAACAGTAACATCAGCAGTAGTAACTTAGCAAGAACAATATATGGAAAATTCGTAGGTATTGGATAGGTGGATTCGTTGGATGATATTCATCATATAACAGTCATAACCTAGGGCGATACGACACTAGCTCCAGTTCATAAATATAATGTAGGCATGTATTCCGTAAATAGTCATACGTGCTTATGGAAAGAACTTGCATGACATCTTTTGTCCTACCCTCCAGTGGCAGCGGGGTCCATAAGGAAACTAAGGGATATTAAGGCCTCCTTTTAATAGAGAACCGGAACAAAGCATTAGCACATAGTGAACACATGAACTCCTCAAACTACGGTCATCACCGGAAAGTATCCCGAATACTGTCACTCCGGGGTTTACGGATCATAACACGTAATAGGTGACTATAATTTGCAAGATCGGATCTAGAACATAGATATAATGGTGATAACATAAACGGTTTAGATCTGAAATCATAGCACCTAGGCCCAAAGTGACAAGCATTAAGCATGGCAAAGTCATAGCAACATCAATCTCAGAACATAATGGGTACTAGAGATCAAGCCCTAACAAAACTAACTCGATTACATGATGAATCTCATCCAACTCCCTCACCGACCAGCGAGCCTACGAAGGAATTACTCACTCCCGGTGGGGAGCATCATGGAATTGGCGATGGAGAAGGGTTGGTAATGAGGAAGATCGAAGATTCCCCTCTCCGGAGCCCCAAACGGGCTCCAGATCTGGCCTCCCGATGAAGAACAGGAGGTGGCGGCGGCTCCATCTCGTGGAACATGATAATTCTTTCTCCCTGATCTTTTTGTCCGAAAATGTGATTTTATAGCATCGGAGATAGGGTCTGTGGGGCCACCAGGTGGGGACAACCCACCTGGGCGTGCCAGGAGGGGGGGGGCACCCTGGTGGGTTGTGCTCACCCAGGGGCCCCCCTTCGGTGGTTCTTGGCTCCAGTATCTTTCTTTTATTCCATAAAAAATCTCCAAATAGTTTCGTTCCATTCTGAGAACTTTTATTTCTGCACAAAAACAACACCATGGTAATTCTGCTGAAAACAACATTAGTCCGGGTTAGTTTCATTCAAATCATGCAAATTAGAGTCCAAAACAAGAGTAAAAGCGTTAGGAAAAGTAGATACGATGGAGACGTATCAACTCCCCCAAGCTTAAACCTTTGCTTATCCTCAAGCAATTCAGTTGACAAACTGAAAGTGAAAAAGAAAAACTTTTACGAACTCTTTTGCTCTTGTTTACATAAACAAGCTTAAGTAGCACCCTCAGCAAAGATTATGACTAACCATGTCGACAATAACTCTTAAAAATTATATTAACTCATATCAATGGCATAAGCAACTAGCGAGCAATAATAAAATATATCAAATGACAACACTTTGTCAAAACAATCATGATATAATATGACAACAGTGGTATCTCGCTAGCCCTTTCAGAGACCGTAAAACATAAATGCAGAGCACCTCCAAAGTTCAATCAGCGACTAAACATTGCATTTCATGGTAGAAAAGATCCAGTCATGATGCATCCAACATTAGCTATACACAATGCATGAGGATGACAATAGTGCTCTCAGATCTGGCGCTTATTTGAGAAGGTGATGACACAACATAAAATTAAATAGATAGTCCCTTCGCGGAGGGAAGCAGTGATTTGCAGCGATGCCAGAGCTCAGATTTTTAAAACAGAGATAAATGAAATTTTGAGAAATGCACCCTTCTTGTTTACTTCGCGACCATTAGTTATCGATATTTTCCATGCTAAACACATTAGTAGCAGTTCCCAAGCGATAAAAGTAAAGGTTTACTCCCCATCCACCAATAAACACACTCCACGGCTAGCCGAATCCACGGGTACCGTCCATACCAACATCAATCCTGGGGGAGTTTTGTTTAATTTTTTGCAATTTGATTTCGGGACTGGGAATCCCTATTACCGCCCCTCTCGTGCAAGGACGACTGAATAAACACTCATCATGAGAATAACCCGCTTAGCATGGAAGATACCGACTACCTCTTGTCACTCTATGAACAATCCCGACACACAAAAACAGATGTTTATTTGAAGTTTTTAGAGGTGGCACATGCAAATTTACTTAGAACCGCAGGGTAATACCGCATATAGGTAGATATATGGTGGACTCATCTAGAACAACTTGGGTTTTAGGATTTTGATGCACAAGCAGTATTCCCGCTTAGTACAGGCGAAGGCTAGCAAATAGATTGAGAAGCGGCCAGCTAGAGAGTGAAAATGGTCATGAACATGCATTATGCATAAGTAACATTGGATACTAGCATGAGTAGGATATGAACACCATGAACATAAATATCATAGAGGCTATGTTGGTTTTGATTCAACTACATGCATGAACATGTGCCAAGTCAAGCCACTTGAAACATTCAGAGGAGGATACCATGTCATCATACCACATCACAATCATTTTAATGCATGTTGACATCAAAGATAAATCATTATCCACTCCTAGCTACTTAAGCATGGCATGAGAAACTATAATCTCTAATTGTCATTGCAAACATGTTTGATCATAATAGGCTAAATCATGGATACTAGGTTAAACATATTTACAAAAACAAAACAAGTTGAGTTCATTCCCGTTTCTCTCTGCCACAGCCAGTTCATCAAATATCGTCATCATTGCCTTTCACTTGCACAACCGAATGATATGAAAATAATAATAGTGCATGAGTGCCGTGGACTAAGCTGGAATCTGCAAACATTTTATTCAAAAAGGAGAAGACATGGTAATATGGGCTCTTTATTAGATCAATATCAATGCATATGAGAGCCACTCAACAATTTCATCGTGGTCTTCTCCTCGGTATGACTCAATAAAAGAAAAGAATTTCAGAGAAACACACTGAAATATTTTTTGGAGGTTTTGGTTTTTCTTGAAGAAAACAAATTAAAGAAAGAAAAATAAAAAGGAGAAAAACTATTTACACGGGAGAGCTCCCAACAAGCAAAAGAATAACAAGGAAATCTTTTTGGGTTTTCTTTTTAACATTACAACTAAATTAGACTAGAAAGAAAAACCAAAAAGAAGCGAGAAATATTTTTGGGTTTTCTCAAAGTTTTTCAAACACACAAGAAGAAAGCGAGAAAATAAATATAGCATGGATAATACAATGAAAAAGTGTGGACACCGACAACTGGAATGAAATGTCGATGGGCATACGTACTCCCCCAAGCTTAGGCTTTTGGCCTAGCTTGGTGATCACCGTCTGTAGCCTGCGTAATAATCGGAGTGATAGCTCACGGAGGCTCTTGGTGCAGCCTCCTCAGCTTACCGAGCAGCCACAACCTCTGCGTTGTGTGCGCGGGCCTCGCTCTCAAGAACATAATCTCTTCTCTTGATGTGATAATCAAAGAGAGCAGGCGCAGGCAAAAAGGTGTCCACAACGGAATCCTTTTAATAAGCTCATCAAATATGGATAAGCTCAAGGGGCCTCAAGGTGGTGATGATAGTCTTCACTTTATGAGCTTTTTCATGTAGCTTTCTGGCAATGCAAGCACTACAAGGACGATCTTTGGCAAAAGACGCATTGGTTAGTCCAAAGATGTGCTCCCCCTTTAAGAGAGCTTGTAAATTTCTCATGCCAACGTGGGCTAGCCGTCGGTGCCATAGCCACCCCACGTCGGCCTTGGCCATTAGGCATGTTGCAAGATGAGTTTTCTCTTTTGAGAGTCAACCACATCAAATATGTCAATTGATTTCTTCATGCATGTCAAATATGTCAATTGTATGGGCTGACCTGTTTGTATATTATCTGAATTTGCAATATGGTTAATTAATATGCAAATGCTTTCTGGACATCGGTGCTGATCGCCACGTCGAAAACATGGACATCTGCTACTCTATCGGGCACACGCTTAAACTGAATGAACTATGTACGATACTGATAACCCACAAGTATAGGGGATCGCAACAGTTTTCGAGGGTAGAGTATTCAACCCAAATTTATAGATTCACACATGGGGATCCAAAGAATATTTGCAAGTATTAGCAGCTGAGTTGTCAATTCAACCACACCTGGAGATTAATTATCTGCAGCAATATGATCAGTAGCAAAGTAATATGATAGTTTTGATAGTAGTAGTAATAGTAACGGTAACAATGATAGCAATAATTTTGTAGTAAGTGTAACATTAACAGCAACAGTACTAACTTAGCAAGAACAATATATGGAAAATTCGTAGGCATTGGATCGGTGGATTCGTTGGATGATATTCATCATATAACAATTATAACCTAGGGCGATACAGCACTAGCTCCAGTTCATAAATATAATGTAGGCATGTATTCCGTAAATAGTCATACGTGCTTATGGAAAGAACTTGCATGACATCTTTTGTCCTACCCTCCTATGGCAGCGGGGTCCATAAGGAAACTAAGGGATATTAAGGCCTCCTTTTAATAGAGAACCAGAACAAAGCATTAGCACATAGTGAATACATGAACTCCTCAAACTACGGTCATCACAGGAAAGTATCCTGAATACTGTCACTCCGGGGTTTATGGATCATAATACGTAATAGGTGACTATAACTTGCAAGATCGGATCTACAACATAGATATAATGGTGATAACATAAACGGTTCGGATCTGAAATCATGGCAGCCGGGCCCAAAGTGACAAGCATTAAGCATGGCAAAGTCATAACAACATCAATCTCAGAACATAATGGATACTAGGGATCAAGCCCTAACAAAACTAACTCGATTACATGATGAATCTCATCCAACTCCCTCACCGACCAGCGAGCCTACGAAGGAATTACTCACTCCCGGTGGGGAGCATCATGGAATTGGCGATGGAGAAGGGTTGGTGATGACGAAGATCGAAGATTCCCCTCTCCGGAGCCCCAAACGGGCTCCAGATCCGGCCTCCCGATGAAGAACAGGAGGTGGCGGCGGCTCCATCTCGTGGAATGCGATAATCCTTTCTCCCTAATTTTTTTCTCCGAAAATGTGATTTTATAGCGTCGGAGATAGGGTCTACGGGGCCACCAGGTGGGGACAACCCACCTGGCCGCGCCAGGAGGAGGGGCGCCCTGGTGGGTTGTGCTCACCCAGGGCCCCCCTCCAGTGGTTCTTGGCTCCAGTATTTTTCTTTTATTCCATAAAAAATCTCCAAAAAGTTTCGTTCCATTCCGAGAACTTTTATTTCTGCGCAAAAACAACACCATGGTAGTTCTGCTGAAAACAGCGTCAGTCCGGGTTAATTTCATTCAAATCATGCAAATTAGAGTCCAAAACAAGAGTAAAAGCGTTAGGAAAAGTAGATACGACGGAGACGTATCAGATACTAATACTTTCCATGAAAATTTAAGAACTTGTCTAACATCATTTGAGTAACATATATATAGTGGTTGCACTATTCGACAAAAGGAGAATCTTCGTAACACGGTTTTGACAACCATATGGTCCATATCTACATACTTAACATAGTAACAACTAGCACATTTTAAGAGGCCGAGGGCCAACAACCATATGGTCCATATCTACATACTTAACATAGTAACAACTAGCACATTTTAAGAGGCCGAGGGCCAACAACCACAACTATCCGCTGGAAGCAGCTTGATAACGGCGACTCAACATCTCGTCAATGAAAAGGAAGAACCCTCCTGTGCCTTGGTAGAGCATGAGTAGAACAGTGTCTCCAATTTTCCAATATGGATGCATTGCCACGACAAGCGAGAACTTGTTTATTTGAATGGTTCCATTTCTACGGGAAATGCAGTACCTTGCAATCACTTTGGCGTTATTAGCAGGCACAAGTGTAATTCGACCACGGCGGGAAATCGATTCAGGAACAGCTGCAGTGGGCAATTTCTGTTGAAATGTAGAATAAAAACCAATTGTAACATATCGTTGAATATATATATAGTTTATGAACCTCAACATAAAAATAAGACTTTGTACCAGTGTTTTGTGCACACAATTGGTCTTGTTCAATGTGTGCACCATAGGTATAATTAATCACATCCAAAATCCAGTGTTCATACGCTGTGCTATCTTTGTCAGATTATCAACAAATTTTATGACATGCTTCAAGTCTTTCCAGTGAAATTTGGTACACCGAGTAACATACAGATCGTTAACTATGCATCCAACATATCCTGCTTAAAAGGTGGAAATGTATTATTTATTTAGAACATGGTAGAAGAATATATAGTGCGCATAAATTGGTAAATAGAATTTGTTACTGCCTAGGAACGGAGTCAGAAAATGAAATCACAATTGGTTGCTTAAATAGTGATCAGTTAGTCAGAACAATTACCCTGATTTTACTAAATAATATGCCAGCATGGAGAAAGTTGAAAGAACACTAACCTCGATTAGACTTTGATTGGCTGATGACGTTGGGGAAGAAAACATCCATGTTAATTAGACCAGGCTATGGTGCACGCACTAGAATTTTATTGCCAGCTTTCAGTTCATAAAACTTAGGAATTTTTCTCCAAAGGTCCACATCAAAATAGGAGTGACCATCTTTATCAAGTTTTACGCTAACTGTCATTGTAAATCCATGCTGCATTGTCAATATGACATCCATGGAGTCATCAACAAAGTAAAGCCCAAGATTTCCTTCTACTCGTGTTCTTGCAAAGCAAGGGATGTACTGCTTGAAATGAAAATTAAGATCGTAAATTAGATATATTGAAATAACAGAGCAAGATGCAAATATGGGAGTAACTGATAGAAGAGAACAATATATAGCTGAAAGCAAAGTACAAAAATATATAATTAAAAATAGATAATGTAACAAAGATTTGATGCAAATATGAGAGTAACTAAATGAACAATACATCATTAATTTGCCTAATATAGGGAACAAATCGGCTTTGATGTCTAGGCTGCATGTGGCACCGTACCTTTTATCCAAATGTAGCAATAGACGGTATATGTTCACAAATTTAGGCCATGCCGACCGTGGTAGGGTGAGATTGACCATACCGAGCGCTCCCTGAAGTCATCCGGAATGGTGAGATAGAACTTCGTTTCCGACTGGCTGCGACCACACTTGCCCGATTTGTGCTTGCACTGTGGACACATGAATGAAAATCCTCGAATCAGCTAGAAGAAAAATGAATCCACGGCGATTTCCACCGGTTGATTAACAGCGACGGACGGACTGCGATAAGAGATGAGTGAATATTTTGCTAAATTGATTACCTTCTCCATGAGAAAAATCCCCGGCCCAATCCCGCAGAAAACCCCAATCAACCGAAGTCTAGAATAGTCGGTGCAGATAGGCGGTGGCAAGCGGTAGGGGCGAAATCCCGTGCCATTTGGAGCGCGACTTCCGCCCGCCGACGACAACCGTCGAGCTTAGGGTGGCCGCCGCGATAGAAGTTGATGAGGTGCAGACTTGTGGAGGAGTCCGTGGTGAGTGGGTGGGGACAAAGTGGGCAGGGGGGCAAGGGTTTTCTTTTTTCCTTTTGCATGTGTGGGTGAACACAGACGGTTCGCAGAGGCGACGAAGATGAATTGTGTGTGATAGTAAATCACCGAGATTGAAGGGAATCCAAATTTCCTTCCTAGTTTGTCATTCAATTTTTTTCTGCGATCTACATACCCCCTCCAATGCAACATGTTCAAATTTGGTATTTTTCCAGGCTCATTTACCATATTTAGGGGATTATGTGCAATTTCTAGGCATTAATGCACATAATTCAAATTCGAACAATCGGTGCATGAAAAGGTGCACAAGAACGGTCTGGAAAACCATGCTCGTGCTATTTAGTAAATTCTCATGCCTTTTACTAGGAATGGGCAGAGATTTCAAGGGAATGTGTGGCACTAGTCAACCACAAACGCGTCGTTTATTGGTTTTTCAACTATAGAAAAATGAAATACATGCTTGAAAAACATGACGCCTGGCATGGTGCCATGGTATGGCCTCACCGTGCCCTGGTAAAATTTTGAGAAGGTTTGGCTTATGTCGTCATGCACGCCCTTCATAAATCGAACCATCACCGAGGAAGTTTCATGGTTTTGAGGGGGAAATCACCAAGATTGAAGGGGAATCCAAATTTCCTTCGCTCTTTGTCGTTGAGTTTTTTTCTACGATGAACATACACCCTGCAAATCACCATGTTCGAATTTGGCACTTTTTCGGGCTCATTTACCATATTTAGGGGATTATGTGCATTTTCTAGGCATTTAGCGCATATAAATCCAATCCAACTATAGCTGCACGGGTGTGATGTGAGGGACATGGATTGCCGTTCGATCGCGGAGCATCCTACGATGCACACGCTCGATCCGCGTGGCTGGGGTTCCGGCCAATTATAACACAACACACACGCTCAGCGCATACTGTTTCCAGAGGCGACGGAGATGAATCGTGTGCGATAATGATCAAGATTGTAAGGGAAGCCAAATTTCTTTCGTCGTTTGTCGTTGAGCTCTTAAAAAGCACCGCACTGTACGGCTGTCCGGCCACTCCGTCCCAGAGCTCTCTCCAAGCGTCGTTCATGGCACCGCGACGCACAGTAACTGGTAAGGAAGCAATGGCATCCCACCGCGCTGAGTTCCTTGCCGTTCGCGACCGCACACATGGTAAGAAAGCGATGGCATCCGTCGCGCCGAGTTCATCGCCGCCCGCGGCCGCACAAGTACGTGGGCGGACTTTGATGCTGCCATGGCCGAATGGGCGGTGGATCTAGAGGCGGCCAAAGCCGCACAAAAGGTGCAGAAAAGGTAGAAAGCAGTCAAGAAAAGAGAGTCCCGCCGCCGCAAGAAAGAAGAGGCTGCACGCCGTGCTGAGGAGAGCTTGGCGGAGATCGAAGCACGGTGGGCTGCCACCGACAAGGCCGGGAAGGAGAACGATGGCGTCTGGCCAGCATGCCCCGATGCCAGCATGTGAGAAGTAGTTAGTGCGTGTGTCGCCCGTAAGTTTGTATAATTAATTACGAGCATCTACCCGTACTACATACGTACTAGTTTTAGAGCAAATTACCAGTAGTACTTTAAGTTGGTACTATCTATTATTAACGTACAATGTCAGTAAGCTCATCCTTTAAGGGCTTTGAGCGTTGATTAGCATGTCTTCGCTGAAGCTTTGTAGCCACACCCCGGCCCTAAATACTCCCAAAACGTCCGCCCACAGCCATCGGAAGCCACCGGAGACTAGAGCTGGTCGCAGCTGGTTTTTAGTCCCACCTTGCCGCGCGAGTTGGCCGCACACCGTCTTAAATAGCCGTGCTGACACATGGAAGCAAGCTTCTCTCTTGTTGCATTGGATCGAATCTGGCTATGCGACCGAGGGAGGTTGACACTTGATTGCATTTCATAAACCGATGATTGTTCATCGGGTGTCACCTTTGCTTCGTTCATGTACATTGAATAATCCTGCTACAGTGAAAGAGATTTTTAAATTAGGTGTAGCTGGAGATGCTGATAGATATAAGAATTATTAGAAGATCACAAAACACACGGTTTCTATGGCGTACCCGTGTGCATTTTTTTGCGTTAATGATCCATAAGTCAGTTACCTATGCGATGTTTCCTAATAAAGCAAGCATACCACCAAAAAAATCAACTACCCGTGTACATTTTTTTGGAGTCGGGATCTGCCAATTTTCTCTTTTCTCGCACATGAGTATTTTACGCGCTTCGTCTGTGTTGTGTGTTTCCCCCGCCCAAGTTTCAAGTTTCGCAGCGAAATTTTCATTAGGCGCGCGATTTCAGAATTTATTCCTCCCACCACATCCCCACCATCAAATTTCCGCAGTATCTCCCCCACGCCCCCTCTCGGCAGCTCAAACCGCCGCCGCCGCAACCACAGCTTCAACCACATCTACATTCTGCCCGAGCATCATCGATCCAGTCAGGTAACCCATCGATCTCTATCACGGCCCCAGCCTAATTCCATAAAATGGCGCCTGCGAAACATCCTCATGCCTTCAAATCCCCACTGCCCCTACCTCCAGAGCATCGCCGCGCAAGCCCAACCACATATCACGTGGGGGTCGAGGAGCTGACACTGGTACAGCGAGCTGCTATACAAACGGTTTTTAACACCTTTCCACGACGGCGTTTGGAACCGTCGCCAAGTGAGTGACTGCGATAGGGGGGTCCTTCCCACACGACCCAAAAACCATCGGGGATAGGGAGCCACCCAGACGCTGCATCCTTGCAACTCGTTTGTGCTTGCATTGCTATCGCAGTCGGTATTCTGTGGTGCTACGTTTATGATGCGCGGCCCATCACAAACGGTTCACGATTATAGAACGTGTATGATAAGCAGACAATCACACACATTTGCTTGTCCCAAACCGTATGTGATAACTAATTAAGAAGATTAGCTAATCATCGTACGAGTGTCAGACAGGATTACGAAACATCGGACCGTCGTAACATCGTCGTACACGACAACTATCGCACACGCTATTATGTGGTGCAACGTTTATGATGCATACCACATCAGAAACAGTTCATGGTTGCAAATCATGTACGATAAGGCAACTATCACAAATATTTAGTTTGCCCGCACCATTTGTGATATTGTCTGACATCGCACACGCTTTGCAAACAGCAACTGCGTGCATGCTTGCACATGTTTCCTCTCTGTGAACCGTGTCGGATTATGGTGTATATCGCAAACGTTTGTGTTTTACCAACCGTGTGTGCCGTAACGACCTGGAGAGCGTAATTTCACTGTAATTTAATTGCTGCTATTTCAAATTGTACCAGATTTGAATTTGAATGTATGCTATAGCTTTATTCATATCCATCAGGTTCAAACAACCAATACATTATTCGATTCATAGGTACATATGTTCAAGAATTACATAAGAACCAAATAAAGAATGATGAACCACAGTTGTATACTTGTACTATTAAAGACGGTAAAGAAAGAGGCGAAATACATTCTGGTTGCTGACCAAGGTGAAGCGGAATGCCCATATTGTGCCCTCCTCCATGCAGAAGACACGCATGACTCTAGTCCAACCCCTTGTGATGGCCGACCGCCCATCCTTCACGGTCTTCATGAAAACATCTAGATAATCATCGTGTTCTGCTAGAAATACTTTAACCTTTGCATGCCCACCAATCATGTAGTTTGAGAGGTAATCTTGAGTAAACTGCTTTGGGAACCACTGCAAAGGAAAAATATTCAGACATTGTCATCTAACACAACTCATTATGGGTAGTAAAAAGAAGGCTGCAGAGTTCTTACTTACCATCCTGCAGTTCGCTATTGTCTTGGATAAAGTGTAAACAAATAGTTTAATTGCCATCTTTTGACCCATTTTACTAACAATCTTTATCAGCTTCCTCACTTGATGCTGGTTCATCGATATCTCATTGCCCCATACGTAGAAAGGGTCGAAGCGCGGATCTTTACCAATGACATATGTACCTAAAAGCACCAAGTTAATATTAGAAGCTAAATAGCAATTGCACAATGATGTAGTACAACATTCTTTTATAATATCTTATAATATCCAATATACTCACATATTAGATGAATTAACATATTATATTATGGGCTGGAAGGAGTTTATTGCATTTTTACAAATTATCGGCTGATTAACTGCTGCTGTATCCATGGGTTAGAGTTAGTTTGAGCTAGCTCGGGCTCACATAACCCTAAAGTATATCCAAACATGAGGGCTAGTTTGAGCTAGTTGCATCTAACCCACCCAAAAAAAACTATCCCACCCAAGAGGTGCTACTTGGAGCTAGTTCTCCTAGTGCATTTATTTTCAATCTAACCCTGTCATCCAAACACCTCTTTGGATGGAGTTAATTTAGGGTTAGTCATGAGCTAGAAACTAACTCTAACCTCTAGCTAAGTTGAGTATCCAAACAGGGCTGTGTTGTTGTTGTTGCTACTGCTCTTCTACGTATATCTAGACATCATCAGAACATTAAGGTAACACTCTTCCTTGTTGCTATGTAGCCTAGGATTGCATATTTAGACATTAAGTACAGTGCATGTTGCTATGTAGCCTCAGATATATTACATATGGCCCTAGTTAACGTAACGATAAATGGGTTACAGATATATTCAGTTAAAAGTCTGATTCACCGATTAGTCCCTTATTAGCCCCCCGGCCTATATGGTACCAGCTACCGATATCCTGAACAGTGAGTATATATAAGCCATGGGATGAAACTAACCTCGATGGAAAACAACAGTCGTTCCCAAAATTGTCCTGTGTAGGTACATCGAGAGGCATGTTAAGCACAACAGGCTAAACATCAACTAAATATATCCATGGCAGACAAAATAATCTCCAAAAGATAGCTTTAGTGTGGAGGTTTAAGTATGCTAGTAAAGCAAAACAAGTGGAAAGGTGTGTTAACTGCAACAGGCCTAACATTTAACAACAAGCAAACATAGTCATTCAAACTGGTATTGTGCCGGTCTAAGTACACTGGTTATTGTTAAATAAATATGGAAAGGCGTGTTAACTACAAGATGCAGTAACCAAATGTAGTCATTCATAGTGGTATTGTTGAAACTGGTATTGATGAAATTGAACTGCACAGTTCATACTTGCACATATAGAACATCACGTTGTGAATAACTGGAATAAACAAGGCATACTACGAACAACCAAAGATAGCATTTGAAACTGGACATATGCTAACTACAAACAACCGAACAATCAAAAAACTTTAAAAGAGGCATATGCCAGCTATAACAGGCTTAACAATAAGCAAATATATGCATTCCTATCGGTATGTTTAAAACTGGATTGATGAAATGTACTGCACAGTAAATAATTGCACATATAGAGCATCACATTGTGAACAACTGAAATAAACAAGGCATACTGCAAACAACCAAATATAGCAATTAAAACTGGACATATTCTCACTACACTACAAAATGGACTCGACAAAACAAATCATGGGTTCCCCCCTGTGAAGAGGCGTGGCAAAACAAATCATGGGTTTCCTCACTTGTCACAGATGGGCTCGTTCCCATGGGAAGAGCATGGACCCTGGATGCGCTCCATGTTGTCGTAGATGGGCTCCTTCCCCTTGGAAGAGAACGGCTGTAGGGTGCCCTCCCTGATGTCGCAGACGGGCTCTTTCCCCTTGGAAGAGCAGATGGGCTCTTTCCCCTTGGAAGAGCCAGAGAGGGTGCCCTCCTCGTGGTCGCCGTTGATGAGGTATGACTTGGAAGCTATGGATCCCAAGCCAGCATCGCAGAACGTGTCCTTCAGAAATGACAAAAGGGGCTCGATGGCGATGTAGGATGGCAAATTCTTGACAGCGAGCCAGAGGAGATCAGCGGTGGGGCCATGGATGAGATCGACGGCGGTTGAACCCGAGGGGTTGGGGGTGGGCCACTTAACCTGTGACATAGCCCACGTCAGGCCATCGTTGTCGACGACCTCGATGTCGTAGCCGGTGTTCGCGACATACCCGCATACTCTAGCCCGCAGATTGAGTGCCTGCGGCCAGTAATGGTCGTCAGCTTCCTCGGCGACGTCTGGCGAAGAGACCATGATACACCTCTTTTGGGACAGTCGCTCCTCGAGCTCCACGGGAAGCGTAGCCGAGCTTAGGCTGCGATGCTCTGGAGTGGGGGATGGGGATCTGTGGGAAAGGGGGCGTTTGGCAGGCGTCATCTAAGAAACTCAGGGTGGCTTGGGCATGGAGATCGGTGGGTAAGTTGCACGGGCAAACCGGCAGATGTTGACAATGGAGGCCTTGCAGCGGCGGCGGCGACCTTGCTAGGGTTTCAAGCGAGGGAGGGTGTGTGTGTGTGCGCGCGCGCGCCCGAGGAGGTTTTGGTGTGTGTGTGTGTGGAGGGGGGGACGGGGGGTGTGTTTGAGGAAATGACGCGGCTACTGAAAATTTTACTACGCGGGAGTCAAACGCGGGAGTGAAATGCCGGGGCTATTGAAAATTTGGATGATGGTGCATCGCACACGGTCCGGAAATAACAACCGTGTGTTATGAAACAGAAAAACCCTCGAGGCGGGCAGATATTTTCGAGGGATGCAGGCGGGAGCGGGAACAAGAAACATCACACATGGTCGAAACATAATAACCGTGTGTTATCAAACAGAAAAAAGCTGCAGGCGGGTAGATATTTTTGAGAGGGGAAGCCTCGTGGAACCCAATGTACTGTGCGGATGTGCATGACAGGGGCACCGGCGTGGCACACGGTTAGTGTGAGTGAACCGTGTCTGTTGCGTCATCCGACTTGTCTAATGTTCATAAATTTGGCGAAAAATGACGCGGGAGAGGGTCAGAACACGAACACACTTGCATGTGGACCAAATATATGTATGAAAAGGGTGGTTTGATGTTCAAATACCAAATGCAACTTCGATGTGGCACCTATCTCGCAAAGCGCATGGTATTGCTTGCCCCCCTCGTGTCGGCAGGAAGGGAATCCTAAGCTATGAATGCATGCCCCCCCACGGAGGTTCACCTAGCAAAGTGCGAAGTAGCAGTCTCCCCCCCCCACACACCCACTTTTAGTCGGCGGGCCAGAGAGGCATGTCACCAAGATGGATCATAAAACGGACCAAGAATAATCCACCTTGGTCGTACAACCTCTCTCTTGTTGTTGGTCAAAGTGATGGCCGTCCATGCGACCCTGGAGATGGGCTAGCTCACCAATAATCACGCAAGTAGCTAGTCCCCGAAGAAAACCACTGCCTGCATGTGGCCCAAACATATGTAGAGGTGTGTTTGAATACACAATGGAATAACTTTGATGTGGCACCGTGCTTTCGAACCAGAAATCCCCACACTGAGTGAGGGTTAGTTGATGATGCATATGTATGTCACACCTTACTTCAAGCCGATGACGGGGATTCATGCATGCATGCATGCATAGTATGCTCTCAAACTTAATTAGGGGGTCTGAATCTCACCATGACCTATACTACGATAACATGAACCAAAGGAAGAATCCGCCATGGTAACCTATCTTGTTGTCGGTCAAGGTGATCGTGGATGTCCATGCGGGCCCACGAATATATAGGCTTGTCGCCGATAACCACGCGAGGGAGTGTACCATTCGAAGACAACCACTACATGCATATGTATGGAGGTGATGCGTGCATGCATGTTTGAATACCATTTCACAACACTGATGTGGCGCGTGAGTCGAATATCGTACAGTCCCCACACAGAGCGAGATCAGTTCATGGCGTGTCGTGGTACTAGCCACTTTGACTCGATGGGAGGGATTCATGCGTACACATGCATGTGTGTGCTCAAATTGTATGATATCATCCCAGAGCATGACCTATATATATATACCGTATTACAAACAAAAAAATAATCCCCTCCTAAGTCAAATTAACCTCTCTCGTTGTCAGGCAAAGTAGTGATGGACCAAGCGGGCCCACAGATGGAAAGCATCGATATCGCTGATAACCGCTTAAGTGGGTGCGAGAGGACAACCACCATCGCTTTGCATGTGGGCCAAACATATGTTGAATACCCAAAATGCACAACTTTGATGTGGCACATGCCTCGAAAACCGTAAAGTCCCCACACAGAGAGAGGTTCATGAAGCGTACTACATATGATGGTCCCCTTCCCCCTCTTCGACACATACTATATGCTCCTACCGTAATACAACCCAAAAAGAATCCTCCTTGATGGTGAAATTAATTAACCTCTCCCGATGTAGGTCAAAGTGATGCATGCATCGACGATGGCCTCATGGGCCCATAGATGGAAGCATCACACGTGAGTGTCCTAGGATAACCACCACCTACATGCATGTGGCCCAAAGAGGTGTTGCGTGATGTTTGAATAGCCAATTTCACAACTTTGATGTGGCACGTGCCTCGGAAACCGAAAAGTCCCGACACTGAGTGAGGTGTACTTGTTCACGGACACATACGTATAGTATATATGCTAGTCCCCTCCCACCTCTTCGACGCGTACTATATACTCACACAAACAAAAAAGATTCTACCTTGCTGGTCAAATTAACCTCTCTGCCAGCTGTTCATCAAAGTGATGGACGACGACCTCGCGGGCCCACAAAAAGCATCACACGTGAGTATCGAGTGTCGTGTAGGACAACCATCGGCTGCATGTGGCCAAAACATGTATGTATGAAAGGGTTGTGTAATGTTTTAAATAACGAATTCACGACTCTGATGTGGCACCTGCCTCACAAAATGGCCAACCCACACGGTGGCTCACGACTCATAGTGTACTGCCAGCCACCCGCCACCCCCAGACGCACACACACACACACCGCGAATCCACCGCAACTACGATGCATGTTAAATTATCCCGCGGTGAACATATGTTACCAAAGGAGGGACGTTTTAATTTAAAAAAAACAGAGATCATTAAGACGTTTTAGTACATTGATTGATTTTCTAGGGGTGTAATGTGCAAAAATCAAATTTGAGCTACATGCACACGTGACAGTGCACCTAAATGGATTGCAAAAACACATGTGTCTCACTGGGTGCATGTTTAATCCCCATGCAAGAAATTTCAAACATTGAGAATCTTGAATTTTAAATTCTAGTACATCCAAAACTTATTTGAAATTCATGAAACTTATCGTGTTGTCATATGGACACCAATACAAAGTGCCATTGTACTTTTTTTTGTCAAATTTGAGACCAGTTTTGATGTAATCTTTATCTTCTTACAAACGGGAGATTATTAATAATTGGGAACCAATATCCCAAACGGATTATTTATTCGAACCGTGAGTGTTAGACCAACAATGGATACGTGCCATGCTTCGGTTAAGAAATAAAGCGGCAGTATTAATCATCCAAATAGAAAAACAATATACGTGCCACCACGCGACCCATGTGCCGTGCGAGCAGGTGTGAGTTGACGGGACGCATGCGAGCAGTCAGCCGCGCAGGCAGACCGGGAGGCGTGCGTGCAGGTGTGTGAATTGACGAGAGGCGTGCTCGCTGCGTAGTGTCATCAGGAGGCGTGCGAATAGCTGTGTGAAACAACGGTAGGCATGCCAGCAGTCCGGTGCGCAGGCTCATCGGGAGGTGAGCCAGCGGTTTGACCACTGCCCGCCTCTCTCCCACTACTCCATATTAATGGCGCGCGGCCGCACCCCCCATCCTCGCCACACACACAATCCTCTCTCTCCGCTTGCATCCTCGACGCCGCTCTCAGTCCTCAAAGCCGTTAGTGTATGAGGATGCCGCCGAAGCGCCCCATCGGAGGGAGTGGCGACGCCGGGGCTGCTGAAGCACCGTAGCACGACGTGGAGATGGAGACAGAGGTTGCCGTCATCACCGGCGAGGTATCGCTGCACCCTGACATCATCGACAACGTCGAGCTTCCACAGCCGGAGGCGGAGGTCCACACCGACTCCGGTGACGACTCGGGCGATGACCACTCCGGCGACGACTCCGACGACGACGGACAACTGGTTAGTCATCTATACCCATTTATGTTTCAAATAGATCCTAGGGTTTCTCTGGTTACTCCCACCTCCCCCTTTTTGGAATAGAAATCCTATGGTTATGTTCTCCCAATCCATGAAATCTAAGTAAGTTTCGTTAGATCTGTGTAGTGTATTGATTGTTTGAATGGTACAAGTGATAAGTGATTAGTTGTTTCATCTGTGCAAATGATTTCTGCTAGTAATCCGACTTGGGTTAGTGTTCGTGCTAATAATTCCTAGCCAGGACTTGACAATTGATTTTGAATGACCTACATATATGTTTGTGCCATTATTTTCTTCAAGATTGGTCTGTACATAGACGACTGTGCTTAAAAATCAAACCATAATCTCTGGATATGTATAAAAAAATAGCCATAAATTCCTAATCCTACTTCATGGCATGTAAACATTGATTTGATGCCAAATTTTGGCAACTGCCAAATGTTCGCTAGAGATTAGTTTGGAACCGTGTGCAATGACTTTCATTTTGCCTGTTACGTCAATCACACACGGTTGGCTCTAGCAAACCATTTCCTCCGAAACTCTTTGTGGGACAGAAAACCCTCACCACCCAATTCAAAAAAGAAAAAAGAAAACCCTCACCATCCCCACGTCACAAAAACCCTCACCCCACCCGCCACCCCCTCCAGTCCCCATTCACACCTGCACAAGCTCCTCCACGTCTATGCATGGCACCGCCTATCGTGGCGGCAACCACTTAGCTCGATGCCTGCCGCCGCCGCCAGGCTGCTGGCAAACCCCACTGACTTTCTCAATGCTGCTCGCGGTCGACCCAGCTCCGCCCGGTTGGGGAATCCGCCGTACTGAGGGTTTTTTTCTCATGGACAACAAGGTAACTAATTTAATGAGATATTATCTCATCTCCTATCCCAGTCCATCTGCCTCCTTTAATCACCCGACCGAAATCACCGTGAATTCATTTTTATTCGAGCCGATTTGAGGGCTTTCATTCATTCATAGAGTGTACAGTGCGCGGACACATCAGGACTTTGCGGCCTCCGCCAGACATCCATGGAGTTCCATCTCACCAGGCCTTAGCATGGGCAAGTTCCATTCCAACGGCAAGGACCGAGCCAAGCTTGACGACTGGTTCCGATCCCTCGCCCTAGATCAGCTCGAGGAGCTCACTTTTGATGATGGGCATATGCGCTCGCTGCCAACGTTCGTGCTCCGCCTCGCGCCCACGCTGCGCGTCGCCAAGTTCAGGAACTGCCATTCCCCCCCTTAATGACGCGCCCGCTCTTATTCTACCACGACTGAAGCACCTCGAGCTCGTCGCCGTCTGCCTCCCAAACGATGACATGGAGCGCCTGCTCCGTGGATGTACTGCACTCAAGTACCTTCGTCTTCAGGCGATCAATGGGTTGAGTAGCTTCCACATCACCTGCATGACTCTCCGGACTATTTATGTTTATTGCTGGCGCGACAAGAAGACATCACAAGATGTGTACCACGGTATGGTCATTGAGGACACACCTTCACTTGAGAGATTACTTGTAGTTGATCAAGAAGGTCCAACAAGAATCAATGTCATTTCTGTGCCAAAATTGACAGTGGTGGGCTACTCGTCTGACAAATACTCCGAACTTGTTATTGGATCCACACCTGTTCAAGTACAATAGCCGCCTTCTACCTCTCCTTCTAGAAATTAACATTATTTCTAATTTTGAAGATGTATGTTCGTCTGTCATCCAGAAAATGATTCCGACAAGCTTGACCCCGAAACTGCGCACAGTGAAGGTCTTGGCACTAGAATCTATCGGCCCCAACCTGGAGCAAGTTGTCAGTTTCCTGAGATGCTTTCCGTGCCTGGAGAAGCTATATATCGAGGTGATGTTCCTTTCCTGTTAAATGTTAACCATAAGGGAGTTCAATTCGTGACACCTTTTTCCAAGTTTACAATGACAATGTACTACGATTTCTGAAGGATTTTTTGGAGGATTTCAGTACATACATGTCCCCCCCCCCCATATTGGTTGCTTGATCCATATGGTTACAATCCATAAGCATTTCTCCTTTGGATTCATCTGTACTATTAGTTTTCTTAGGGAACTTTTCATCCACTCCAACCTCTTGTGAAGAAGGCTACATTTTTCTAGATTGTAATCAAATGCCCATGTTAATCATGTTGGATCGAAGATGGCATGTTAGTGCATTTTACAAATCCTGCAAACCAAATAGGCCTGTAGTAGTGTTCAAAACTGCATGTAGGCACTAACACGTTTTCTTCTTTTGCAAATAAGATTAGGCCCGGTGGTGGATAATGTGATATAATATAACAATCACATTGAATGCCTAGATTTGCATCTCTCAGAAATTACTTTAAACTCCTACCGAGGGATCTTACCAGAAATTATATTCGCCAGGTTCTTTGTTGTTAGAGCAAGGGTGCTGAAGGTAATGAGGTTTGCCCTACATTTATTTCGGAAAAATGAATGGTTTGTTGATCAGCGCCGACGGCTACGGCAGAATGGAATAGGCTCCGAAAATGCTGAATTTCATTTTGGAACTTCAGATGACAGAGTAATCGGAAGTCATCGTGTCAACCCCATACATGACTTCTCAGTGGCTGACCCCTTTGCAAAAATTATGAGGTTTCGAAACCAGACTTACGAGTGGTAATATTAGTTTGAACCTCTCTGATATCCATGTTCAGCGGATCAGCGCGAGCGTTTGCAGCTGATGAGCTGAATTTCATTTCTAATATCAGTTTGAACCTTGTAATCTTCGAATTTGAGCCATATAACTCTGGAATTTGAACCTTGTAATATTTCGAGCTTTTGTGTTGAAATGGCATATATCACACACACCTTGATCTGGCTGACCGTTTCTGTTGCATTCCCTAATAGCAAACAGTTCATCGGAGCAAACTATATGCCGTATATCACACACACATTGATATGGCTGCCCATTTCTGTTGTTCTGTCTAATCGCAAACAGTTCGTATGGATCAACCGTATGCCCCGCATCACACACGTAACTAAAATCTAAACCGTGTTTGATGTCTCCGCCATCGCAAACGTTTTGCATCTTTTTGACGATTTTTTTACATCCCCGTTTGCAATTAATGCATCACACACAGTTTCGTCAAAGGGTCTCTGATCGTAGTGTCGCGTTAGCAGCATCCTGCAGTAGTGTTAGCACTAAATATGGACTTGACTCTGAGATAGTAGCCTCTTTCTGTGAATCATTTGCTACTCATGTTGATCTCCCTAAGGAGAAGTGGTTCAAATATCACCCACCTATCAAAGAATAAATTAAAGAACCAGACATAGCTAAAGAGGAAACTATTATTTACAATGTTGATCCAGTTGTTCCTACTGCTTATATTGAAAAACCACCTTTCCCTGTTAGGATAAAGGAACATGCTAAGGTTTCAACTATGGTTCGCAAAAGTAATATTAGAGCACCTAAACCTGCTGAACAAATTAAAGTAGAACCTAGTGTTGCTATGGTTAAAGATCTCTTGGTAGAAAATATTGATGGGCATGTTATTTGCTTCTGTGATGAAGCTGCTAGAATTGCCAAACCCGATGAAAAAGATAAACATAGACCTGTTGTTGGCATGCCTGTTGTCTCAGTTAAAATAGGAGATCATTGTTATCATGGGTTATGTGACTTAGGTGCTAGCGTGAGTGCTATTCCCTTTACCTTATACCATGAAATTATGAATGGCATAGCACCCGCTGAAATAGAAGACATATATGTTACTATTAAACTTGCTAATAGAGACACCATCACACCACTTGGGATTGTTAGAGATGTTGAAGTCTTGTGTGGGAAAATAAAATACCCCACTGATTTTCTAGTTCTAGGTTCCCCACAAGATGACTTCTGTCCCATTATCTTTGGTAGACCTTTCTTGAACACTGTCAATGCCACTATAGATTGTCATGAACAAACTGTCAGTGTTAGCTTTGGTGATGAGTCTCATGAGTTTAATTTTTCCAAGTTTAATAGACAACCTCATAAGAAAGAATTACCTTGTAAGGATGAAATAATTGGTCTTGCTTCTATTGCCGTGCCTCCTACAGATCCACTAGAACAATATTTGCTAGACCATGAAAATGATATGCACATGCATGAAAGAAATGAAATAGATAAAAATTTCTTCGAACAACGACCTCTTCTAAAACTCAATTTGCCTATTGAAACTCTAGGAGGTCCTCCTCCACCTAAAGGTGACCCAGTGTTTGAATTAAAACAATTGCCTGACACTTTGAAATATGCTTATCTTGATGAGAAGAAGATATATCCTGTTATTATTAGTGCTAACCTTTCAGAGCATGAAGAAGAAAGATTATTGAAAATTCTGAAGAAGCACCGAGCTGCTATTGGATATACTTTTGATGATCTTAAGGGCATTAGTCCCACTCTTTGTCAGCACAAGATTAATATGGAACCTGATGCTAAACCCGTTGTTGATCATCAATGACGTTTGAATCCTAAGATGAAAGAAGTGGTAAGAAGTAAAATATTAAAGCTTCTGGAAGTAGGTATAACCTATCCCATAGCTGATAGTAGATGGGTAAGCCCCGTTCATTGTGTCCCTAAGAAGGGAGGTATTACCGTTGTTCCTAATGATAAAAAGGTACTCATTCCACAACGAATTGTTACTGGCTATAGAATGGTAATTGATTTTAGAAAATTAAATAAAGCAACTAGAAAAGATCGTTACCCTTTGACTTTTATTGATCAGATGCTAGAAAGATTATCAAAGCACACACACTTTTGTTTTCTTGATGGATATTCTGGTTTTTCTCAAATATATGTTTCACAACCTAATCAAGAGAAAACCACCTTTACTTGCCCTTTTGGAACTTATGCTTATAGACATATGCCTTTTGGCTTATGCAATGCACCTACTACCTTTCAAAGATGTATGACTGCTATATTCTCTGATTTTTGTGAACAGATTGTTGAGGTTTTCATGGATGATTTTTCTGTTTATGGAACTTCTTTTCATGATTGCTTGAGCAACCTTGATCGAGTTTTGCAGAGATGTGAGCAAACTAATCTTGTCTTGAATTGGGAGAAGTGCCACTTTATGGCTAATGAAGGTATTGTTTTGGGGCATAAAATATCTGAACAAGGTATTGAGGTGGACCAAGCTAAAGTTGACGCAATTGAGAAAATGCCATGTCCTAAAGATATTAAAGGTATTCGTAGTTTTCTCGGTCATGCTGGTTTCTATAGGAGGTTTATTAAAGACTTCTCTAAAATTTCTAGGCCTCTTACAAATCTTTTACAAAAGGATGTTCCATTTGTTTTTGATGATGATTGTGTAGAAGCCTTTGAAACACTTAAGAAAGCCTTAAATTCTGCACCTATTGTTCAACCACCTGATTGGAACTTGCCTTTTGAAATTATGTGTGATGCTAGTGATTATGTTGTTGGTGCTGTTCTAGGATAAAGAGTTGATAAAAAAATAAATGTTATCCATTATGCTAGCAAAACTCTAGACAGTGCCAAAGAAATTATGCTACTACTGAAAAAGAATTTTTAGCAGTTGTGTTTGCTTGTGATAAATTCAGATCTTACATTGTTGATTCCAAAGTAATTGTTCACACCGATCATGCTGCTATTAAATATCTTATGGAAAAGAAAGATGCTAAACCTAGGCTCATTAGGTGGGTTTTCTTGCTACAAGAATTTGATTTACATATAACTGATAGAAAAGGAGTTGTGAACCCCGTAGCTGATAACTTATCTAGGTTAGAGAATATCCTTGATGATCCACTACCTATTGATGATAGCTTTCCTGATGAACAACTAGCTGTAATAAATGTTTCTCATAACACTCCTTGGTATGCTGACTATGCTAATTATATTGTTGCTAAATACATACCACCTAGTTTCACTTACCAACAAAAGAAAAAAAAATCTTCTATGATTTAAGACATTACTTTTGGGATGACCCACATCTGTATAAAGAAGGAGTAGATGGTATTATTAGATGTTGTGTACCTGAGCAGGAACAGGAACAAATCCTACGGAAATGTCATTCTGAAGATTACGGAGGACATCATGCGGGAGATATGACTGCTCACAAGGTATTGCAATCTGGTTTTTATTGGCCTACTCTCTTTAAGGATGCCCGTAAGTTTGTTTTATCTTGTGATGAATGTCAACGAATCGGTAATATCGGTAAGCGTCAAGAAATGCCTATGAACTATTCACTTTCTGTTGAACCATTTGATGTTTGGGACCTTTTCCTTCCTCTAATGGGTATACACATATTTTGGTTGTTGTTGATTATGTTACTAAGTGGGTAGAAGCTATTCCAACTAGTAGTGCTGATCATAACACTTCCATTAAAATGCTTAAAGAAGTTATTTTCCCGAGGTTTGGAGTCCCTAGATATTTAATGACTGATGGTGGTTCACACTTTATTCATGGTGCTTTCCGTAAAATGCTTGCTAAATATGATGCTAACCATAGAATTGCATCATCCTATCATCCTCAATCTAGTGGTCAAGTTGAACTTAGCAATAGAGAAATAAAATTAATATTACAAAAAACTGTTAATAGGTCCCGAAAGAGTTGGTCTAAGAAATTGGATGATGCACTTTGGGCCTACATAACAGCATATAAAAATCCTATGGGTATGTCTCCCTATAAAATGGTTTATGGAAAAGTTTGTCATTTGCCTCTTGAGTTAGAACATAAAGCATATTGGGTAATTAAAGAAGTCAACTATGATTTCAAACTTGCTGGTGAAAAGAGGTTATTTGATATTAGCTCACTAGATGAATGGAGAACCCAAGCCTATGAAAATGCCAAGTTATTTAAAGAAAAAGTTAAAAGATGGCATGACAAAAGAATCCAAAAGCGGGAATTTAAAGTTGGAGAATATGTTCTTCTGTACAACTCTCATTTTAGATTCTTTGCAGGAAAACTTCTCTCTAAATGGGAAGGACCATATATCATCGAGCAGGTTTATCGCTCTGGAGCTATCAAAATAAATAATGCCGAAGGTACTAACCCGAAGGTGGTCAATGGGCAAAGAATTAAACACTATATCTCAGGTACGCCTATCAATGTTGAAAGTAAAATTATTCAAACCATGACACGGGAGGAACACATAAAGGAAACCTTCCAGAACACTCCAGAATCCCTAAAAAGAGGAGGTACCTGATATGGTAAGTAAACGAACTCCGAAAAATCCGCAAAAATATTTGCTGTCAGTTTTGGAATATTTTAAAAATTAGGAAAATAAGAAACAGCCAGGAAGGCACCCGAGGTGAGCACAACCCACCTGGGCGCGCCAGGGGTTTCCTCCCGTTTGCTTGTTTCCCAAGATAAAAAATCTTTATATACCCCTCGAATGTATTGACCACCGTATCGCGAAGAAATCTTCTGTTCTTCTTTCTTGCTATTTTCTGACAGATCTAGATCACCATGGCCGCTTCGAGCTCCTCCAAAGACAAGTTCTTCAAGAACGTCATCAACCCATATATGCGGGAGGTGATGCAGCACCCTCAAGCCATTGAGATGCAAGAGGGGGTGCTCCACATCAGGGACGTCCAGGGTCCCAAGGGGACGGGAACCATGGATGCCAGGCTCGAAGCTATGGAGCAAGAAGTCTTCAAGTGCAAGGGGATGGTGGAACGTGGACTCAATGCCAATCACCTCATGATCGCGGATTACAGCCGTGATCTCAAGGTGGATGGCAAATCCATGAAGGACATCATCTTCACCTTCAACGAACAAATCAATTTTCTGCAAAGCCAAATCTATGATCTCCAAAATCAAGTCTTTGAATATGAGGCGAGATTTAAAGGTATGAGTTTAGCTGCCAGTTGCAGGACTCGTGAGACTCACGCTTCTTCTTATGATGGTGAGCCGCTGCCATGGAAGCCGGAGGATAAGCCCGCTACTACTTCACCACTACCTTCATCATCTTCTCCAACAAAAGAAACTTGAGTTCATTGTATGGGCACTCCCCTTGGCTTGTGCCAAGCTTGGGGGGAGGTGCCCTGGTATCGTATCATCACCACTATCTTTGCTTTCATCTATTTTAGTTCGATCTTTAGTTATCCTATGATTTAGTTGAATAAAAGTTTAGTTTGATCCTTTATTTTCGAGTGCTTGCTTAGTGATCTATCTTTGTAATCGTGTGTGAGATATATAATAAAGAGTAGTTTGATTTTGTTTTTTTTACTCTTTTGTTCCAATAAAAAGAAAGGAAAATAAATGAAAAATATCATATGCTAATATAATGGTAAGTAATGACATCACATAAGGAAAAGTATAAGTGGTAAAATTTGTTGGATATTGACAAACATAGCATTGGTCAATGATGCAATTCATGAAAGAATTAATAAGGGTAGAGAAGATTCACATGCAAATACACGATCTTGGACATCTTTTCTGATTGTGAGCCCCCATTAAATATTTTGTGTCAAAATAGTTGACGTTGGACAAGGAAGACAATGTAATGATTTATGTTTGTTCATATTCACATAGAAGTTATACTGTCATAGATCCTTTAACATGTGGTGCTTGCTCAATATCTTTTCTAGCCAAAAATTCCGCACTAAGTAGAGATACTACTTGTGCATCCAAAAAACCCTAAACCCAAATCTTATTTTGAGAGTCCACCATACCTACCTATGGATGAGTAAGATCCTTCAAGTAAGTTGTCATCGGCGCAATAAGGTAATAAAAATTGCTTCTAAATGTGTTGAATCATTTAGTGTAAGAGAAAATTGAGCGTTGTACGAACTTGTGATGGCAAAGTAATAAAAGCGACGGACTGCATAATAAAGGTTGCTATCATAAGGGGCAATATAACGTGACATTCTTTTGCATTAAGGGATTTGGCATACAAACAAATAAGCGCATGACAACCTCTGCTTCCCTCTGCGACGGGCCTATCTTTTACTTTTATGCATTTACTTTTATGTAGAGTCAAGGTTTTCTTCCCTATTCCTTTTTATTTTCTCCTTTTGCAAGCATCATGTGGTGAGGAAAGATCTAGGCACATATATCCAGTTGGATATGAGTGGGCATGAGTTATTATTGTTGACATCACCCTTGAGGTGAATACATTGGGAGGCGAAACTATAAGCCCCTATCTTTCTATGTGTCCGGTTGAAACTTTTTGTTCATGGGTACGCTGTGAGTGTTAGCAATCATAGAAGATTAAATGATGGTTGAGTATGTGGACTTGCCTAAAGGCTCCGATACGTGACCCTTCTTGAAAATATGATGAATTGTAGGTGCAAAGTTGACTGAGAACATAGTTTGTTGGTTTTCAATAAGGTTTGTGCTTTATACTTCAATGTTGTGATGAATTGTTACTTGTTCATGGGAAGTTATATAATAAAAGTTATTTGATAAAGTTTTATGTTAAAGTTCCTTGCTGTTATAATAATATGCATGATGCTTCTATGTCCGTATTTTGTTTTTATCGACACCTCTCTCTCTAAGCATGTGGACATGTTTTTCGATTTCGTTTTTTCGCTTGAGGACAAACGAGGTCTAAGCTTGGGGGCGTTGATACGTCCATTTTGCATCATGTTTTCCTACTGTTATTTATAATGTTTTTATGCATAATAATGCTTTTGGGAGTAATTCTAATGCCTTTTCTCTCAGCATGGCGCTCCCCACCCTCTCCCCCCCTGGCGACTCCATTGGCGACTCGGCCGGTGATCCATGGCGCTCCCTCTCTGTGATCCTCTTCGGCTAAGATGGCGCCACCTCTTCTGGATCCCTCACCAGGAGCAGGTTTTGCAGACCAGGTTAGAGCCAGATTCTCCACCCCTGTCCATTGCCCTGATCCAAACCATGCTTTCCACATGGTGGTCTCCTTTAGTCGCTCCTCTTTTACGCTCACCATTGATCATGTTGGTCTAGCGCTCCATGCTTGTATTGGTGGATCACCTTCTGATCTGCATGTTACTCATCTTCGTGGCCATGTTTACAAATTTTTTGTCATCTCTAAGGTGGTTGGATTTATGATCTACAAATTTAGATCTTTTGGATGCCCTCTTTTCCATTGTTTCTTTCATCTTTGGGGTTTTGGTGGTCCAGCCTGGATCCGAGAATATAAATCTTAGCTTTATGAGCTAGACCATGAATGGACTACGGTGACTAGATCACCATGGCGCATCCTCTCCGGTGCCAATTCCATCCCCGTCGGTCGTCGTCCACCACCGCCACCGACGACTTCCCTGATCTTAGCCAACCAACTTGCACCCTTTTCGGATCACGAGCCAGTTTCGGGCGCATCTGGTGCTGTTCAAAATTCAAATCCTGGCCTTGACACCTTGGCCCAGCCTTCTCCTACTAGGCCCACTGGCCCATCCTCCCAAATTGTGACCCATCTAGACCCTCAACAGCAGTCCACAGCCCACTCACTTCGTACCTCTCCAAACCACGACCGGTCTCCAATTTCAAAAAACCCCGTCACTAATCCTGTTTCCCAGGTTTTATCTTTCTGTGGCAAATGTTTATCTGCTAGACATCTCCGTTTTAAATGCAAAAATCAGTTTAGATGTCGTAGATGCTACAGATATGGCCATATTTCTCGTTTTTGTTTCAATACCAGGAACAAACCCCCCGTATATCGGGTTAAATCCTACCCACCTACCAAACCGCCACCCGTATCCAATAGCCCGGACGTCGACTCGTCTCCCCAAAACCCCATTACCACCCCTCAGTATGCCCGCTCCCCCTGCCAAACCCTCTGCTCTCCATCGCAGCCCTGCCCTGCTCCACCATCTTTCTCCCTTGATCTCACAAACTCCACCGACGCCATGGCCACCTATCCTTGCGATCCCCTGCCTCTCCTCCCACCCGACACTGCTATCATGGAGGCTGACGGAAATCAGTGCCGCCGCACCTACCACTACCTTGGTGGTGAACTCCTGGTCCAATCTGGGGACTGGGCTATCATCTCCCTAGCGCCACCTCCGGACCCCAATCAGTTCAAGACGGATGCCATGCTCATCCATCATTTTCTTGACCATGAGCGTGGCTTCCGCATCGCGGAGATTTCGCGCTGCGGCATGGGTGCTGCATTCGTCTGGTTCTTGCACGCCTGCGACATCGACACTGCCATCGCCAATAGTCCTTACTTTGTTGGAGATTCTGTTCTGCGCGTCATCCGCCACGACAGAGGTATAAACCATAGGGACTACACTTTTACCCTTGATGCATGGATTATGATGGTCAATTTTCCACTTGAGGCATGGAGGCTTGACAAAGTTAGGGAGTCTGTCAGTGGTTTTGGTAAATTTTTAGTCTGGAACCGAGATATGTCAAATAGAGCTCACATTCTTATCAAAGTCCATGTGCCTGATCTGCTTGAAATTCCTGTTAGTCATGTCATTTGTGAGAGCTTAGATGATTTTGGGCATGGACAATCATGGACTTGTGCTGTATACATTCTTCAAGCTGATCTTCTTGGAGCCATGGGCGGTGATGAGGACCCAATCCCACCGGATGGTGTTATGCACCCCATGCCATTTGCTCCTTTTGGTGGTATTTGGAATGATGCTGATTTTGCTGGCAATGAAAACCACCATGCTGCTCCTGCTGCCCACCATGCTCCTATTGATGGAAATGAGGATATTCCCATGGTCCACACTCCTCCACTAAACCCTAAACATGAACAACATGATCATCCTATTCAACCTGCTGTTGAGGCTGCTGATTCTTTCATTGCCTTTCATGACATGATGTCAAAAATAATGGCCTTTGCACCTGCTATATTAGATCAACTTGCTGGCTCCACTGTCATCAGCACAAGGTGCCAACTAATCAATGTAGAGGATGAGCATGGACCCATAAAGAAGTGTTTATTCACCATAACTACAGAACACCCTGCTGCACCAGTTGACTCATCTGTGTCAATCTCTGAAATGCTTGTGATTCCTGAGACCAGCATTTTGCAGAACCCAGAACAAGTAGATTCTCCTGCACTTTTTTATTTTCTCGCAAGTGCTCACCACTCTCTAGTCAATGAGATCCCATTGATTGCTGCAAGAGAACAAACTATTATTCATGCCTCACCTGCTGTCAACAAGAGGAAGAAGATCAATGCTTCTCTGGATGTGAATGATCTGCATCGTAGCTGTCGTCTTGCTGGATTGACTATGGGCTTCAAAGATGAGGCTGCTGCTGCCAAAGCCAAAAACATGGCTAAGTGCAAGAAGAACTTGTCTGCGGAATTTGAATATGAAATCCGTGACCCTTCGGCTGATCCCCCTCCAGAGCTTCCTCTCGCAACCATCCAAGCCATTGCTACCAAACAGTGTCAGATCCCTCCTGAGGAGGTCTCTGGAGAGAAACTGAAGTCCATTGTTGATCATGAATAAATTTAGCCATGTTATTAGATGGTCTTGCTGTGTCAATACCCATTTAGGCCTTATGCCTTTTTATTTTATCATATGGTGCTGGTTGCTAGCGTTTGATACATTTATTATCTTGGTTTGCAAGGAGTTAAACTCCATAATAAGTTTATTTTGCTGGGACCTTATGCTTTGTTTATTATTTCACTATCTGAGAAGTCTGAATGGTCAGTTTGTTATTGATCAGTTATGCTGTTATTTGAGATCAAGTCTAGTCTATTGGTTTCCCAGTACTCCAAATTTCATATATCTGATCTCAGTCAAGAATGGAATGATTATATCATCTCCTTATGGAAACACACTCTACCCCCTTTTCAATGAAGAGAAGTTGGAATATTTTAAACTGGAATGTCAGAGGGATAAATTTTCAAACTAGATGGGATGATTTGAGGGCTAAAATTGATGAAAGTAACTGTGGTATTATATGTACCAAAGAAACAAAAAGAGACTTATTTGATCTGGCTTATCTCAGAAATTTCTCACCTAGAAGATTTAATCAATATGCTTATACCCTCTCAATGGGTCTTTCTGGTGGTCTTATTACTATTTGGAATGGTAGTCTTTTCAATGGGAATATCATCAGCCAATCAACTTCTCAGATTACTGTCAAACTGGTATGTAACTTATCTGGACACATTTTCTATATCACCAACATTTATGGTCCTTGTCAAAATGAAGACAGAGCTGATTTCTTTGACTGGTTAAACAATATTGATGCCTCTCAAATGGATCACTGGATGCTAGTGGGAGATTTTAATCTAATCAGAAGTCCCCATGATAGAAACAGACCAGGAGGGGACACAAATAATATGCTTATGTTTAACAGTCTTTTGCGGCAATTAGACCTTGTGGAAATACCACTTAAAGGAAGAAATTTCACATGGAGTAATATGCAGGATCTGCCACTTTTGGAAAAGTTAGATTGGATCTTCACCTCTGCAAATTGGACTTTTATCCTTCCCAAATACATTGGCTCACCCACTTGCTAGAGTTTCATCAGATCATATCACAATCCACATTCAGATTGGCAGTGACATTCCAAGGGCTTCCATTTTTAGATTTGAAAACTACTGGTTTGAGTTTGATGGATTTTATGAGACTGTCTTACAATGCTGGAACAGAAATCATCAATTAAGTAATTCTGCCAAGGATGTTGCTGCCAGATTTAAATGCCTGAGATTGGGTCTCAAGAAATGGAGTAAAAACCTTTCTAGACTTAATACCAATATTACTGCCTGTAATTATGTTCTTTCAATGCTAGATGGCATTGAAGATCAAAGGGCTCTGAGTATTATGGAATCAAATTTTAGGAAAATACTGAAGAAGCACATTTCCAAACTATTGGAAGTTAAAAGAATTTATTGGAAATCTAGATTTAAAATGAGAAGCGTAAGATTAGATGATGAAAATACTGATTTTTTCATGATATGGCCACCCAAAGTTACAGGAAAAAAATACATTACTACTATCCTTGGTGATGATGGAATTTCTTATCAAAATCATGATCACAAAGCTGCAATTATTTGGCAATCCTACAAAGATAGATTGGGAAAATCCATCAATCCTCCTATGTTATTCAACCTTGATGAACTTATCCAATCACAGGATCTTACAGAACTTGAGGCACCTTTTACTATGGATGAGATTGATGAGGTAGTTAATGATTTACCCTCTGACAGAGCCCCTGGACCTGATGGCTTTAATGGCACTTTCTTGAGGAAATGTTGGGATATTATCAAACAAGACATCTACACTATGATTTGGGATTTCTTTAAAGGCAACTGTGACATTCAAAGTATAAACACTGCTTTCATTACTCTCATACCAAAGATTTCAAACCCTGAAAATATGAATGATTTCAGACCTATATCCTTGGTTAGCCTTCCTCTTAAAATTATCACCAAGTTAATGGCTAACAGTGCACAGAAAATCATCACCTCTGTTATTCATCAGAATCAATATGGATTTATCAAAGGAAGGAACATTCAAGACTGTCTGGGTTATGCCTTTGAATATCTTCACCTATGTCACCAGTCAAAAAAACCTATCATCATACTCAAGCTAGATTTTGAAAAGGCTTTTGACAAGATTGAATATAAGGCCATTATTGCTATGTTAAGGGCTAAAGGATTTGGACCTAGATGGATAAATTGGGTGTCAAATATACTGTATTCTGCCTCTACCTCTGTCCTACTTAATGGAGTTGCAGGTAAAAAAATTATATGTAAAAGAGGGGTCAAACAAGGTGATCCACACTCTCCTCTCCTATATATTATTGCTGCTGACTTGCTGCAATCAGTTGTGAATGCTGCTTGGACAAATGGGGAGCTTTCTCTACCCATCAATCATGCATATGGTCAAGACTACCCAATCATCCAATATGCAGATGACACCTTAATGATTATGCCAGCTAATGAAGATCAACTTATTCATCTGAAGTACCTACTCCATGTGGCACCCCGGCTCAGAGAAACCGGAACGCCCCATATTCCAGCCCAGAGACAAGTCTTCTGGAATACGGCACTGTTGGCATAGAACAAATTAGCTCTTTATTACTATGGATAAGGTTACAAGGGTACATGGATTACATCGGCACGGTGATACTACGCCTGCCCAGGGTAGCTCTATGCTAACAGCGGAACAACCCGAGGAAACAGAGTATCCTCGGCAGCGAAACAATGACGGCGGTAGTGAACTCCACTCCGCAGGGACTCTGGCTGGAACGCGTATCCTAACTCGCAAACTCAGAATCCTTGACAAACAAGCAATCATGGCATGACCTGCAAACTGGCATGACACGCCAGGTGAGTACTTTGAATGTACTCGCAAGCTCACAGCAATCCAGGCAAGCAACAGCATGGCATTTACCAGTTAAACAGGTGTAAACGTGACGATGTTAAAACTGTATAAGCATGGCATGGCATATGAACAGGATACGACTACATGCAACATGTTACAACTATCATGGTGCCACTTACTCTATCGAGGTTACCTCGTACCCACCACATGTAGGAACTTACCATCGAGCATTCCACATGATAACCTCGGGACCAACCAAACTTGGTATTACAGTACCGTAGTGATAACATGATCACAAGGAGCTTGGTCTTTACCCGAGATCACCATATAACACTATCCACCAAATTCGGTATCCATGATACCACGGTGATCCTCTCGTGATCATGATCAACCAACATCGGTATCCTCGATACCGCGGTGATCCTCCCGCGATCACATAAAGATCAACCAACTTCTTTCTCAACGAACGGGGTTGTTATAAGCAAGATTATTATTCTGTTGACCCATAGTGTGTCCTACTACGAACTGTGCCCATATCCGAGGACGCGGCTATCGATAGATTATACACTCTGCAGAGGTTAGTACACTGTACCCACACCACGGAACTCATGGCCTCGTGCTCCCATTCGGGTGGACCAACGACGTTCCGATAAAACCCAATCTATTGCATGGCACTCTCCCGGCCACTCCGACACACTCCCCTTTGGGCTATGTCATGGGTGACCCCTGTGTCCTTCCGACACCTGCCACCATCGTGGCCAAACAAAACTGTCCCAAACGGGGACCTGAGCTTAATACCAAAACTGGGTTCACAAGGTTATAGCCGCCTACCTGATCAGGGTAGCACGCGCTCATAACCTTCCCTGGTTGGAGGCACCGGCGAGAGGCATGACAATAGATCGAATTAGGGCTGCCCCATCCCAGCAAGTGTGGTTGCACTGGTGAGCTTGATTTGGTCCGCACTATGACTCAGCCAACAGGTGTTCAAGTTTGATTAACATCCAGTTAAATTTGAATGATGATGTGCTGAGTCATGATAACAGGATAAACCACAAGAACAGATAAAGAAACATGCAGACATGTCATCATCTTAGCATGAACTACTGCCAGTGTTAACCATGAGCATAATGCTACCAACGAGTACTTGATAACTAGCAAGATGCACATGAGCATCGAACATGAGCATAGAACATAAGCATATATAGTAGTTCCAGGCAGAATAACATGCACACATTAAATAACTATTCAAGTAGGAAACCATAGCTACTGCAAATCCATCATGCGAGTGGCTGTCGTGGCTTGCCTGGGGATGAAGGAACCATCAGAAAGAAGTGCGGGGAGTATGCAGAGACGATTGCCGGAAACAGTTCTCGCCCGGAGGGGCTGTTTATGGGCAAGGGTAAAATGGTCATTTTCACAGTGTCAAAACATTATGAAAATGATGCCAATAGAACAGGCTCGAAGAGATGAAGACGTAGGCGTTGGAATCACCTCAATCGGAGTAGGGAGTGAAAAGTTATAACTGTTATTTTTTCTGCCAGGGACCCATCTGTAAATAAAATACTCACAAACTGGCCCCTGACAGAAAAACAGAACGCGCATTCCAGGGAATACGCTTTTGCTGCACGGAAAACGTATTTCTGCCGCGAACTGCGCCCGAGTATGTTTTCAGCATATGAAAGCGTAATATCCTGAGGGCGCCTCCACTTGAACTGGCGGGCCCTGACGCTGTGGCAATGACACACGGGCCCCGCCGGCTTCTCTCTCCTCCCTCCTGCTCCTTCTCCTACCTCTCGACAAAGACAGAGAGGAGACGCCGGCCGCCGTGGTTTCGCCGTTCCTGCTGCGCGAGGGATCGAGCTGGTGGCCGAGATGGACGCGCCGCCCCACGCCGCGCCCGTAGGTAGTCGCGCTGGCCGCGGGGACTGCCGAAAATGAGTGGCACATCGGCCGGGCGGACGGCGGCTCCGGTGGAAAAGGGGCTTGGCGCTACAGCCACTGGGAGGAATGGGTAACACGTGGGGAAAGGTCTAGGGTAGGGGTGGAAGCCTCTGGTGGTGAAGGAGAGAAGAGAAGGGCTCTGGCTCGGGCCAATTTAGTTGGGCACGACCGGCGGCCATGGCGGCGGTGGTGGCCGGAGAGGAGCTCCGGGGCTCGGGTGGGTATCTAGGGAGGGGTACTGGTGTGTGGTGAGTGTGATGGTGAGGTCGGGGTGCTCTGGACGGACCTTTATATAGCCGGACGGCGAGGGTGGCCGAGCTCGGCCGCGATGACACATACACCGGCGCGCCGGAGCTTCGGGAACCCGCGTGGAGGAGGGAGAGGCATCCAAAACGATCATGGAGGAGCAGAGAGGACTCAGGCGAGGTCAAGAGAACTCGGGAGGGCGCGGGTGACTGGACGCGACGGCGGCAGAGGAGACAGGTCATGGGCACGGCAGCTACACCACGAAGGAGGGGACGGGAGAGGGGGAGACTTATCCAGGGAGGAAGAGGACGACAAGGGGGAGCTATTGGACATGACGATACACACGGAAACGACGAGCAGAGGAGGGGCCCGAGCTAGCAAACACTCAGCTCACGTCCATGGCGTGCCAGGGCGGTGGTCACCGCGTGGACACGGCGATGCCACGTGCTCTGGTCAACCCCACCATGTCAACTCGATCAGTCATTCAAAGGATGAGGTCAAGGAGGAAAGAAACGAGCATAGTGGCACTTGAGTTGACCACAGCTAGCAGTTTCTCTCAGGAACAGCAAGGTGTTTGTGCCTTGGTGAGGAAGATACAAGAAGGGATAAGGACTGGTTTTCGCCAGAGAGTGATCATATGCTAAGGTGATTATGTGTGCAACTTTGCAGCTCATTTGGATGAAGAGAAATAACACTTGCTGTTCAAATGACATAACTGGCCAGAATTGCAAATCTTGAAGTAGCACTCACCTCAAGTATTGCCTTAGGCTGAGAATGGGCAGGGGGTGATTATTTGGTCATATGAGGATGCCATGAAAATTTCATGCCATTTGGACAAGCCAAAATGGTACTTCCTTCACAGTGGTCCTCTCTGGACAAAATTTTGGAAAAAAATTCTAGTGAATTATTGGGTAGATGAAATGAGCCCAAATTTAGTGGAGAGGTGAAATATAGGTAGAATCATGTTTTGGAAATTATTTATGAATTATGGAGCAATAAAAATTATAGTTGCTTCACAACCCAAAATAATTACCAGAAACAAAGATTTGATGCTATGATCACATAGATGATGGAATGATGCTCAAATTTGGTGGAGAGCTATGATTTGAGCATATGAAGATGCTTGCAAAATTTCAACTCATTTGGATATGCCTAGCTTGCACTTCCTTCACAAGGCCTCTGTTTGAACAGAAACTTTGAAAAATTGCGCAGGAATATTCACTAGGAAAATGAAGTTGAAATTTGGCATGTGGCAATTATATGGACAGGAAAGAGTGCACAAAAAGTTTGGGGTCAAATAAGCAAAGATAAATAGCACTTCCTTCACAAAGTGCCATTTAGGGCAGAATAGGAAAAGGATTATTTGTGGATTATTCTGGAACATGGCAAGGAAGTATTTGACATATCTGAAGAACATATGACCCAAACAATTTATGAGAATTATTTGGGAATTTTGGAATGAAGGAAATGTGGGTTGCTTCACAACCCAGAGCAGACAGGGTTATTCCTTTAATAGAAAAAGGAATATTCCCGAGAAAAGAATATTGGAATTGGTCCAAGATGGAAATGGCAAGGTCTTGGGTTGGTTTTGAGATTGACAAGACACTTGGAAGAGGAATCGAGGGTGATTTCTCCAGGTTTCAAGACCACTAAGCCACTGAAAAGCAAAACCAGACCAAAATCGAAAGAAAAAGAAAAATGGGCAAAATCCAGGGTGTTACAAACCTACCCCCCTTAAAGAAATCTTGTCCTCGAGATTTGGTTGCTCAGGGGTCAAGCATGAATATTCCCACTTAAGGAAACCGTTTCCAACTCGGGTTCCCTTTTGCCTTTGTATTATGTCACCACTGGATATCATCTGACTCACTGCCTGGCTTCGGGGTGGTTTATTTCACTGGATCCTCATTCTGACAGATCTTACCTCATATATTACTCTGACTTTGATCCCTTTATGTTTGCCGACCTGTCTGGGTGCGATGAATTATCTTGACTTAAATACCTGTCCTTCCCGCAAGCCCGAGAGTGGTTCCTCATGGACGTATTGTGATGAGGTCCAATACGGACGACCGTCCAATGAATTGTGAACAAATTCTCTCGGTGGACACAAAATCCTTTACTCAATGCATTGGGTGGCTTCAAATGGCTGTGTGATATTTTAACATTGTTGCTGTGATCAAACTGCTGAATTGTCCTGACAGACTTGAACATTCCCCTTCTAACAATTCTGAGCACATCTGGTTGGCTGAGCGGGTTAACTCGATATGGGGCCCTTGCAAATGGAATAGACCCCGCGGGTGTGTACCCATGATGATCGGTACCAAACCAGACTGTCCGGGGTATCTGTACCATGCCACCATCACCATACCCGTATGGACGATTATGGTTCTCCTTGCCTGGATCCTTTGCTGAAAGAGCTTGGCCTGATGTGTTCTTGATTCTACGAATGACCATGGGTGCTGTTAGGTACATAATTCCGGCAAGCATATTACTTTACAAGTTGTAGTTGTAGGGTAATGACCGTCTGAACCCTTGGATAAAACCGGCAAATAAACCAGTAGCCACCAGAACGGTCTTTACAACTCAGATCTGGGACATTACTGGAGTAACTCAACTCCGACTCAAGACGGCTGAAAAGCAGCTCAGAACATGAGACGGTGTCGATAAGAAGAAAGTAGCAACTCCCTAAGACGGCCGAGGAATGGCTCAGAGCATAGGGTCATTGCTACGGAAAGAAATTCAGCAGCTGCCCGAGACAGCCGAAAAGCAGCTCAGAACATGGGCTAGTTGCTGACAAGAGAAATAAAAGTCGGCATCCACCCCGGACGGCCGGAAACAGCTCAGAACACAGGCGTGGTGCCGTTACTAAAGAAAGACGGGCAAGGGTTGATCCGCATCCCATACAGCTTACTGCTATGTATACTGGTATGAGCATAATAATTTAAACATGCAAGAATAACACAGAGCAATGTTGTAGGGCATATATCAGATGGTCGACTTGCTCCATAGGTTGTTGGTCATCACACTGAAGTGTATAACTGGCGTTCTTCTTCTTCTTATATAGCTCATGCAATGGTCAAATCCTCACCGAGCTGACATCATTGTATGGGTAACTCGTATAACCTTGGCAGTATGTTCACCACATCCATGGAAACATGTGTGGCTGGCCACTTGATTCCCGAGGCAAGCTTGTGTAGAAAGACTGAGTTGCTTATATCTGAAGTTTCCTTGTTGCCATAAGCAAACTGAGTGCATATGTATATATATCCCTTAATGTTCCTGCTGTCGGTTACTTTTGTATGCAGAAAGTTGTTTGACTACTCTTCTTGCTGGGCACTGAGTTCTTAGCATATGCTAGCTTGCTTCCGGAATATAGCTGGTTCAAATTGTACTCATAGTAGACTCCAACCTTATATGTGAACCATACCTTTGACCCGAAGTGTACTGCTGATCATGCACACATCTTTGCCTTCTTGCTGATTTGATTATTACTGCTGTGAAGGTTGCATTGATATATACTTGATGCTGATAACCAATCCAGGATATCTTTATAATCAGACCAGATATTCCCCATGCCAGGCAGTCGGCGCCAAATCCCATATTGTTGAGCTGAGCTTCCAAATGCTTGTCTCTTCACTGATTCTTTGAGTCTGGTGTCGGTGAGCAACTTCCATAAGGGAAATAGTGTAACACCAAGGGCCCAAAGAAAGAAGCAAAAGAAACTAATAAAAGCACACAAAGCAACAAGATCACACACAAGCAATATCATATACTACAGCTATTCACAACAATAATATGCATTCCTACTTAAGCACACCAATCTCGCAAGAACTCCGGTGTTACGGTCTAACATGCTGTGGCGATGTGCACGAAAGTGAATACACGTGTGGAAAGAGTTGGTGTAAACAAGGTTACACCAAACATGGGCTTACACCGGTTCCGTCTGGACGGACACGATGGTAAGAACAGACTTGGTGATCATGTATCGGAACACAAAGGTCACGACCACATCATCATCAAACGGACGAAAGAAAACCGTATTCGTCTAGAGAATGGGTGGCAGGGTAGGATAGCGGTGAAAAGATAGGCTTGCGGCATTGCCCTTTTCTGATAACTAAGATCAGTAAGGGTTGCCAATGTGGCTAGTGGGACAATGGCAAGATCCGGGATAGAAACATGTCTATCACCGAAACAATAGGGGTGGCTGACAGGGATAAATTGGTGTGGTACCGGTGCATCAATCCGACAAGGAATCGACAACACCAAGCACCTTGGCATCACTCCGCTGGGACGAAGATGACACCACACCAAGGAGCAAGTATGCAAATTGGAGGTACAGGCGGTGAATCGAAGCCGATGCCACCTACACTCACCAAATTAATTGTTAGTGATAAATAAATATTCTATATGCATGCTATGCACAAACAAATGCAACAAACAAGTGCAGCAAACTGACTAGACTCTATACTACCGGTTACTAACATTCGCGCGATCTAGGGCGTCCTACAGCCAGACTGGCTCTGATACCAATGCTTGTGGCACCCCGGCTCAGAGAAACCGGAACACCCCGTATTCCAGCCCAGAGACAAGTCTTCTGGAATACGGCACTGTCGGCATAGAACAAATCAGCTCTTTATTACTATGGATAAGGTTACAAGGGTACATGGATTACATCGGCACGGCGATACTACGCCTGCCCAGGGTAGCTCTATGCTAACAGCGGAACAACCCGAGGAAACAGAGTATCCTCGGCAGCAGAACAACGACGGCGGTGGTGAACTCCACTCTGCAGGGACTCTGGCTGGAACGCGTATCCTAGCTCGCAAACTCGGAATCCTTGACAAGCAAGCAATCATGGCATGACCTGCAAACTGGCATGACACACCAGTTGAGTACTTTGAATGTACTCGGAAGCTCACAACTACCCAAGCAATCCAGGCAAGCAATAGCATGGCATTTACCGGTTAAACAGGTGTAAACGTGACGATGTTAAAACTGTATAAGCATGGCATGGCATATGAACAGGATACCACTACATGCAACATGTTACAACTATCATGATGCCACTTACTCTATCGGGGTTACCTCGTACCCACCACATGTAGGAACTTACCATCGAGCATTCCACATGATAACCTCGGGACCAACCAAACTTGGTATTACAATACCGTAGTGATAACATGATCACAAGGAGCTTGGTCTTTACCCGAGATCACCATATAACACTATCCACCAAATTCGGTATCCATGATACCACGGTGATCCTCTCGTGATCATGATCAACCAACATCGGTATCCTCGATACCGCGGTGATCCTCCCGCGATCACATAAAGATCAACCAACTTCTTTCTCAACGAACGGGGTTGTTATAAGCAAGATTATTATTCTGTTGACCCATAGTGTGTCCTACTACGAACTGTGCCCATATCCGAGGACACGGCTATCGATAGATTATACACTCTGCAGAGGTTAGTACACTGTACCCACACCACGGAACTCATGGCCTTGTGCTCCCATTCGGGTGGACCAACGACATTCCGATAAAACCCAATCTATTGCATGGCACTCTCCCGGCCACTCCGACACACTCCCCTTTGGGCTATGTCATGGGTGACCCCTGTGTCCTTCCGACACCTGCCACCATCGTGGCCAAACAAAACTGTCCCAAACGGGGACCTGAGCTCAATACCAAAACTGGGTTCACAAGGTTATAGCCGCCTACCTGATCAGGGTAGCACGCGCTCATAACCTTCCCTGGTTGGAGGCACCGGCGAGAGGCATGACAATAGATCGAATTAGGGCTGCCCCATCCCAGCAAGTGTGGTTGCACTGGTGAGCTCGATTTGGTCCGCACTATGACTCAGCCAACAGGTGTTCAAGTTTGATTAACATCCAGTTAAATTTGAATGATGATGTGCTGAGTCATGATAACAGGATAAACCACAAGAACAGATAAAGAAACATGCAGACATGTCATCATGTTAGCATGAACTACTGCCAGTGTTAACCATGAGCATAATGCTACCAACGAGTACTTGATAACTAGCAAGATGCACATGAGCATCGAACATGAGCATAGAACATAAGCATATATAGTAGTTTCACACAGAATAACATGCACACATTAAATAACTATTCAAGTAGGAAACCATAGCTACTGCAAATCCATCATGCGAGTGGTTGTCGTGGCTTGCTTGGGGATGAAGGAACCATGGGAAAGAAGTGCGGGGAGTCCGCGGAGACGATTGCCGGAAACAGTTCTCTCCCGGAGGGGCTGTTTACGGGCAAGGGCAAAATGGTCATTTTCATAGTGTTAAAACATTATGAAAATGATGCCAATAGAACGGGCTCGAAGAGACGAAGACGTAGGCATTGGAATCACCTCAATCGGAGTAGGGAGTGAAAAGTTATAACTGTTTTTTTTCTGCCAGGGACCCATCTGTAAATAAAATACTCACAAACTAGCCCCTGACAGAAAAACAAAACGCGCATTCCAGGGAATACGCTTTCGCTGCACGGAAAACATATTTCTGTCGCGAACTGCGCCCGAGTACGTTTTCAGCATATGAAAGCGTAATATCCTGAGGGCGCCTCCACTTGAACTGGCGGGCCCTGACGCTGTGGCAATGACACGCGGGCCCCGTCGGCTTCTCTCTCCTCCCTCCTGCTCCTTCTCCTACCTCTCGACAGAGACAGAGAGGAGATGCCGGCCGCCGTGGTTCCGCCGCTCCTGCTGCGCGAGGGATCGAGCTGGTGGCCGAGATGGACGCGCCGCCCCATGCCGCGCCCGTAGGTAGTCGCGCTGGCCGCGGGGACTGCCGGAAACGAGCGGCACATCGGCCGGGCGGACAACGGCTCTGGTGGAAAAGGGGCTCGGTGCTACGGCCACGGGGATGAATGGGTAACACATGGGGAAGGGTCTAGGGTAGGGGTGGAAGCCTCTGGTGGTGAAGGAGAGAAGAGAAGGGCTCTGGCTCGGGCCAATTTAGTCGGGCATGACCGGCGGCCATGGCGGCGGCGGTGGCCGGAGAGGAGCTCCGGGGCTCGGGTGGGTATCTAGGGAGGGGTACTGGTGTGTGGTGAGTGCGATGGTGAGGTCGGGGTGCTTTGGACGGGCCTTTATATAGCCGGACGACGAGGGTGGCCGAGCTCGGCCGCGGTGACACATACACCGACGCGCCGGAGCTTCGGGAACCCGCGTGGAGGAGGGGAGAGGTATCCAGAATGATCATGGAGGAGCAGAGAGGACACAGGCGAGGTCGAGAGAACTCGGGAGGGCGCGGGTGACTGGACGCGACGGCGGCAGAGGAGACTGGTCATGGGCGCGGCAGCTACACTGCGAAGGAGGGGACGGGAGAGGGGGAGACTTATCCAGGGAGGAAGAGGACGATGAGGGGGAGCTGTTGGACATGACGATACGCGCGGAAACGACGAGCAGAGGAGGGGCCCGAGCTAGCAAACACTCAGCTCACGTCCATGGAGTCCCAGGGCGGTGGTCACCGCGTGGACACGGCGATGCCACGTGCTCTGGTCAACCCCACCATGTCAACTCGATCAGTCATTCAAAGGATGAGGTCAAGGAGGAAAGAAACGAGCATAGTGGCACTTGAGTTGACCGCAGCTAGCAGTTTCTCTCAGGAACAGCAAGGTGTTTGTGCCTTGGTGAGGAAGATACAAGAAGAGATAAGGACTGGTTTTCGCCAGAGAGTGATCATATGCTAAGGTGATTATGTCTGCAACTTTGCAGCTCATTTGGATGAAGAGAAATAGCACTTGCTGTTCAAATGACATAACTGGCCAGAATTGCAAATCTTGAAGTAGCACTCAGCTCAAGTATTGCGTTAGGCTGAAAATGGGCAGGGGTGATTATTTGGTCATATGAGGATGCCATAAAAATTTCATGCCATTTGGACAAGCCAAAATGGTACTTCCTTCACAGTGGTCCTCTCTGGACAAAATTTTGGAAAAAAATTCTAGTGAATTATTGGATAGATGAAATGAGCCCAAATTTAGTGGAGAGGTGAAATATAGGTAGAATCATGTTCTGGAAATTATTTATGAATTATGGAGCAATAAAAGTTATAGTTGCTTCACAACCCAAAATAATTACCAGAAACAATGATTTGATGCTGTGATCACATAGATGATGGAATGATGCTCAAATTTGGTGGAGAGCTATGATTTGAGCATATGAAGATGCTTGCAAAATTTCAACTCATTTGGATATGCCTAGCTTGCACTTCCTTCACAAGGCCTCTGTTTGAACAGAAACTTTAAAAAATTGCTCAGGAATATTCACTAGGCAAATGAAGTTGAAATTTGGCATGTGGCAATTATATGGACAGGAAATAGTGCACAAAAAGTTTGGGGTCAAATAAGCAAAGATAAATAGCACTTCCTTCACAAAGTGCCATTTAGGGCAGAATAGGAAAAGGATTATTTGTGGATTATTCTGGAACATGGCAAGGAAGTATTTGACATATCTGAAGAACATATGACCCAAAAAATTTATGAGAATTATTTGGGAATTTTGGAATGAAGGAAATGTGGGTTGCTTCACAACCCAGAGCAGACAGGGTTATTCCTTTAATAGAAAAAAGGAATATTCCCGAGAAAAGAATATTGGAATTGGTCCAAGATGGAAATGGCAAGGTCTTGGGATGGTTTTTAGATTGACAGGCCACTTGGAAGAGGAATCGAGGGTGATTTCTCCAGGTTTCAAGACCACTAAGCCACTGAAAAGCAAAACCAGACCAAAATCGAAAGAAAAAGAAAATGGGCAAGATCCAGGGTGTTACACTCCATCTTTTCTGTCTATCTACTGGTCTTTTTGTTAACTTCAGCAAATCCTCCATGATCCCTATTAATATTGATCAACAATCAGTGTCTATGTTAGCAAATACTTTTGGATGCAAGGTTGAGAGCCTACAATTTACTTACTTGGGCCTCCCCATGGGCATCACCAAACCTTCTGTTCAAGATCTTATTCCTGTGATCTCCAAAATTGATAAGAGACTGTCTGGAGTGGCTAGATTCATGAACCATTCTGGCAGACTCACCTACATAAACTCTGTGGTTGCCTCCATGCCAATATTTGCTATGTGCTCACTCAAAGTTCATCTCACCATATTGGATCATGTTGATAAATCAAGCAGAAATTTCCTTTGGTATGGAAATGAGATTAATAAAAGAGGTAAATGTCTGGCTAGTTGGGATATGATATGCAAGCCAAAAAATCAAGGAGGTCTTGGCATTCTAAGTTTGAGAACACAAAATAAAGCTCTCCTTATCAAACATCTATACAAATTCTACAATCAGACTGATGTACCATGGGTCAAATTGCTTTGGAATGCTTACTACCAGAACAATGAAGTACCTCACTCTAGCATCAACAAAGGTTCTTTCTGGTGGAAAGGCTGCATGAAATTGTTTGAATTATTTAAAGACATGACTACCTGTGAAGTCAACTCAGGAAATTCTACTCTACTGTGGGAGGACAATTGGAATGTGTCCATCATGAAACTGAAGTTTCCTAAATTGCACTCCTTCAATCAACAGGGGAGCCTATCTATTTGGGCAGCCAAATGTTTGGAGAATTATTATAATCTTTTTCAGTTACCACTATCTATTATTGCCCATCAACAGTTTCACCTGTTATCTGAGCAATTAAATGGCATCAGGCAGAATAATGATCATGACAACTGGTATTTCAATTGGGGTAATTCAATAAACATGACCAAGAAGATCTATAACTACCTCATGAAAAATGATGAAGCTGCTGATCCATTTAAATGGATATGGAAATCATGCTGTTTACGAAAGCATAAATTCTTCTGCTGGTTAATGCTCAATGATAGAATAAATACTTGTGACCTTTTGACAAGGAAGAGTATGCACCTTGATTCCACCAACTATGTATTATGTAATGATGAAGATATGGAAGACATAACTCACCTTCTCTTTTCTTGCCCATTTAGTCAAGGCTTTTGGTGGAATATTGGTATTGAATGGAACACAGATATGAGCATCCATGATATGATAATTGAAGCTAAACAGAGATACCAACTTGATTTTTTCATGGAAATTATGATTGTGGGCAACTGGAGCATCTGGAATCAAAGAAATGGATTGATATTTGAAGGAATTCCTTGCTCAATCATAGAATGCAGATATGATTTCATCAAAACTTTCAAGTTGACCATGCTTAGAGCCAAACCTAGTTTGAAGGATGGCATGTCATCCTGGATTGACAATATTTAATTTTCTTTCCTCTTCTCCTACTCTGTACTCCTAGACTTCTCTGGTTGTTTCCCCATCAACCATTGTAAACTCTTTTATTTTTCCTGCCTTTATTAATGAAAAATGACACACAGTAGGGCCTTTGTCTTACTGTTTTATGGTAAAAATAATAATATGCAAGGTTTACACAAAGAGGGAGAATACCGGGATCTGGAATTTTGGACCTAAAAAAGCCACGTCAGAGTTACCTATTCTGCACATCTCCAAATGAGCTGAAAATTTAGGGAGAATTGTTTTGCAATACATGAAGAGTATTAGCGCAAATAACTACCAAAGGGGGCCCACCAGGTGGGCACAACTCACCTGGGCGCGTCAAGGAGCCCAGGCGCGCCCTGGTGGGTTGTGCCCTCCTCGGCCAAGCTCCGGTGCCCCTCTTCTGGTATATAAGTCATTTTGACCTAAAAAATAAGGAGAGGACTTTTGGGACGAAGCGCCGCCGTCTCAACGCAGAACTTGGGTAGGAGCACTTTTGCCCTCTGGCGGAGCGATTCCGCCGGGGGCACTTCCCTCCCGTAGGGGGAAATCATCGCCATCGTCATCACCAACAACTCTCCCATATTTGGGAGGGCCATCTCCATCAACATCTTCAACAACACCATCTCCTCTCAAACCCTAGTTCATCTCTTGTGTTCAATCTTTGTACCGGAACCTTAGATTGGTACCTGTGGGTGACTAGTAGTGTTGATTACATCTTGTAGTTGATTACTGTATGGTTTATTGGGTGGAAGATTATATGTTCAGATCCATTATGCTATTTAATACCCCTCTAATCTTGATCATGATTATTATTTGTGAGTAGTTACTTTTGTTCTTGAGGTCACAGGAGAAGGCATGTTTCAAGTAATCATGTGAACTTGATATGTGTTCGATATTTTGATGATATGTATGTTGTGATTCCCTTAGTGGTGTCATGTGAACGTCGACTACATGGCACTTCATCATACTTGGGCCTAAGGGAATGCATTGTGGATTAGTTATTAGATGATGGGTTGCTAGAGTGACAGAAACTTAAACCCTAGTTTATGCGCTATTTCGTAAGGGACTGATTTGGATCCAAAAGTTTAATGCTATGGTTAAATTTTATCTTAATACTTTTCTCGTAGTTGCGGATGCTTGCGAGGGGTTAATCATAAGTAGGAGGTTTGTTCAAGTAAGAACAACACCTAAGCACCGGTCCACCCACATATCAAATTATCAAAGTAGAGAACACACGAATCAAACCAACATGATGAAAGTGATATGATGAAATTCCCGTGTACCCTCAAGAATGCTTTGCTTATCATAAGAGATCGTTTTGGCCTGTCCTTTGCCACAAAAGGATTGGGCTACCTTGCTGCATATTATTTACCATTACCGTTACTTGCTCGTTACAATTTATCTTGCTATCAAACTATCTGTTACCTACAGTTTGAGTGCTTGCAGAAAATACCTTGTTGAAAACCACTTGTCATTTCCTTCTGCTCCTCGTTGGGTTACACTCTTACTTATCGAAAGGACTACGATTGATCCCCTATACTTGTGGGTCATCAGTCTCTCTCAAGGAGCAGCGGGTTGGCCATTTTGCCGTCAATTGAGATCGGTTTGCTCACACTCCGGTCCCACATGTCAGTGATATGCCAAGAGGAAGCGCGTTGACCGACAGGCCATACGTGGACTTGGTTTTGCACCTTCATACTAGTATGAGTGGATTCAAAGAAGTGCGTATTGATGGTTGCTTCTTCCGAGCAACTTACAATGGGAAAGGTGGGGCTTATGATTTGACTGCTCATTACTCACTGTTAGTGCGGCGCAACGACCGGGCTGAGCCTCCCATGCAGTTGTGCACTCTAATTTGGTGCATGGCACATGGACCCGGATGCTGAATGGCTTCTGGCAATGCTATCAAGCTTCCAACATTTGTTTACATAATTGACGTCTACAAATAATTTTCCAGCGACATGAAATTGTACAATGCTCTGAAGCTTTCAGCTTTTGTTTCGTGTGTCTTGCCAGCTGGAAGGTTGTCTCGTTACAACATCAATCAAATAATAGAAAGGAAACTAACATCCATGCTCTTTTGGAAAAAAAATAAAAAACTAACTTCCTTGCTAATGCATCTCAATGATTAGCAGATCAGAGCTAATATTTACATCACAACTGAAGACAAAGTTGTGAGAAGGTGTTAAATTAAAATTGATCCATGCTTTCATTGGCAGCAACTTCCCCCCAGCTCTGTCTAAATCAACAAGGCATGTTGGGAAAAAAGTAGCTGTCAGGAGCATGCAACATTCTGATCATTTTGTGCAGTTCCACTAAAATAGAGCTGAGCGTCCCTGTTCCAAAGATATTGAGTAAGTGTGATTACAATAATAGAGGATTGTTGATGAAACAATAAACACACAAATAAAAGCTGGTCACCTTTGCAGTCTCTGTTAAGACTAACTAGTTGGAGAAGATTAAGCAAATAGTTGGAGAAGATTAGGCTCGGAGTTGGATGAGGAGGATAGAGCAAAACCAATCTCCCTTTGTGCAGTCGCACTAATATGTAGAGACGTTGCCCATGTGACATTTTAGTAGAACTACACAAAACACTCTGAAGAAAAAAATGATTTATGCAGTTCACCAAAAGGTCGCAATAGCAATAAGGTGAAATGGATAGCCTTGTTTGCAAAAAAGAGGTAGAAAGGAAACAATTACTGGCCAATAACAGTTGATGACACATACAACGACAAAAAAGAAGCATATTCCTTGTCCTAAGGGAAGATAACAACACAGTTGTTTATCTAAAATGGTGTGAGGACGAGATTGCAATATGGAAAGTACACCGGATAAGCTACATTTTGGGCAAAGAACTAAGGAAGATTCACAAGCAAGATTTTCCACATGCAGCGATGTGGGAAGATGGGCAATGGAGCAAGGCCGGAGGGGAGGAAGCTATACCTGCGGGTCGTCGGGATGTAACTAGGAGGGCGGCGGTGGGCAGGATCTACCCATACTGTGGTAGCGAGCAAGTGGCGAAGGCCCTACCACGTTGGAGCTTGGTAAGATAGAACGACGGGTACCGCAGATCGGGACGTGCTGCCTCGACGCCGTCGAATGGAGAAATGATGCACATACTCCCTTTCCGCCGGCGGACGGGATGCGGCCGGATCAGTGACCAATGATGAGAGAGAGAGAGAGAGAGAGAGAGAGAGAGAGAGAGAGGCCACCGCCGCCTTGTGTGAGATAGTGTGACGAGAGACAAACCCCGGCAGGCAGGCTCCATTGTATATAGTGGAGCGGATTTATTTTTCTTGATAACAATTGTTTTATATTCTGTACGTGCCATTGAGGAATATAACTTCGCTTCAAGTCAAACTTTGTTCCATGTACGCGTGGTACACGACCCTCCTTCAAGTAAACAACCGCTACACGCGTCAAATTATCACGTGGGCTGCCTTTTCGTACAGAAATGAGCTCCACTGTGTCCTCGCGCGGGTGTGGCCGGGAACGAGACGTGAGTACATGCGTCGTGCGTGCACCTCTTCTCTACGTGCAGGTATGTACGTGGGTGTGTGTGAGAGAGATGGTTTGTGCGAAACAGAGGCAATGTGTCGATGATATCTCAAACAAAAAATGTAACATATGCAATGTGTGTGAAACAGAGGCCTAGATATATCATATATAGAGGGAGCAATCCATGAGAAGAGAGTGGAGGGATCATCGGCGTGAGATATCGATAGAATCAAAAATAGGGATGAAGTGTGTGGGTGCGTGATCGATAAAGAGTGCCATCGAATTTGTGTTTGCCCACGTCAAAGATACAGGGCGGCTGGCCTACTGGAATGTGAGAGGGGAGAGGTGCAGTTTGTCTCTGTGGCATGGATACCTACCTACAGCGTTTGACTATCAGTGTGTGTGTGTGTGTGGGGGGGGGGGGGGGGGGGGGGGGGGGGCAAGACTCTAACTATAAGAGAAGGTAGATCAACTGGTATATGTGTGGAGATGGAGAGAGACCTAGCTATGTATTGAGGGAGATCGATCGGCATCCATGCATATGTGTAGGAGAGGAATAAGGTTGGGAGAGAGACAAAGTTAGAGGGTCGGAGGTTTGGTGGTGGAGTTGCTTACCACAATAGGTGGGAGAGGCCTGCTAGAAAAACGGAGGGTACGACTGCAATATCAATAAGAGAGGGGATGCCTACCTGTCTGTGCATGTGCGTGTGAGAGACGGGTCGGGAGGCATGCAAGGATGATGAGGGGGGATGATATGGTTGTGGTAAGCAGACATAACTACATAGGAAGATCAATCGTCGTGTGTCGGAGAAAGGGAGAGACATAACTAGTGAGGTACGTCGATCGATGCGTGGGGAAAAAGACTTATAGTCGACCTAGCTATATGTAGGGAGATCGGTAGGTATACATGCATGCATGTGTTAGAAGCAAATAAGGTCCGGAGAGATGGATAGAGAGATAGGGATGCAACTAGGAGGTGGTGCGAGAGGCCTACTATATCGAGGGGGGAGGAGTGTGCGAGTATGAGATCGATGAAAAGAAGGGCGGGAGTGTGCACGTGCGTGGAACCGTATTAGACAGAGGGGACATGGACGGTGAGAAGAGAAGAGGAAAATCGTGTGTTTGTGGTAGGCACACTTGGATAGAGAGGCATATCGACCGGTGTGTGCCGGAAAGAAGGAGCCGGGGGGCCTACACACACCATGGGTGAACGACCTAAAGAGAAATAACGAATGTGCGCGATGGAGGGGACGCTGAGGGAGCGTTGGAGGAGGGCGAACGTGTGCATGCACGAGAGAAAGTTAGTGCTAGCTAGAAATAGAAGAGGATTGTGTGGGTGTAAAAGACGAACAGAGATCATAATTCATTATAAAAGTGGATTCGGATATTTGAAGAAGAGATCATAGTGTTTTAAACTGACACATGCATGAATATAATGGTGATACGCATGGTGTGGTTATGAACATGTTATACTACATATAATATATATAATATTTATTTGAATTTGTAATAATGTGTGGCTTTTGCAGCTCAGGGCTACATACTTGACATAATGTAGGGGGCGGGGCACTATACTTTGTGTGATAAACACAGTGTACATATGAAACATGGTTTAGATTATGAAGATCTAGCTAGTACTTCAAATGTACTATTATTTGGAATCGACATCAAGTGTATTCAAAAATTTGAATTCGATTTCATATAGTACACATAGTTCATATGTAACTCTATAGTAATCATGTGGTGTGTTGTTAAGATAATGTACAAATGATGGTTTAACTTGGCAACAATCATGATTATAGATTCTTATTCAAATAGAGAAACGAATTCAAATTTAGTTCGAATTGCAGCAGTAGTACATACATTTGGAATGCACTAAAATATTCGTATGAGTAAGTTACATGCATTATACAGCTAGCAAAAAAATTTAATTGGACATAACATGAATTCATTGTTTTGAATAGCATTTGTACAGTAAAATGGGAGAAGACTCTCCCTTTGTGTGGTGCAAATAATTTTTGTTCTTGTTTTTTTCGTCGAGGGAAGTGCGAATTGATTTGGTATGTACATTATTACATGTTAGGCTTGTCCCAAAATTTCAACCCACGCCTTGTTATCCCGAAAATTCAGATTTCGCTTTGTCTCTTTGTGCGCCGAAAACTCGCGCCTTCACAACCCGCGCCTTGCTATCCCGAAATTACAACACGCGCGAAAACTCCCTCCAGCTACCAAATCCCGACAAGTGAAATCCCCCTTCTAACCCTGAGCCGAAAGGGTCGCTAGTTCAAATCGGTGGGGGTACTTTCGTAACACACCCTACATTTTGGACAAGCGCGTCCCTAAGTCATGGTTCCCCCCTCCCATCACCTCCGTTTCGCCATTCGAAAACTCAGGCCGCCATAACCTTTCTGCACCAGCCACGAAACCCCACCCTCCGCCGTCCGCCAGCTCGCCGCTGCCCAGCCAGAGCCTCTTCCCCGATGATGTCGTCCACCGCAACAGCTCGACGTCCCTCATCCACCGCCCCGGATGGGGATCCATCGTCGATCTTGTCGTCCCGCCGGTTCAGCCGCCCTGTCCTCCACCTCCAAGGAGCTGCTCCGACGATCGCCTCGTCTAGCACGGCTGCTCCATCCCCACAGCGCCTCCTCAACATGCTCCACCGGAACCGCAACATTCTCACCGACTCCTCAAACAAAGCCGAGGCCTACTCGACGCCACCAAATAGGTTGTACACTCATCCCATTGCACCTTCTCCTTAACTCGACCTCCCGGCACCGCCGGTGGTCGATCTCGCTCCCCCATGGCGCAGCTACCTCGTAGTCGGTGCCGCTGGCGACATCTCCACGGCAGCTCTCCCCCAGTGCCAGGCTCCCTCGACAGCGGCGTCCATACCAGCCGGAGCTGCTGCTGCTGCTCCGGCTCTCGCTCGCTCGCTCGTGCTGCTGCTAGTGCTGCTTCGGCTCTCTCTCGCTCGTGCTGCTGCTGTTCTGCCTCTCACTCGCTCACGCTACTTCTCTGCTCTTCCTCTCTCGCTCGTGCTGCTGCTCTGCTCTTGCTCTCGCTCGCGTTGCTGATGCTGGTACACCAGCTGCTGCAGCTACACGAATTGCTGCTCTGGTTCTAGTTTGCGCTGGTGCTCTGGCTGCTATCTGCTAGTGTCTTCCGTGTCGATCGCCCGCTGATTTAGATCATTGTTTCTCTACTACTAGTGTTCGAGCGGCCTAAACTACATGTGAAGTGCTTCTCTGCTACCAGTGCGTTCCGTTTCGACAGTAACATTTAGATGCCACAGTAAATTTCAGTTTCGGCAGTTAAGTTCAGAGTCAACAATTTTTACCTCATCTATTGGAGTCAGGTGTTTTTTGGTGATGTAAATTTTACATCTACCACTTTTCGGTAATGTATTTTACAACATCTATTGGAGATGCTATTAGAATCCCACTTGAGATTAACGATTTATGTCTGGTACTGCTTTAGCCTCGACGTCTTATAGCTCGCCGGAGCTGCTCCAACGACGGAACTATTCATCACAATAGAGCAGTACCTGGACGCCGTCTACAGACGCCTCAGATCTTTCTCCACACCTCCGACAACCACCTCTGCCGCAACTTCTTCAGTGGCCAACCCAATGATGCTGAGGTCAACACGGCTACGCCAAAGAGGTTGTACACTTGTCGCATCACTTATTACTCTACATTCATGTCGATCCATTAGGGTTATTTTGGTTCAAAGGAAAAAGTGAAGGAAAAACATAGCAATAGGAAATTTTCCTATGGTACTCTACCATTCAATTATTCATGCATTTGGTTGAAAGGAATGGAGCAAAACATCCACCTGGACCTACTTTTCAAAATCCTATGAATGAAAACAAGACTAAGTGCATTAGTGCACATTTTCAAATGGTTTCACTTTAATTTGGCCATATTTCTTTGCATTCCTTTGTTCTTCCAATTCCTGTGAACCAAACACCCAAGTTGACCAAAATCATGTGTTTACAAATGCTTTGTTTCTCACGTGCATTCCTATCCTATTCCGGTGTTTTTCCTATCCCTGCGTTTTTAGAATCCTGCAAGTCAAAGGAGCCCTCACAGAGTTACTTCAGTTACAGATAAGTATCAAAGAAAACTTTGTGTGGTTTGTCCTGCTCCTGCCGTGACGTCGTCCACCTCACCTGAGCTGCTCCATCGACAGAAGCATCCACTCTACCAGACATCACGACTCCTGACCGTCTTTCGCTGCCTCAGATCTCCTTCCCTGCTCCCGGCACCCACCGCAACTACATCACCATCATCGACTCAGCAGATGAACCTGAGGAGTACACGGGTCCGCAAGAGAGGTCGCACTCATTTGTTTCTGCTTATGTTATGCATTGCTTAATATTACCTTCTAATTTATCATCCCGTTCACCTCTTAGACTCCAAGTCAAGTCCAAATTAATGTTCAATCTTGAGTTTTAAAATGCTCGCTGGGCACATATCGAGGTAGCAATGAATAGTATCTCTTTCTATTATCTGGTTCACCTAGGGTATGTCTATGCTGTTCATCTTGGGTGAAAAAAAAACAGTATGTTCATCTTGGGTGGGAAACAAACAGTAAATCAATCATCATCTGTCTTTTTATTAAATTAAAGCTATCATCAGCCTGCTATCATTCTTTTTGGATCTATCCACTTGTTGTTACCATCACTCTAGATTTCTACATGCTCTCCTTACATAATCTCACTATATTTTTTTCTGTATGCATGTCAGATATTGTACACAGTAATGCTGAACATGTAGAGAAAAACAGAAGAGTTTTGCGCGGCAATACAATGTCATGCAGACATCGCTCCATGGTGAGTGCAATGTCGAACCCTCCCCCTCCTCCAGATTGTAATCCAGAGGAAAATATCTGTTCAGACACGGATTCAGATGGAGCTGACCACTCCTATTTACCCCCCGAGGTGTTTGCTCTAACTTCGCATGATGATGTTGGTCATATCATGCATACGTTGCCTTGCAGTGCTTACTTTCGACATCATATATGTCATCTGCTTAGTTTAGACATGTTCTATAATGCCACCTGTTTAGTTTCTATATCATATATGTGAACTATGCAATCTCATCTTTTGTAGCCAGCCATAATATATGTGAAATATGCAATGCCATCCTGTTTAGCTAGGCATCATATATTTGAATTATAGCTTGCCATTCCTTTTCTTCATTACATTTCTATTTGTCGACAATGTTTGTACATTCAACTACTCTTCCTATGAATCAGCCATTTGAGTGGGTGATGGAAAAATCTGGAGTGAAAACAAGGTCTTCAGAGCAGACAGTGCTACCTGTCAAAGCAGATCTCTTGCTGGGTCCAGATAGCTCCTCAGAGATCGATTCAGAGACAGATGGCCAGTCCTATTCCCCCACCAAGGTGTATGCTCTAACTTGACATGGTTACACTGCTCATATCATGCATATGGTGTCTTGCATTGCATAGTTTAGACATCATATACACAATATTCAACACCATGTTCTTAGTTCGGACATCATATATGCGAATGCCATCTGCTTAGTATATAAATCACATATGTTAATTATATCATGCGATCCTGATTACTTAGATAACATGTATGTGAATTATGTCATGCGAACCTGTTTACTAAAGACATCATATAATTATCTCATGCCATCCTGTTTAGTTAGTCATCATATGTTTGAATTATGTCATGCTATGCTATCCAGTTTAGATAGACATCATATATGTGAAATTATGTCATCCTATCCTTTTTAGTTAAACAATATATATGTGAACTATTTCATGCCCTCTTTTTTCTACACTATCTATTGCATCTGTCTCTCATACAAGGTCTGTACATTCAAACTACTTTTCTTGTTTATCAGCCATTTGAATTGGATGGGGTGATGAAAGTATCTAGCGGAGTAAAAACACGGTCTTCAAATAAAACAGTGCTACCTCTTGGTGGAGATAGCACCCTGGTTGTACATGCACAAGAACTAGCCCTACCACACATAACCTAGACTCTCGCAAATTGTACCCCTACTCCGATGGACAGAGAACCAGCTTCACCCAATCTAACCCCAACCCCAGCAGATAGTAATCCAGTTCCAGTTGACACAGCACCATCTCCAACACAGAGCTCCCAAACAACAGCAGTTAGTAAGGAAGCTCCAGTGCCCAAAGCGCCAGGACTACCATGGCGAACCCCAACTCCACCAGTTAGTACACCTATTCCTCTGGACGAAGCACAACCAGCCATTCGTAGTTTAGCATCTATCGCATTTGATGTTGTTAAATCCTATGTGCGTATCTTCCCATCATGGAAATATTATACTGAAGATGAAGGGAAAAGCCAGTTGCAGGTGTTCGTCCATGTGTTATGTGTAAGTAATGTTATTCATGGCAATTACTTTGCTTTGTCCCATACATTCTACCTCCATGCTGGTTATAATACATCAAATGTTCCCATTTTTCTCTATAGAGAAGGATCGATTTGGAAACTCAGGATGAGGTAACCTGTGCTAATACCTCTACTATCTTCAAGAATGCTTTGTGGTAGTATCGGAATTACGTGAAGAAAACGTACTTCACTGGCAAGGAAACTCATCAAATTCCCTTACTTTCTCCTGAGACACATTTATGGGATGATGACTGGGAACGCCTTGTTCTGTACTGGTCCCGAGGCAAGAATGTGGTAAGGTCTATGAGATCATTTTTTATTTTGAAGTACTATATGCCTGCGTCTTACTATACAATGATCGTGTAGCACAAGTGCTTAAACCTGAAGAACAACTGTTCTCATTTAAGATTCCGTTGCTATGGTGCATACTGATTTGCTCTTGTATCACTATATTTACTCATACAAATTTATTTTTAAATTGAAGGATCCAATCGAAACTCCAATGGCACAACAGGTATGTTTAAACATGTTTCTTTAACTGGTTTGCTCTTCTAAATTGCTCTGTTGATTTCAATTTCAATTGTGTATACAGTTGACTTCTCATATCATGCACATTAGTAGCATCACAACAGAGCCAATAGTGTTGTTGTACATGTATACCGTGGTACCCATCTGAAATCTTGTTGTGCCGTGTAGTTTCCCACACTGTTATTCTTTCAATGCTGCTTTGTCCTGAACTGATATGATTTGAACCGTGTCTCTATTTTGATTTGGTAAGACAATGCAGTGACCACAACACATAGATATATGTTTGTTTGATGCTTTTATTATGTACTACTTAGCAATAGAAGACTTGGTAGTTTAATCCTGTCCACCTTACTACTGAACTGGTTCACCGAAATGAGTTTCATATACTACATGCTAAACCTGTTATGTGTCTACTTGTTTCTTCTTTTAGAATGCTGACAGAATATTGGGGAAGAGTACCTTATTAAGCAATGGTAAAGGAAGTAATGCAGATAAGGTTCAGGATAGTGAGACATTCTTGTTGGTCTCCAACAAAGCTGATAAAACAGCTAAGGAAAACTATCTTGAAGACAGTGAGACAACCACAAAGTCCTCTCTTGATGTAATGTTCGAGTTACTGGCCACTACCGCTGGCACAAGCCCTTCGAACTCACTATCTGAATCAATTCGGTTTCTTGAGTCTCAACTACAAGCTGAAAGACATCGATCAACTGTGCTGCGACAAGAAGCCGAAGGACTGAGGAAGTCCCTAGAGAATGCAGATGCATACTTTTTGGTGCAACAACAAGCATTGTAGGATTTTAGCGCCAAACAGGAGAAAGCTAATAAGCTTGCTAAGCTTATTGCCAGCATGGTGGATACCCAGGATAATGTTTCTTGAGATCTTCTGAAGTTGTTTCAGTTATGGACTTGTTTTGCTGCCGCGTTTATTTGCACTGGTGGCCAATTTAGACGCCCAGTGTATGTAATATGATGCTTTGTTCCCTATATTTGCACTGGTGGTGAACTTTGATGCCCACTGGATGTAATATGTGTAATAGCCATAATAGCCTAGCGTAAGTTGCTTGCTTATTTATTTCCTTATTGTCTTGTTTATTTGTTTGGTTGTAGTCACTGCAGTTCTTTTTCCACAGTTTGCTAGTGGCCACAATAAAATATTTTTTTAAACTAGGCCACAATAACCATGGGCAACATACAGACCGTTGTAACCATGGTCCTGCTACCTGCTGTAGTGACCATGGGCCGTAGGATCCATGGGCCTTCTACGGGCCGTAGAATCAATGGGCCTTCTACGGGCCGTATGATCGATTGGCCAAACATGGGCCGTACTTATTCGTGGACCATTAACGGACCACAATATGGGCCGTAAATAGGCTAGAATCGTAAGTTCATGGCCCGAGCATAACAGGCCGTTAATAGGCCGATATGTATAACGGGCTTAATTCTATCGACATGCATAACGGGTCTTTATTGGGCTGTATTTGATGACGCTACGAAACAGCCCAACAGACTAACGAACCACAAATTGGCCGACTGTAACCACGGGCTGAATTTGGCCCACAAGCGGAACAGGCTAGTAACGGACCATTAGTAATCGAATGCTGGAAATGAGCCCAAGAATAAATGGGCCCTTAGAAGGCCGAAAGATAACACGGGCTAGAAACGGCCCAATGGAATAATGGTCCGTTAATGGGTATAAAGTGATACACTGTTCATTCTGGGCCAGTTTCACCATGGGCCTTTATTGGGCCCAGAGTTACAAAGGGCCTTATATGGGCCGAAAGACGTCATGGGCCATACATGGGCCGGAAGTTACAACGGGCTGGAATCATATTGGACGGCCCAGATGACGCTATTGGGCCCAATTCGGATAGGCCATAACGGGCCGCGAGTCAGCGGGCTGTAAATGGGCTATATGCGAACAGGTCGTTAACAGGCTTTCTGTGGGCCGGTCCACTTCCTTTTGACCATGTCAAACGGGTCGGCCTTTTGACCTGAATGGGCCATTGTTGGGCCGAGCCATGTGTCGATGTATCATAGGCACATCCCGTCGATTCGTTGGATGACATCTGTCCCAACGCGGAGCTGACACGTGGTTCCTCCGGCGAATGAGAATTTACACGTGGAAAATCCCCATTGGCCCGGGCTGTTAACGGCTTATCGGATCCAAACCGGAACCCAATAGCTTAAAGGCGACCCGTTACTGTGGATGCCATGTGTCGGTTACCCTTGACGAAAGCACTTCTATGACGCGCCATTTATCGTCATGGAAGTGGACACGTCCATGATGATAATTTGGTATTGTCATGGAACACTTCTATGATAGCACAGGTATGACTATCTTGATTCTGTCATAAAATCGTCATGGATGTACATGCATGACAGAAAACGTGACCTACTGTGACAAACACGTATCATCACGGAAGTGGTTTTTTTTGTAGTGGCTTACTTGGAATTATATGCACTTAGGATTGGAAATATTAGCAAGCATCCGCAACTACTAACATTCATTAAGGTAAAACCCAACCATAGCATTAAGATATATATTGGTCCCCCTTCAATCCTGTAGGCATCAATTTCTATGGTAGGAAGAAGATTCTATCACCCTTTCCCTCCAATGCATAGTCCTATCAACATACAACTAAGCCTATGGTGTGATCCACACACACGCTCATATGATGGGCACCAAAGGACAACAACATAACCACAAGCAAATTAAACCAATCATAGCAATTCACCAATTACCGGTAGGACAACAAAAATCTACTCAGACATCATAGAATGCCAACATATCATTGCATAATAATATGAAGCATAAAGCACCATGTTCAAGTAGAGGGTACAGCCGGTTGTGGGAGAGTGGACCGCTGAATATAGATGGGGGAAGGTGATGGAGTTGTTGGTGAAGATGACGGAGTTGTTGGAGTAGATCGCCATCACACGATGATTGCCCCAGCAGCGTTTCGACGCCACCGGGAGAGAGGGGGAGAGAGCCCCCCTCCTTCTTCTTCTTCCTTGGCCGCCCTCCTAGATGGGAGGAGAGTCCCCCCTCTGGTCCATGGCCGCCATGGCGGCGGAGGGGCGGGAGCCCCTCCGAGATTGGATCTCCCTCTCTGTTCTCTTCCGTTTTGCGTTCCTGTTTTCTGGCCGAAAACCGTTTCTTAAATATCCGGAGATCCGTAACTCCGATTGCGCTGAGATTTTAACATGATTTTTTTGGATATAAGCTTCCTTGCACCCGAAGGAGAGCAGCAGCCACCTTACGAGGTGGCCACCACCCACCACCATGCGCCTGGGGGCTGGGGCGCGCCCTAGTGTACTATGGGGGCTGTGGGCCTCCTTTTGCGTTGATTCCAGCTCCCAAAAATCACATATATTCCAAAATAATTCTCCATAAATTTTTATCGCGTTTGGACTTCGTTTGATATGGATATTCTGTGAAACAAAAAACATGCAACAAACAGGAACTGGCACTGGGCACTGGATCAATATGTTAGTCCAATAAATCATATAAATTGTTGCCAAAAGTATGTGAAAGTTGTATAATATTGGCATGAAACAATAAAACATTATAGATACGACGGAGACATATCAACATCCCCAAGCTTAATTCTTGCTCGTCCTCAAGTAGATAAATGATAAAAAAGAATAATTTTTGATGTGGAATGCTACCTAGCATAATCTTGATCATATCTCTAATCATGGCATGAATATTAAGAAACGAGTGATTCAAAGTAATACTCTATAATTTGACATAAAGACATTAATATTTAGGCATCCCAACAAACAATCGTGTCTTTCAAAATATCAACGCTAAAGAATGCTATCCCTACAAAATCATATAGTCTTGTCATGCTCCATCTCCTTAACACAAAGTATTTATCATGCACAACCCCGATGACAAGCCAAGCAATTAGTTCATAGTTTTTAACGCGCTTCAGCTTTTTCAACCCTCATGCAATACATGAGCACAAGCCATGGACAAAGCACTATGGGTGGAATAGAGTATGATGATAGGGGTAAATATTGAGAAGATAAAAAGGTAAGAAAGTCTCACATCGACGCGGCTCATCAATGGGCTATGGAGATGCCCATCAATTGATATCAACGCGAGGAGTAGGGATTGCCATGCAACGGATGCACTAGGAGCTATAAGTGTATGAAAGCTCAAACTGAAAACTAAGTGGGTGTGCATCTAACTCTATAATGAAAAACTCCCACTAGTATATGAAAGTGACAACATAGGAGACTCTCTATATGAAAAACATAGTGCTACTTTGAAGCACAAGTGTAGAATTAGCATGCCCCTTCTCTCTTTTCTCTCATTTTTTTCTTCTTTTTTCTTCTTTTTTTTCTTCTTTTCTCTTTTTTTTTTAAAATTTTGTCTGAAGTCTCATCCCGACTTGTGGGGGAATCATAGTCTCCATCATCCATTCCTCACTGGTACATGCTCTACTAATGAATAATAATGATCATCACACTTCTATTTACTTACAGCTCAATATTACAACTCGATACATAGAACAAAGTATGACTCTATATTAATGCCTCTGGCAGTGTACCAGGATGTGCAATGATCTAGCATAGCGGAGATATAAAAAAACCCGGACAAGCCATGGAAATATCATGCTAGCTATCTTACGATCATGAAAAGCAATATGACAGTGAATGCTCAAGTCATCAAACGAAAGCAGTGGAAGTTGCATGGAAATATATCTCGGAATGGCTATGGAAATGCCATAATAGGTAGGTATCGTGGTTGTTTTGAGGAAGATATAATAAGGTTTATGTGTGATAGAGCGTATCATATCACAGGGTTTGGATGCACCTGTGAAGTTTTCACCACATCTCAAGGTGAGAAAGGGCAATGCACGGTACCGTAGAGGCTAGCAAATTGCGGAAAGTTAAGAGTGCGTATAATCCATGGACTCACATTAGTCATAAAGAACTCATATACTTATTGCCAAAGTTTATTAGCCCTCGAAGCAAAGTACTACTACGCATGCTCCTAGGGGGATAGATTGGTAGGAAAAGACCATCGCTCGTCCCCGACCGCCACTCATAAGGAAGACAATCAATAATAAATCATGCTCCAATTTCATAGCATAACAAGAGACTATACGTGCATGCTTCGGGAATCTCAAACCTTAACACCAATATTCCTACTAACCACAACCGTTTACTAGTACCTCCCACATATTATCATCTCTATATCGCAAAACTATTGCAAGGAATCAAACATATCATACTTAGTGATCCATAAGTTTTATGTAGGATTTTATGACTAACCATGCAAATGACCAATTCCTGTTGACTCTCTAAATAGATATAGGTGAAGCAAGAGAGTTTAATTCTTTCTAGAAAAGACCATGCTCTAATAAATATAAGTGAAGCAAAAGAGCATTCTGTAAATCAACCATGGACTATCTCTTACCAGCATGGTGCATAAAAGAAAAATGAAAACTAAACACAAAAGACGCTCCAAGATTTACGCATATCACATGAACGAAACGAAATCCGAGACATACCGATACTTGTTGAAGAAAGATGGGATGCCTTTCGGGGCATCCCCAAGTTTAGATGCTTGAGTATCCTTGAATATTTACTTGGGGTGCCTTGGGCATCCCCAATCTTGAACTCTTACCTCTCCTCCTTCTCCTCATATCGAGACCTCCTCGATCTTTGAACACTTCATCCACACCAAACTTAACAGAAAGCTCGGTGAGATCCCTTAGCATAATAAAGCAAATTACTACTTTAAGTACTGTTGAAAAACCATTCATATTTCATTTTTGCATTATCCCTACTGTATCCTAACTTCTCCATGGCTTATACCACCGATAAAGTCCATAGTTCCATCAAAACAAGCAAAACAATGCATCAAAAACAGAATCTGTCAAAAACAGGACAGTCTGTAGTAATCTGAACTTTGACTATACTTCTGCAACTCCACAAATTCTGAAAAATTAGGAAAAAATAATTTTTTTGCATATAAGTACCATGTAAAAATTTCAGAAACTTTTGACGTTCCAGTAAAAAAATGTAAAATCACACACTACAGCCAAAGTTTCTGTTTTTGCACCGCACATACCAACAAGCAATCTAATCATCCTAAAGGCAAATCTTGGCACATTATTTTTATAATACAATGGATTTGTATAAGGGGATAATTATTCTTGTTGGAAAGTTTCTACAATTAAGATTCACAAAGTTTGCATGGGCATGAACAAAGTTCAAGGCTAGCTCCCACTTTAACAATGCTCGTCTCTCTCTCTTTCACTTTTCTTTTTGAAAAACTTTTAGGTTCCCCTCTATATTTTTTGTTTTGTTTTTAAACTTTATAAAAGAACACAGAAGAATAAAATGACTCTCTAAAACTTCTGGGTGTCTCCCTGACAGCACTTTCTTTAAAGCCATTAAGCTAGGCATAAAGTGCTCAAGTAATGGATCCACCCGGATCCCAAGGTATATCAAAGGCAGTTTTAATTAGCAATGATTTGGCATTCAGTAGTGAGCACAAAGCAACATATATCATGCAATGACGAAGTCTAACTCTCTTCCTATGCATCGGCATGTCATAAAAGAACAATTCATGCACATCAAGTAAAGGCCAATACATAGCATAAGCAGTTTCTTGCAATTTTATCGTATTGGAAACATAGAGAGGCGGAGATGTAGTTCCTCTCTCATAATAATTGCAAGTGGGAGCAGCAAGAACATGCGTGTTATATTCATCAAAGTCATCATGTGTAACGGTAAAAGGCAACCCATCAATGTAATCCTTAATAAGTGCAAACTTCTCTGATATAGTGTAGTTGGGAGAATTCAAAAAGATAATAGGACTATCATGCGTGGGTGCAATAGCAACATTTTCATTTTTAACATAAGGAACTATAGCAAGTTCATCTCCATAAGCATAATTCATATTGGCATCTTGTCCACAAGCATAGCAAGCATCAAGTTCATCAAAAAGGGATATTTCAAAAGAATCAACAGGATCATAGCAATTATCATAGCATTCATCCTTCGGTAAGAACGAAGGGAAATTAAATATTGTATGAGTTGAAGAGTTACTCTCATTAGAAGGTGGGCACGGGTGATCAATCCGCTCTTCCTCCTTTTGTTCTTCACTCTCCTTATTATCTTTTTCATCCAATGAGCTCACAGTTTCATCAATTTCTTCTTCCATAGATTCCTGCAAAATATTAGTCTCTTCTTGGACAGCGGAGGAGTCCTCAATATATGATTTAACATAAGCATTAGAGGCATAATTTTTATAGAAATATTCAAGCATAGCTAAATTTTCAGATTTGTAAAGAGTAGCATCATGCTTTTCAATCAAAGAAGCAATTTCATGAGCACCCTTAAAAGCAACAAATTCTTCAATTAGTTCAACATCATAGTAATTATAAACACTCTTAGCATAAGAAGATACGATTCCATTATCACTAAACTCACATTGGTAGGGAAGGTGTTTCTTAGGGTCTTCAGAACAACAAGTAAAATCATATAGTTCATATAAATTCCAAGCATAACATTGGATAATATTAATTTGATGCAGTAAAAGTTTCCCTTTTTGAGATAAGCGGTGTCGCACATAATAAGCATGCTCATTTAATGATTTTCCCTCAACTAAGCTAGTTGGGTTTTCAACACGAGCACAAATGGATTGAAGATGATCCAAGTAGAAAGCTTCAGCAGTATGATAGATTTTGGGTGGTTCTTCAACCATTGGTTTAGTAGGTACAACTAATTGTTTTGGTATTTTGCGTTTCATACCTATAACTAAAGATAGAAAACAAGAGCACAAAATAAAAACTACTTAGTGATAAAGCAAACAAGCACACACACACGAGAATATTCACCCCACGCTATGCTCCCCGGCAACAGCGCCAGAAAAAAGGTCTTGATAACCCACAAGTATAGGGGATCATTTGTAGCCTTTTTCGATAAATAAGAGTGTCAAACCCAACAAGGAGCTAAAGGTAAAACAAATATTCCCTCAAGTTCTATCGACCACCGATACAACTCTACGCGCACTTAACGTTTGCTTCACCTAGAATAAGAATAAAACTAGAAGTACTTTGTAGGTGTAAAGGGATAAGTTTGCAAGATAAATAAGAAGGTAAAAATAAAAAGTAGGTGCTGTTCTAATCAAAGTACAATTAAATTAGTATAGCGAGTGTTGATTAGTAGTGGTAGGATTTTCGGAATTGTCCCTAAGCAACTGAATATATTACTAGACCAATAGCAAGTTTTTATGTGGGAGAGGCCACTGCTAGCATGTCATCCCTTACTTGGAATTCTATGCACTTATGATTGGAACTATTAGCAAGCATCCGCAACTACTAACGTTCATTAAGGTAAAACCCAACCATAGCATTAAGATATATATGGGTCCCCCTTCAATCCCGTATGCATCAATTTCTATTGTAGGAAGAAGCTTCTGTCACCCTTACCCTCCAATGCATAGTACTGTCAACATACAACTAACCCTATGGTGTGATCGAGACGCGCGCTCATATGATGGGCACCAAAGGACAACAACATAACCACAAGCAAATTAATCCAATCATAGCAATTCACCAATTACCGGTAGGACAACAAAAATCTACTCAGACATCATAGGATGGGAACATATCATTGGATAATAATATGAAGCATAAAGCACTATGTTCAAGTAGAGGGTACAGTGGGTTGCGGGAGAGTGGACTGCTGAATATAGATGGGGGAAGTGTTGGGAACGTTGCATGGAAAACAAAAAAATTATGCGCACACGCAAGATATATCCATGGAGATGCATAGCTACAAGAGGGGAGAGTATGTCTACGTACCCTCGTAGACCGTTAGGCAGAAGCGTTTATCAACGCGGTTGATGTATTCGTACACCTTCACGATCCGCCCGATCAAGTAGCGAACGCACGACACCTCCGCGTTCAGCACACGTTCAGCTCGATGACGTCCTCACCTTCTTGATCCAGCAAGTTGGGCAAGGTAGTAGATGAGTTCCGGCAGCATGACGGTGTGGTGACGGTGGTGGTGCAACTATCTCCGCAAGGCTTCGTCGAGCACTACGAAAATTATGACCGAGGACGAACTAGAGGGAGAGGGGCGCCGCACATAGCTTGGGGGTCGTCGTGTGTGTTGCCCCTATCCCTCCTCTCATATATATAGGTGGAGGGGGAAGAGGAGGCAGCCCTAGGGCACCCCCAACGGGCCGGCGGCCAGCCCTAGGGCCTGCCTAGCCGCGCCCCATTCCATATATGGACATGGGGGGGAGGAAAGGTGGGATGGCTGCTTTAGGGCGCCTCCCCTTTCCTTCCCTCCCTTCCTTGGCGCGTGGGCAGGGGTGGAGGGGGCGCGCCAGCCCCCTTGTGGGCTGGTGTGCTTCCCCCCTTTGGCCCATAAACCCACCACTTACCGGCGGCCTCCCGAAACCCCTTCCGGCACTCCAATAAATATCCTATACTTTTCGAAACCTTTCCCATGACCGAATAACATCGTCCTATATATCAATCTTTACCGTCGGACCATTCCGGAGCTCCTCGTCATGTCCGTCATCTTATCCGGGACTCCGAACAACATTCGGTCACCAACTCATATAATACTATATCGTCAATGAACGTTAAGCGTGCGGACCCTATGGGTTCGAGAATGATGTAGACATGACCGAGACGCTTCTTCGGTCAATAACCAACAGCGGGACATGGATGCCCATATTGGTTCCTACATATTCTACAAAGATCTTTGTCGGTCGAACCTTTATGACAACGTACGTTATTCCCTTTGTCTGTCGGTATGTTACTTGCCCGAGATTCGATCATCGATATCTCCATACCTAGTTCAATCTCATTACCGGCAAGTCTCTTTACTCGTTCCGTAATACATCATCTTGCAACTAACTCCTTAGTCACTTTGCTTGCAAGCTTCTTGTGATGTATATTACCGAGAGGGCCCAGAGATACCTCTCCGTCATATGGAGTGACAAATCCCAATCTCGATTCACGCCAACTCAACAGACACCTTCGGAGATACCTGTAGAGCATCTTTATGATCACCCAGTTACGTTGTGAAATTTGATAGCACACAAGGTATTCCTCCGGTATCCGGGAGTTGCATGATCTCATGGTCGAAGGAATATGTATTTGACATTAAGAAAGCAGTAGCAATAAACTGAACGATCATATGTTAAGCTAACGGATGGGTCTTGTCCATCACATCATTCTCCTAATGATGTGATCCCGTTATCAAGTGACAACTCATGTCCATGGTTAGGAAACCTTAACCATCCTTGATCAGCGAGCTAGTCTAGTAGAGGCTTACTAGGGCACGGTATTTGTTTATGTATCCACACATGTATTTAAGTTTCTGGTCAATACAATTCTAGCATGAATAATAAACCGTTATCATGAATAAGGAAATATAATAATAACAACTTTATTATTGCCCCTAGGGCATATTTCCATCAGTCTCCCACTTTCACTAGAGTCAATAATCTAGATTACATCATAATGAATCTAACACCCATGGAGTCTTGGTGCTGATCATGTTTTGCCCACGGAAGAGGTTTAGTCAACGGGTCTGCCACATTCAGATCCGTATGTACTTTGCAAATTTCTATGTCTCCATCCTTGACCTTTTCATGAATGGAGTTGCAGCGTCTCTTGATGTGTTTGGTTCTCTTGTGAAAGCTGGATTTCTTCGCTAAGGTAATTGCTCCAGTGTTGTCACAAAAGATTGTCATTGGACCTGATGCACTGGGTATTACACCCAGATCGGATATGAACTCCTTCATCCAGACTCTTTCATGCGCTGCTTCCGAAGCAGCTATGTACTCCGCTTCACACGTAGATCCTGCCATGATGCTCTGCTTGGAACTAGACCAACTGACAGCTCCACCATTCAATATAAATACGTATCTGGTTTGTGACTTAGAGTCATCCGAATCTGTGTCGAAGCTATCATCGACGTAACATATGCTTTGATCACCTCATCAAAGCATATATTCCAACTCCGAGATGCTTGCACCAGTCCATAGATGGATCGCTGGAGCTTGCACACTTTGTTAGCACGTTTAGGACCGACAAAACCTTCTGGTTGCATCATATACAACTCTTCTTTAAGAAACCCGTTAAGGAATGCAGTTTTGACGTCCATTTGCCAGATTTCATAATCATAAAATGCGGCAATTGCTAACATGATTCGGACAGACTTAAGCATCGCTACGGGTGAGAAAGTCTCATCATAGTCAACCCCTTGAACTTGTCGAAAACCTTTCGCGACAAGTCGAGCTTTGTAGACAGTGATATTACCATCAGCGTCTGTCTTCCTCTTGAAGATCCATTTATTTTCAATGGCCTGCCAATCATCGGGCAAGTCCATCAAAGTCCACACTTTGTTCTCATACATGGATCCTATCTCAGATTTCATGGCCTCAAGCCATTTGTCCGAATCTGGGCTCATCATAGCTTTTTCATAGTTCGTAGGTTCACCGTTGTCTAAAAACATGACTTCCAGGACAGGATTACCGTACCACTCTGGTGCGGAACGTGTTCTGGTCGACCTACGAAGTTCAGTAGTGACTTGATCCGAAGTTTCATGATCATCATCATTAGCTTTCTCTCTAGTTGGTGTAGGCATCACGGGAACGGTTTTCTCTGATGTGCTACTTTCCAATTCGAGAGAAGGTACAATTACCTCATCAAGTTCTACTTTCCTTCCACTCACTTCTTTCGAGACAAACTCCTTCTCTAGAAATGACTCATTCTTAGCAACAAAGATCTTGCCTTTGGATATGTGGTATAAGGTGTACCCAATAGTTTCCTTAGAGTATCCTATGAAGACGCACTTCTCCGATTTAGGTTCGAGCTTATCAGGCTGAAACCTTTTGACATAAGTGTCACATCCCCAAACTGTAAGAAACGACTGCTTAGGTTTCTTGCCAAACCATAGTTCATACAGTGTCGTCTCAATGGATTTAGACGATGGCCTATTTAACATGAATGCGGCTGTCTCTAGTGCATAAACCCAAAATGATAAAGGCAAATCGGTAAGAGACATCATAGAACGCACCATCCATACCTAATAATAAAGCAAGGTGCGTTTCTCTGATTTTTTTTCATCCGTTCACCAATGAAAAGATTTTTTTCTATTCGAGGTGGTACTAAATTTTTGTCCGTTCGTCTATTAGAAAAGGAAAAACGCCAGAATTCCGTACATGGGCCGCTCGCAGTGTGGCCTAAGAAAGCCAGCCCAGTTATTTTCGTACACAGGCAGGTGGGAAAACCCTATTTATCGCGGTCAGCATCAAATAGTCGTAAATTCGCACAGGGCGCCCAAGCTGGGCTGAACCTTTTTTTGTGTTATGTTTCTATTTTTCTTTTTGCGTTTCTTTCCCTTTTTCTTTCATGATACTTTTGTCTTTTTTCCTTTCAACTTTATTTTTCTTTCTCCCTTTTTTTCGTAATTTCAAAATTTTCAAAGAAGTTCATAATATCATAAAATTTTGAATTTTTTAAAAATGTTCAGAATTTCAAAATATATTCCATTTTGAAATATGTTTAGAACATTAAATCATTGTTCTCATTCCAAAATAGTCGCAAACTCGCACAGGACGCCCAAGCTGGGCTGAACCGTTTTCTTTTCTTTTTCTTCTGTTTTATGTTTCTACTTTTATTTTTCCATTTCTTTCTATTTTTCTTTCCTGTTTCTTTTGTCTTTTTTCCTTTCAAGTTTATTTTTCTTTCTCACTTTTTTTCATAAATTCAAAATTTTCAAAAAAGTTCATAATATAAAAAACTAGAATTTTTGGTTTTCTCATCCCTTCACCATCGAAAAGATTTATTTTTATTCGAGATGGTACTAATTTTTTGTCTGTTCATCTATTAGAAAAGGAAAAACGCCAGAATTTTGTACGTGTGCCGCCCGTAGTGTGGCCCAACCAAGCCAGTCCAGTTATTTTCTTACCCACACAGGTGAGAAAACCCTATTTATCGCTGGGAGCGTCAAACAGTCGCGAATTCGCATAGGGTGCCCAAGCTGGGTTGAACCTTTTTTTTGTTTTGTTTTGTGTTATGTTTCTATTTTTCTTTTTGTATTTCTTTCTCTTTTTATTGCCTGTTTCTTTTGTCTTTTTTCCTTTCAAGTTTATTTTTCTTTCTCCTTTTTTTATAAATTCAAATTTTTAAAAAAGTTCATAATATCGTCAAAATTCGAATTCCTTAAAAATGTTTAGGATTTTCAAATATATTCCATTTTGAAAAATGTTCAGAACATTAAATATTTTTCTCATTCCAAAATAGTCGCAAATTCACACAGGGCGATCAAGCTAGGCTGAACCATTTGCTTTTTTTTGTTTCGTGTTATGTTTCTATTTTTTCCAATTTTTTATTTTTTCTTTCCTGTTTGTTTTTTCTTTCTTCCTTTCAAGTTTATTTTTCTTTCTCCCTTTTATTTCGTAAATTCCGGAAAAAAGTTTATAATATAAAAAAATCTAATTTTTGAATTTTTTTGGAATTTTAAAATATATTCTGTTTTGAAAAATGTTCAGAACATTAAATCTTTGTTCTCATTCCAAAATTGGTTCAGATTTAAAAAAAAGTTCCATTTTTTCTTTGTGATTCCCAAAGTTGTTCAAGATTTTCCAAAAAAATTGCACTTTGAAAATGTTCCAAATACGAAAAATATTCTTCTTTTAGTGAAATGTTCGCAAATTCAGAATAATGTCCGAGTTTAAAGAAACACATTTTCATAAATTGTTCTGAATGTTGAAAATATGTTTCAATTTTTTTTTAAAATCACAAATTCAAAAAATGTTCAAGTTATTATAAATGGTTTATCTTTTCAAATAAAATTGTGAATTTTGAATTTCAAATTTTGTTTGTATTTCTGAAAATGTAAAGAATTTCAAAAATATGTTTGGGATTTTCAAAGTTATTCATATATTTTTTTAAAGTTCAAAAAATATTGTTTCCAATCTGTCATTGGAGTATGATCTTAGAGGTTAGAGCTGGCCATTGGTTGGTAGGGCTCGTTTCTTCAAGTGGCTAGCAACACATAGTCGGGTGTTTGAGGGCATGATTTCTATCCTTCAACTCATCACTTTTTGTATTTTTTTCGTGCCTTACAACCACAGGTCGTCTTGGAGCCTACGAGTGTGCTGGTCCATACACAAACTGATGTGCGTCTCACGCGCTATTTTACATAACTAGCATCATATATATAGTAGACCCCACACAGTTAGCCCAAGAAAGAAAATTGCTCTGTTGCACGGGCAATATTGGGCCTCAGCCGCACTCCCCTACTGGGTCGTCCGAGGGAGCAATTTTTTTCTTGGGCCAATAAAAGAGAATATGTTGGTCTGGCTCGAATAAAAAATTGTGGGCACGTGAGTGCTAAAATAATCAACGAGAATAAACCCTAATAAAGAAGGGACATTGATGTCTGGTTTTGCACTAAATATGCTAATGAAATGGGATTGATGTGCTACAATTAGTAATCCATCCGGTTACGTCATTGTAAGAGAGAGTGGTCGAAGCAACCGTGCCCCGAAGGTCGCCGCATAGCTACCACATGAGGAGGAAGACACAACCCCGAGACCGAGGCGGACCCGGAGGAAAAAAAGGCACGAGTTGGGTGGTTGCCGCCACACCGACTAACCCCACCAGTATCATGATCTCGCGGGACAAATATGACCCGCGAGAAGACCACAACTCCTCTCTCTATCGCACCGCTATGGAGATCGTTTTTGGTGGACACATCAATTATCTCTCCCATTGCTTCTCGCAAAGAAATATCTTTCCCATTGCAACGCACGAGCATATGTGCTAGTATCTAATAAAGTACGGTTACGACGTTCGGACACACCATTACGCTGTGGTGTTCCAGGTGGCGTGAGCTGTGAAAAAATTCCACATTGTTTTAAATGAAGGCCAAACTCGTAACTCAAATATTCGCCTCCGTGACTAGATCATATAAACTTTATTTTCTTGTTACGATGATTCTCCACTTCACTCTGAAATTCTTTGAACTTTTCAAATGTTTCAGACTTGTGTTTCATCAAGTAGATATACCCATACATACTCAAATCATATGTGAAGGTCAGAAAATAACGATACCCGCCGCGTGCCTCAACACTCATAGGACCGCATACATCGGTATGTTTTATTTCCAATAAGTCATTAGCTCGCTCCATTGTTCCGGAGAACGGAGTTTTAGTCATCTTACCCATGAGGCATGGTTCACAAGTATCAAATGATTCATAATCAAGTGATTCCAAAAGTCCATCCGCACGGAGTTTCGTCATGCGCTTTACACCAATATGACCTAAACGGCAGTGCCACAAGTATGTTGCACTATTATTATCAACTTTGCATCTTTTGGCATCAATATTATGAATATGTGTATCACTACGATCGAGATTCAACAAGAATAGACCATTCATCAAAGGTGCATGACCATAAAAGATATTACTCATATAAATAGAACAACCATTATTCTCTGACTTAAATGAATAACCTTCTCGCAATAAACAAGATCCAGATATAATGTTCATGCTCAACGCTAGCACCACATAACAATTATTGAGGTCTAAAACTAATCCCGAAGGTAGATGTAGAGGTAGCGTGCCGACGGCGATCACATCGACCTTGGAACCATTCCCGATGCGCATCGTCACCTCATCCTTAGCTAATCTTCGTTTATTCCGCATCTCTTGTTTCGAGTTACAAATATGAGCAGCCGAACCAGTATCAAATACCCAGGCACTACTATGAGTATTAGTAAAGAACACATCAATAACATGTATATCAAATATACCTTTGTTCACTTTGCCATCCTTCTTATCCGCCAAGTATTTGGGGCAGTTCCGCTTCCAGTGACCATTTCCTTTGCAGTAGAAGCACTCAGTTTCAGGCTTGGGTCTAGCTTTGGGTTTCTTCACGTGAGCGGCAACTTGCTTGCCATTCTTCTTGAAGTTCCCTTTCTTTCCCTTTCCCTTTGTTTTGAAACTAGTGGTTTTGTTAACCATCAACACTTGATGCTCCTTCTTGATTTCTACCTCCGCTGATTTCAGCATCGCGAAGAGCTCAGGAATCATTTTCGTCATCCCTTGCATATTATAGTTCATCACGAAGCTTTTGTAGCTTGGTGGCAGTGACTGAAGAACTCTGTAATTAACACTCTCAACTGGAAGATCAATTCCCAGCTGAGTCAAGTGGTTATGATACCCAGACATTTTGAGTATGTGTTCACTGACAGAACTGTTCTCCTCCATCTTGCAGCTATAGAATTTGCTGGAGATTTCATATCTCTCAACCCGGGCATTAGCTTGAAATATCAACTTCAGCTCTTGGAACATCTCATATGCTCCGTGGCGTTCAAAACGTCTTTGAAGTACCGGTTCTAAGCTGTAAAGCATGGCACACTGAACTATCGAGTAGTCACCAGTCCGCGTTTGCCAGGCGGTCACAACGTCTAGATTAGCGGGAACGAGTTGGTTACCTAGCGGTGCATCAAGGACATAATTCTTCTCTGCAGCAATGAGGATAATCCTCAAGTTACGGACCCAGCCTGTGTAGTAGCTACCATCATCTTTCAACTTAGCTTTCTCTAGGAACGCATTAAAATTCAAGGGAACGGTAGCACGGGCCATTGATCTACAACATAGATATGCAAAAACTATTAAGACTAAGTTCATGATAAGTTTTAGTTCAAATAATCAAATTACTAATGAACTCCCACTTAAATCAACATCCCTCAAGTTGTCTAAGTGATACATGATCCAAATCAACTAACCCATGTCCGATCATCATGTGAGATGGGGCAGTCGTCAATGGTGAACATCTCTATGTTGATCATATCTACTATATGACCCACGTTCGACCTTTTGGTCTCCAGTGTTCCGAGACCATGTCTGTACATGCTAGGCTCGTCAAGTTTAACCCAATAACCCAAGTATTATGCATGTGCAAAACTGGCTTACACCCGTTGTATGTGAACGTAGAGTCTGTCACACCCGATCATCATGAGGTGCTTCAAAATGATGAACTTTAGCAATGATGCATACTCAGGGAGAACACTTTTATCTTGAAATTAAGTGAAGGGATCATCTTATAATGCTACCGCCGTTCTAAGCAAAATAAGATGCATAAAGGATAAACATCACATGCAATCAAAATATGTGACATGATATGGCCATCATCATCTTGTGCTTTTGATCTCCATCTCCAAAGCATCGGCGTGATTTCCATCATCACCGGCACGACACCTTGATCTCCATCGCAGCGTCGGGGTCGTCTCGCCAACTATTGCTTCTACAACTATTGCTAACGCATAGCGATAAAGTAAAGCAATTACATGGCGCTTAGTGACTGACACGCAGGTCATACAACAATTAAAGACAACCCTAAGGCTCCTACCGGTTGTCGTACTTATCGACATGCAAGTCGTGAACTTATTACAAAACATGATCATCTCATACATCAACATATATCATATCATATCTTGACCATATCACATCACAACATGCCCTGCAAAAACAAGTTAGACGTCCTCTACTTTGTTGTTGCAAGTTTTACGTGGCTGCTACGGGCAACTAGCAAGAACCGTTCTTACCTACGGAAAAACCACAACGGTGATTATAAAGTTTGCTGTTTTAACCTTCTTCAAGGACCAGCCATAGTCAAATTCGATTCAACTAAAGTAGGAGAAACAGACACCCGCCAGCCACCTTTATGCAAAACAAGTTGCATGTCAGTCGGTGGAACAGGTCTCATGTGCGTGGACATGTAATGTTGGTCTGGGCCGCTTCATCCCACAATGCCGCCGAATCAAAATATGGTGGTAACCTGTATGAACATCACCGCCCACAACACCTTTGTGTTCTACTCGTGCATATCATCTACGCATAGACCTGGCTCATGATGCCACTATTGGGAACGTTGCATGGAAAATAAAAAATTCTACGCACATGCAAGATCTATCCATGGAGATGCATAGCTACGAGAGGGGAGAGTATGTCTACGTACCCTCAGGGACCGTTAAGCGGAAGTGTTTATCAACGCGGTTGATGTAGTCGTACACCTTCACGATCCGCCCTATCAAGTACCGAACGCACGGCACCTCCGCGTCCAGCACACGTTCAACTCGATGACGTCCTCGCCTTCTTGATCCAGCAAGTTGGGTGAGGTAGTAGATGAGTTCCGGCAGCACGACGGTGTGGTGACGGTGGTGGTGCAACTATCTCCACAGGGCTTCGCCGAGCACTACGAAAATTATGACCGGGGACTAACTAGAGGGAGAGGGGCGCCACACACGGCTTGGGGATCGTCGTGTGTGCTGCTCCTCTCCCTCCTCTCATATGTATAGGTGTAGGGGAAGAAGAGGCAGCCCTAGGGCGCTCCCAAGTGGCCGACGGCCAGCCCTAGGGCCTGCCTAGCCGCGCCCCCCTTCCATATATGGACATGGGGGGAAGGAAAGGGGGGCTGGCTGCCTTAGGGCACCTCCCCTTTCCTTCCCCCCTTCCTTGGCGCGTGGGCAGGGTGGAGGGGCATGCCAGCCCCCTCGTGGGCTGGTGTGCTTCCCCCCTTTGGCCCATAAGGCCCACCACTTACCGGTGGCCTCCCGGAACCCCTTCCGGCACTCCGATAAATATCCGGTATTTTCCGAAACCTTTCCGGTGACCGAATAGCTACGTCCTATATATCAATCTTTACCTCCGGACCATTACGGAGCTCCTCGTCATGTCCGTCATCTCATCCGGGACTCCGAACAACATTCGGTCACCAACTCACATAACTCATATAATACTATATCGTCAACAAATGTTAAGCGTGCGGACCCTACGGGTTTGAGAATGATGTAGACATGGCCGAGATGCTTCTCCAGTCGATAACCAATAGCGGGACCTAGATGCCCATATTGGTTACTACATATTCTATGAAGATCTTTATCGGTCGAACCTTTATGACAAGATACTAAATTCCCTTTGTCTGTCGGTATGTTACTTGCCCGAGTTTCGATCATTGGTATCTCCATACCTAGTTCAATCTCGTTACCGGCAAGTCTCTTTACTCGTTCTGTAATACATCATCTTGCAACTAACTCCTTAGTCACTTTGCTTACAAGCTTCTTGTGATGTGTATTACTGAGAGGGCCCAGAGGTACCTGTCTGTCATACGGATTGCCAAATCCCAATCTCGATTCACGCCAACTCAACAGACACCTTCGGAGATACCTGTAGAGCATCTTTATGATCACCCAGTTACGTTGTGACATTTGATAGCACACAAGGTATTCCTCCGTTATCCGGGAGTTGCATGATCTCATGGTCAAAGGAATATGTATTTGACATTAAGAAAGCAGTAGCAGTAAACTGAACGATCATATGCTAAGCTAATGGATGGGTCTTGTCCATCACATCATTCTCCTAATGATGTGATCCCGTTATCAAGTGACAACTCATGTCCATGGTTAGGAAACCTTAACCATCTTTGATCAACGAGCTAGTCCAGTAGAGGCTTACTAGGGACATGGTATTTGTTTATGTATCCACACATGTATTTAAGTTTTCGGTCAATACAATTCTAGAATGAATAATAAACCTTTATCATGAATAAGGAAATACAATAATAACAACTTTATTATTGCCTCTAGGGCATATTTCCATTAGGAAGGTGATGAAGTTGTTGGTGAAGATGACGGAGTTGTTGGAGTAGATCGCCGTCACACGATGATTGCCCCGGCGGCATTCCGGCGCCACCTGGAGAGAGGGGGAGAGAGCCCCCTCCTTCTTATTCTTCCTTGGCCTCCCCCCTAGATGGGAGGAGAGTTACCCCTCTAGTGCATGGCAGCCATGGCGGCGGAGGGGCGGGAGCCCCTCCGAGATTGGATCTCCCTCTCTGTTCTCTTCTGTTTTGCGTTCCTGTTTTCTGGCCGAAAACCGTTTCTTAAATATCCGGAGATCCGTAACTCCGATTGCGCTGAAATTTGAACATGATTTTTTTGGATATAAGCTTCCTTGCGGCCGAAGGAGAGCAGAAACCGCCTTACAAGGTGACCACCACCCACCACCACGCGCCTGGGGTCTGGGGCGTGCCCTAGTGTACTGTGGGGGCTGTCGTCCTCCTTTTTCGTTGATTCCACCTCCCAAAAATCACATATATTCCAAAATAATTCTCCGTAAATTTTTATCATGTTTGGACTTTGTTTGATATGGATATTCTACGAAATAAAAAACATGCAACAAAGAGGAACTGGCACTGGGCACTGGATCAATATGTTTGTCCAATAAATCATATAAATTGTTGCCAAAAGTATGTGAAAGTTGTATAATATTGGCATGAAATAATAAAAAAATTATATATACGACGGAGACGTATCGCGGGTACCCTCATGGTCAACCCGACTCGCAAGAGACTGCCGGGAACTCAGGTCCACCTCTATCGGGGTGGTACCGCCTGTCACTCCAGTCCTGTAGTAACAGTAACTCTCGCGGGTACCCCTCGGGGCCGACCCGTCTTTAACATGGTTCTGGGGGTAATGTCAAAGTAACCGTGTGTCCAAAACACCAAGGGAAAATCCAAGGAATCACCCTCGATGGATTCCACTTGATGTAATCATTAAGGTGAACTTAGAGGAATCCCGCTCGAGGGTTCACTCTTGATGTGTTGCATGACAAAGTCATTATCGGGAGTGGTGAAGGAGGAATCACCCTCCATAGACCACGACTGATTAACTACACTACAAAGATCTCATCAGAAGTGCTATACGAGATATCACCCTCGGCACATGATAGTAACCCTGCAGTGTCGTACAACTAAGGGGGGTGTGATGTGATGTGTCGGGCTTTGGACATCTATCACATTGATTGAGTCTTTGGTCATCAAGTGGGGGCAACTGGGACAAGGTGAGGGGCCACTAGTGGATCACTAACCAACCTGTACTAAGCATATAGGATAAGCAGATAAGGTACAAAAGCAGGTTACAAAAGCACACTATGCATCAGAATAGGAGCAGTCAAATACAGTAGCAAAATCTAATGCAAGCATGAGGGAGAATGGAATGGGTGATATAGGAATGATCAAGGGGGGTTTGCTTGCCTTGAAGCTCTGCAGACATATACGGACCCTCAACGGTGAAGTAGTTGATCACCAGATCAACAGCGGTCTCGGGGTCTACCAGAAAATAAGTAACGAAGGGGAAACAAAATAAGCAACAGAGCAAACAAAAGTATCACAATGCATGACATGGCAAAACGTTGTGCTAGGGGTGACCTAACGTAGTGCTTCGCGTTACATACGGAGCGGGAAAATATCCAGGAATATTTTCCCGGCTCCAGGCATTTATCGGACAGATGAACCGGAGGGGAAGTGTAAGTGCATCAAGTTCTCCCTTAGTGGTTTTGGAGTATTGATGACAAATAGGTTGAGGAACTAATGTGTTTGTGAGTATACACAGGAGACAGAGTCCCAGAAGATTAGGTTTAACACATGGAGGATGACACCTAAAAATGTATTTCTTCAAGTGAAGAATTTGGTGATGAAATTGGTACGGCCTTTGAAGAAATTGACGTGAATACTTTGAAGCTTGAAGGCTTTGTTTTCATAGTTTCTTTTCTTCTTATTTGAGTCATAGGAAAAACCGTACGGTCAAAGGGGGTCTAGGTGAATCATATTTCACGTTTCCAAAGTGATGCTCAAACTTATTCAAACCTATACAAAAATGCTGCTTCGAGTGAAGCCTTTGGAAACCTCCAGTACAGCTGACGCATTTGCTAGCGACAGTGACGAAGTTCATCTGGTCGCTGATGAATTTGGTCACGCTGAGGATTTAGGAGTTCGCTAGTGCATTCTGCCTAAAAGTGAGGAAATTGAGTGCCCCGCCGAATTTTAGAGTTCAAATTCCGCCCGTTGCTACGCCGCGTGCCAGCTGTCGAGTGGATCCTTATCCTGACAACGGTCGAATCAGAGAAGGGCATTTATTACAATTCATGTCGGGTTGCCCCTGGCTATAAATAGCCGCCCTCCCACAACCACTTGTTGGTTGGCTGCTCCGAGAGAACTTGACACTTGTCATATGAGAGCAACCCATCCTCTAACGACTTTGAGAGAATCCTAAGTAAGGAAAACCCCAGAGCCAAAGTGATTGAGCATCACTGAAGAGATTGATCTATGTGATCCGACGCCTGTTACCTTTGAAGACTGTCATTCTTCCAGACGGTTAGGCGTCAAGTTCTGAGTACACCAAGAGACATTGTGGTGTGCCGGTGAACAAGTCTGTGAAGGTTTTGGAAGTCTACCTTGAAGACTTCCACGAGTGATTGGGCGAGGACTAAGTGACCTTAGCTCAAGAGGAATACATTGAGGACTGTGTGTCCTCTGAGTTGCGACTCAGCCGCCTCAACTAGACGTACAGTTGATACAACAACTGGAACTGGTCTACCAAATTCCATTGTTTTCACCAAGCCAACCTGGTTTCAAATTCATCAACCCTCTCTTACTTTGTTCCGCTGCTGATGAATTTGTGACCTATGCTCTGACGAATTTGAACTGAAGAATTTCATCACTTTATCCTTATATGGTCGTATATGCAAAAGTCTAACAAGGGTTATCAATATCACTCTGTTCGTAGAACTGTATCTTGTTGACCATCACGGAGGTTATTTGTGCACAACTTCTTGATTCTTGAGGATTCCTTTCATGACCTGTCATGACCTGCGAGCACGGCTCCTTGATTGTTTTCCCGGTTTGTCGGGCTTGTTCTCACAACTTACTCTTGCATACCCCGTAGGGGTTGCTGTATTCATATCCTTCCTTGAATTATAGGGCCAATGGTTCTCTGAACACAGTCATTCTCGTGTACGAGTGGCTCGCATGAACTGGTCCATTGGACTGTATGCTCACAACATATGCAGGGATAATATAAATCCTTTCATAACCACTGAGTTCTGAGGCAGACAGGTGTGTCTGGACTAGTTCGTGCTTCTGACAGGATTGTCGTGGGCACAGGGTGTGTTGAAGAATGCTGGTTTCCTTATGCTCGAAGCTTCTGCCAACGTAGCGTGCTGAAGAAGGCTAGGTATCGTACCTTAAAAGCTTTCCTTCATGTGGCTTGCTGTGGAAGGTCAGGTGCCTTATGCCGGAAGTTTTTCCGCGGTAGCACGCTGTGGAAGATGGGAGTGCCGTACCTCGGAATCCCCCCCCAAGTGGCATACCGAGGAAGATTGGCAGTCTAGTAGCTTGAGAAGGAAGGTTGGGTTCCTTATGCCAGAAGCCTTTCACTGTGTATACAATTGGAGCTATGGCCGATTCTAGCTTCCTTATGAAGTATCCGAAATTTTATCCATAGCGGAGCCGAAACTTGGTATAGGCCATACCTTGTCTGAAGATATTCTATTGTCGCACACCGCTTGTCTTCTACTGGTCTGATCATTGCTGCTGTAAGGGTTGCAAAATTGATGCAGGCTTCGTGTTGTTAATTAGTTCGGAATACCCCTTGCATTCAAACCAAGTGTTGCCGATAATAATTAGTTGACTGGTAATTCCATTCGGTTCAGCTGAGCTTCCAAGCGTATTAAGTTCTCATTGATTCTGGGTAACCGCGAACTTATCCATATTCCTTGCAAACCTTGTTCACAGTGCCCAGAAAATTTTGTATATACCCCGATGAACTTCAAGATTGTTTTGAAATTTGTACCAACATACCAGAGTTTTGTTGCTGCTCTTGGCACATTCACATTCTTGAAATATGTCTTCGGTGGGTAATAAATGATTCTTGGGTCGATTGAGAAAAGACCCGGTTCACCTCACCGAGTGAAATAGTCCTTGTTTCATGGATGGAATAATTTGTCCTTACTGATATTCATTCTTGGTAACTCATCTGACTGCTCCTTAGGCATGATCCGTTTTGAGGCAAACTCTCTCAGGTATATTCTGGCCTTGCCTGTTGCACCCAAATTCTGCTTCTGACCCATCCTTCGTCCTTGACAGATCCAGTGTTGCTATTCTGAATACCAGGCAGTTGGCTTGGCTTGATTCTTGTTGAATTGGGATTATTGGGTATTATCCTAGTTGTATGCTGGTCTTCTTGACGGCACTTGCGGATGGATCCAGTCGGAGCAAAGAAACGAAACCGACAAAAGAAACAAGAACCGCGAAAACCAAAAAGCAAAAAAAACTCAAATTTTGCGGACCTTACACACGTTGTCGAAGATTCACTAGTATAACTAGTATAGCGCACTCGATGTACCTCTAAGGATTTAGAAGCGAAACCACATAATGCTCCTGGTAGCAATTGGTGTCAAGCTTCTACTACTTCCTTAGGGAACATCAAACTCGACGCATGACCATAGCCAAGGTGGCTTAGTCAATGATTCTAAAGTTGTTGGGGAAAGATAGAATTTATAGGCGTTTGCCAAAGGAAACTAGAGTTAAAAAGAGAAATGCCATGGCTAGCAAGCAGGGTAAGGATATCTGGTTTACTTAGCGGTTCAGGGCTCACGGGTCGTTGCCGGGTGCGAGTGTTTCACACCGGAGGCAAGGGCCACGAGGGTTGGGGTCTGATGGAGCCAAAAACCTATGGGCTTGCCTTATGATCAATAGTAGCCGTGCCAGTTTGGCAAAGATGGCCGAAATCCATCTGGGCTTTCTACTAATCAAAAGACAATGAAGTCTGGCTAGGGTAACCTATAGTTAGCCTGGCTGCTCTGATACCATTCGTTGTGGCGCCCCACCTGATTACCACTGTAGCCAGACGGTCGCCACGCATACCATCCCAGGAAATCACTCTGGCATGCGTGTTTACAACAAGTATCAAGAACACAGGCATTTCTATTAATGGATATATAAGTCTTACATGAGATATATTACAGAGGTGATGGCAGCGGAAAGGCTCTATCTAAGGCAGCTTGGTCTTGGTGCGGCTCCAATCCACAGGGAACTGACTGGGTTACGCTCCTAGCCCGCGAACGCTCTGGCTCCTCGTCGATGGACGACGGATCCTTATGTGAACCTGGCCACATTGAAGGCCGCTGAGTACTTTTGAATGTACTCGCAAGCAAACCAAACTAACATATACACCAAGCAAAGCAATCCATGGCATTCAAGCATGCATTTGTTATTAGAGCAATATTAATTATCGTGGCATAGCATACCTATCTAGCAATATAACTACTAAAGTAAAATACAGTAAAGTAAAGCATATCAAGTAAGTGATCCATACTCCGAACATTCTCATGATCTAATCCAACTCTTTCGGTCATCCGACCGTCTCTTTCATAGCCATCCCATGGCTAACATATCATATCCCTGACATCATCCGATGGCTATGCATCTCCACTGTAAATCTAATAAACTTACTCTCTTTCGGGTTGTCCCACAATCCTCAGAATACTCATGATCCACTGAGTACTACAGGGCATAAGACGAGTTCTTCCATCATTATTATCACTGTTCTGGTTGACCACCTAGAGAGGTCTGGACGGACTATCCAATACTGTGGACGCGGCTATTCGAATAGATTTTACACTCTGCAGAGGTTGCGCACTTTACCCACACCATGGAGCACCTGACCTCGTGATCCCATTCGGGTGGACCAGGGTTGCTCCAACGAAACCAACCTAACCCGTGACTCCTCCACCATACCACCGGCAATCATCCTCCCCCGGAGTCCTGCCCTGGGTGGCCCCTGTGTCACCTCGTGACACCTGCCACCATCGTGGCCAAACAACTATCCCAAACGGGGACTCCCGGGTTAAACAATCAACTGGGCTCACAAGGTTATCGCCGCCTACCGGACCAGGGTAGCGCGCACGCATAACCTTCCCTAGTTGGTGGTACCGATAAAAGAGCACACAATCAGACCAAGTCAAGGCCGTCCCATACCGGCAAATGTGGTTGCATGGATAAGTCCGGACAGGTGACTCTGGATCAACCGACTAGGTTTAGCTTTAGCAGGTACTTAGCAAGCATGGTTGTTTATCATGAATAACTTAACATGGCGGTAACTATGTATGAGGTACCAACTGTGGAAACATAACAACCTATCTCCATATAACATCACAATGAGTCATTAGTGAAACAAGATTTAAATGGCAAGTTATTACTTTACAAGTTCCAGCTGTAAGTTACGACCATCGGAACCGTTGCATAAAACCGGCAAAGAAAGCAGCAGCCACCATAACGGTCTTTACAACTCAGATCTGGGGCATTACCGAAATAACTCAACCTCGGCTCAAGACGGCTGGAAAGCAGCTCAGAGCATGAGACGGTGTTGATAAAAAGAATGTAGCCGTTCCCTAAGACGGCTGAAAAACAGCTCAGAGCATAGGATCACTGCTACAGAAAGAAATTCAACAGCTGCCCGCGATGGCCAAAAAGCAGCTCAGAACACGGGCTAGCTGCTGACAAGAGAAATAAAAGTTGGCATCCACCCCGGACGGTCGGAAACAGCTCAGAGCACAGGCGTGGTGCCGTCATCGAAGAAAGTGCAAGCAAGGTTCGTCAGAGTCACATACAGCTCACCACTACACACCCAGGCATAAGCATAAACATATTAAACATGCAAGAAATATCACAGAGCAATGCTTTAGGGCATATATCAGATGGTCGGCTTGCCTGGGGGTGAAGAATACTCCGGGAAGAAGTGCGGAGACTCCGCGGAAAGGATCGCCGGAAAAGTTTCTCTCCCAGGGGGGCTATTTAGAGGCAAGAGCAAAATGGTCATTTTCACGCTATGAAAACATTATGAAAATGATATCATCGGGATGGGCTCGACGAGCTGAAGAAGCGGGCGTTCGTTTCACCTGAATCGGAGTCACGAGTGAAAAGATACGAGGGTTTGACTGAGGAAGGACCTTTCTATAAATAAAATATTTACTTACGGGTCCTTAGCAGTTTTTTCTGAGAAAAAGATAAAGCGCACTGTGCTTATGGGCTGCGCTGTGCCGAAGCTGGCCCAAGTCCCATGCCACCGCCAGGCTGCTTCCACTGGGCCGGCCCAACTATTGTTACCCATATTTTTGAAAAAAAATATTGGGCTAGTGACGAGCTAGGCCCACCTTATCTCCCCCTCTCTCCTAGGTCGTCCTCTTCCTCGACCAGAGGCAGAGGCGGGTCGGCGGCCGGCGCAGCTGCCGCCCGGCGATGTGGGAGGGCCAGTCGATGCGCGCCGAAGCACCGCCGCTCCTCGCCGCATCAGAGGGTGGTCGCGGGGTCACCTGAGACGGCCTATAGCGCCGTCGCCGCTGGTGGGGCTGTGGCGGCCGACGGGTGTCCGAGGGGCTACTCCGGTGGTGCTTCCCCAACCACCACAAGGACGGCGGCGGACCTGCGAGCTCTTTGGGCGGCCGAGAGCGAGGAGAGAGGGGAGGGGAAGGGCCAGGGCGCTGGTATCGAGAGGGGCTGGGCAGCGGTGGAGCTGCGGCCAGGGGGAGGGGGAAAACTTTGGGAGCTCGAATGGGAGGACTGGGAGGGGCTGGGGCTCGATGGTGAGAAGGAGGGACTCAGGGACGCGTTTATATAGCTGCGCGGGAGGGTTCTGGACCGAGTCCGGTGATGGCCGAAGCTCCTGGACCGCGGCGTCGTGGCGGTGCTCGAGCGGAGCACCCACTGTCGGCACACCCGGCCAACAAGCGCGGCTCCAAGGCCAGCTGAGGATAGAGGGTAAGCTTTACATCGTCGCAGACGTCGGCAGAAGGCAACGGCGAGAGCACAGGGGAGGGAATCGACCGGAGACTGAGCAGAGCCCTGTTTTGGCTAGGTCTCACGCGGTCACCACCGGCACCACGTGGACTAGGCACTATTAAGAGCTCAAATCGTGTCTGCCGTGTTCATCCCCCCTCAAATAGATGAATTGACCCATCATACAGGAACAGCAAGCTCTAGAGGGGTCGAGGTGATCCAGAACAGTTTCTGGTCAGAAAGTGTTTGTTAGCTTCTGGAGAAGATTGGCTTGGTGGAAGTGGCTGATTTTTGGTGGGTAGAAATGCCTTGCTAGGGTGAATCCCTTGGACAATTTACAGACCAATAAGATCACTCTAGCTGGCACTTCTTTCACACATGGACAATCTGGTCCAGAAGCTAGAATTTGAAGTGGTGCTCAACTGGCTTGATGAAATGAACTGAATTTTGGTGGAGAGTGATGATTTGAGCAAATGGAGATACTGGAAAAGTTTCAGATCATTTGGAAATGCCTACATGGTACTTCCTTCACAGCACTTCCAAATGGATAGAAACTTGAGAAAAATGCTGTGGATGAATGGATGGATGGATTGAGCTGGGTTTTTGGTTTTCATGAGTGATTTGTCCATGTCAACCACCATGAAATTTTTTAGATCAAATGGATCAAGAGTTCAAGCACTTCCTTTGCAAACTGGAAATCTGGACAGAATTTGCAAATGGATGTTGTGCTCAAACTTTGAACTATGGGACTTGGGTTCTGATGGAAATGGTGAAGATATGGATAGGAGAAGCTCCACAATTTATTTGGGATTCTTCCTGGCTACCAAAATGGTAGTTCCTTTAGAAACTGCCCAAAATGCAATATTGGCATTAAATAGGAAAATACAATTTCCCTTATTTAATTATGGCCAATATTTTTATGGGAGCTCAATATGATCACGAGGAATATCTCCACAACTTTTCATGAACTTTGGAGATGGATAGATATTTTCCTGGATTTAATTCCTTCAACTGGCAGAAAAAGGAATTAATTATAAATGAAAAATATTGCAAATGACCTGGCAATATTTTTGCATATCCAGGGTTTATAAATAAAGGATGATCACTGGGAAAAGTTTTGGAGGCAACAGATCAAAGGAAGTTGGGGTTCCTTTGTAACTGAAGAAGTTAGGGTTTCCCTTCCGGCAACTCGGAAGGTAGGGTTTCGGTGGCAAAACCCCGAGAATATATCTTGGGTGGCAAGGATGAAATGGAGAGAATCTCTGGTTGGATAGGGAAGGCAAGGTTAAATGACCATCTTCATATACCCAAGAGCTAAAGAAATCCGATAACACCGAGAAAAAAGACGGGAGTCAAATCCCGCGAAGGAAAAAAAAACAGGAGCGAAAACCAGGGTGTTACACTGTGGACCGTCACTGAGATTGGTATTAGCGATCTCTGCAAGATGGTGCATGCTGATGACATTCGCAAGTATACTCGACTGGATACTATGGTGAAGGATATCATCTGCTCCTGCCTATCCAGAGACGAGTTCAGGCGCATTATGCATCTTTGCAATGCGAAGCTTATATGGGACCGAATCTCTGACGTCTATGAAGGTCATCGAACCTGTCAGGATCCCTGGTTCCTCGAGTTCAAGGAGTCACTCAAAACGATGACTTTTAACCTGATTCATCTTCTTCAGCATCATGCCTCATGGCCAAAGGCACCAAGGTACTCAAACCTTCATCATCTTCTTCAAGTGAAGGTGAATCTGATGAAAATGTGACACCTAGCTACTCCAAACGTGCTAAAATTGTTGCAAGACAACAAACTGCCTTGGAAAGGATTCACAAACTGTTAGATAAAAGTGACGATCTGTTGAACGACCAAATGGAACGGTCTCAAATTCTGACTGAAGATCTTAAGCGTCTGCAGTCAAAATATGACGAACTTGAAAGTCATCATGTGGCCCTCTCATCTACACATGAGAAGATGTCCTATGAATTTCTTCAAAGGAAGCAAGAACTCGAAAAGTTGAGAGCGTCTCATGATGATCTTCAAAAAGACAACGATTCATTACTCGCTCAACAGATCAACGCTTCTCAGGAAGAATTTGTTGCTCCATGCTTAAAATTCCTTGAACGTGATAATGCAAATTCTTCAGCTGAATGTTCATATGCTTCAACTGCTGCTATTTCTTTAAATATCTCTGTGGTTTCAATCCCCTCATCTGAGGAGACCACAAGTGTTACTGACGAAAATGCAGGCCTAAAGGAATTGTACGTCACAGGCATGTACAAAAGCCTCAAAGGGCACCAAACTCTTTGTGATATGCTCAAGAAGCAGCTTCTTAACAGGAACCCTAGGAAAGAGGATATTGCTTTTGAGAGAAAGATAAATGCTAATGGATCTTATTGGAAACCTGAGCAGTATACCAAAACCACATGGTTGCTGCAAAAGGACCTCCAGTTGATCCATCCACTCTATCTGGCTTTAACTGTGATACTCCACATTCTTCTGATGAGTCATTTGACTCCAACTAAAAGCTATTCAAAAATCAGAATGGTGAAGTATTTGCTAGATTTGTTGGTGCTAACTGCAGGAATGGTTCCCCTGTGAAGAAAATATGGGTGCCCAAAACTGTCTTCAAAATCTTCAGGTGAATGTCATCATGACACCACCGAAGAAAAGGAACTACCCTAGGGTAAATTCTTCACCTGGACCAAAGTCGTCAAATGGACGCAAGCCAACTCATGCTCGTACTAACACTTCAATGCAGGGAAACAAACAGCGATCTGATGAATATGTGCATTATTCTTCACATCACTATGTGCACAAAACTGCTAAGAATTTCTCTACATATTCTTATGAGTACTATACTCCTCATGTGAAGAGAAATGCATATTCTTCAATGCCTAAGTTCTCTATCAATGCTTTGTGCTACATTGCTTCTTAGCCACCCATTCAGATGTGGGTGGTTAAGAAGAAGAACTAATCTCTTCTGCAGGGACAGGTCTTCAGACACAATAGATGTCTGATGAATTTGCTGAAGGCCTGACATAAATGCTTGTTGGGATGCAAGCTAATCATGATGAAATGAATTCCTCATTTCACACATCCCTATGCTGCTTGTTATATGCTTACTGATGAAATTCACTGGCGAAATTGATCATCATATTCTTTAACTGAAGTATATGAATTTGTAAGTGAAACTAATGCTTCTACATGATGACACTCCAAAAGGCACTGAATGGGTTCTGGACAGTGGCTGCACCAATCACATGACTGGTGATAGGAATCTCCTCACCAATGCTCCCCTTATTCCATCTCATCTGAAGCATATCACCTACGCTAACAAAGGAAAAAGCAAGGTATTGGGTCTAGGTAAGGTTGCTATCTCAAAGGATCGACACATGGAAAAAGTGATGCTTGTCGAGTCCCTAGGATACAACCTTGTCTCAATGCTTTTTGATCTTAATATGATTGTCATCTTTGGCAAATATACATGCATTGTGCTAATGGAATCTGACAAGTCCAAAGTCTTCGAAGGCTTTAGGAGAGGTGATTTGTATATTGTAGATTTTTCTCGTCCTCAACCAGCCACATGTCTACTGGCAAAAGCTTCAGAGTACTGGCTGTGGCATCGACGACTTGGACATGCTGGGATGAGGAATTTGAGCACACTCGTCAAGAAGAAGCATATCATTGGCGTCGAGGGCATCAAATTCGTCAAAGATCACCTTTGCGGTGCTTGTGAAGCTGGAAAGATGACCAGATCCAAGCACTCCGCGAAGACAATCATGACCACTACTCGTCCCTTTGAATTACTTCACATGGATCTCTTTGGTCCCACTCATTATGCTACACTAACCAATGCAGCATCACTCTATGGATTCATCATTGTTGATGATTATTCTCGTTACACCTGGGTGCATATCATTACCTTCAAGACTGAAGTGCAGGGCGTCTTCAGACGATTCGCTAACCGTGCCATGACGAATTATGGCATCAAGATCAAGCAAATCAGAAGTGACAACGGCACCGAGTTCAAGAACACAAGCCTTGATGACTATCTTGATGAACTTGGTATCACTCATGAGCTATCTGCCCCTTATACTCCTCAGCAGAATGGAATTGCTGAGCGCAAGAACATGACACTCATTGAGATGGCCTGCACTATGCTTGATGAATACAAGACACCTTGTCGATGGTGGCCTGAAGCAATTGATATTGCTTGTCACATCATCAATCGGATATATATTCACAAATTCCTCAAGAAGACTTCATATGAGCTCCTCACTTACAAAAAACCCAATGTAAGTTATTTCAATGTCTTCGGTGCTAAATGCTGGATTAGAGATCCTCATCACAATTCCAAATTTGCACCGAAAGCACATGAGGGTTTTATGCTTGGTTACGAAAATGACTTGCACGCCTACAGAGTCTTCAACACCTACCACAACAAGGTTGTTGAAACTGTGGACGTGCGGTTCGATGAAACTAACGACTCACAAAGAGAGCACATGCCTCCTATGCTAGATGAAATGCCTCCTGAGGAATCTATCAAGCTAACGGGCACTGGTGAAATAGTGCCCAGTGAAGAAATAGCTGAAGAAGAAGTGATCATTCCTCGTCCTGAAGAAACTGCTGCTCCTGAAGAAAATGACTCTGAGGAAAATGCTCAACCTCAACAACTCCCTCGTCCAGCTCATCCACAAGTGGCGAATGAAGTGCAGATTGAGAAGATCCTCGACAGCATCAATGCACCTGGTCCCCTCACTCGCTCAAGGGCTTCACATCTAGCTAACTTTTGTGGGCATTTTGTATTTGTCCCTATCACAAAGCCCACCAAAGTTGATGAAGCATTTCTAGAGCTTGAGTGGATTCAAGCCATGCAAGAATAATTGCAACAATTCAACCTCAACAATGTGTGGGAGCTTGTGAATTGACCCGATCCACGCAAGCACAATATCATCGGCACTAAGTGGATCTACCGCAACAAGCAAGACGAAAATGGCCAAGTGGTAAGGAATAAGGCCCGTCTTGTAGCACAAGGCTACACACAGGTTGAGGGTATTGATTTCGGTGAAACTTTTGCACTTGTTGCTAGGCTTGAAGCTATTCGTGTATTGCTTGCATATGCTAACCATCACAATATTCTCTTATATCAAATGGCTGTGAAAAGTGCATTCCTCAATGGTAAGCTTGAGGAAGAGGTCTATGTTGCTCAACCACCAGGCTTTGAGGATCCAAAGCATCCGGACAAAGTCTTCAGACTGAACAAGGCTCTCTTTGGTCTCAAGCAAGCCCCACGGGCTTGGTATGATACACTGAAGGAATTCCTAAAGAAAAAGGGTTTCAAACCCGATTCACTTGATCCTACTCTTTTCACTAAATCGTATGATGGTGAACTGTTCATATGCCAAATATATGTTGACGATATTATCTTTGGTTGCACTAACAAGCGTTTCAGTGACGAATTTGCATACATGATGCGTGAATAATATCATATGTCTATGATGGGAGAATTGATATTCTTCCTTGGTCTTCAAATTCTTCAGCAACCCAATGGCATCTTCATTTCTCAAGAGAAATATCTCAAAGATTGCGTGAAGAAATTTGGCATGCAAGACTGCAAAGGCCTCAAAATACCAATGTCTACCAATGGTCAACTCGACACTGACAAAAATGGTAAAGATTTCGATCAGAAGGTATATCACTCCATCATTGGTTTGCTTCTTTACCTATGTGCATCTAGGCCAGATGTTATGCTTAGCATTTGCATGTGTGCCAGATTTCAAGCGCCTCCGAAGGAATCACACCACCAGGTTGTGAAACGAATTCTTCGATATTTAGCTCACACACCAATGCTTGGATTATGGTATCCCAACAGCTCATCTTTTGATCTAGTTGGTTTTTCTTATTCTGATTATGCTGGAGATCATGTGGATCGCAAGTCTACCTCAGGCACATGCCATTTCCTCGGATGATCTCTTGTCTGTTGGTCCTCAAAGAAGCAGACTAGCGTGGCTCTATCCACAGCTGAGGCTGAATACATTGCCGCTGGTGCCTGCTGCTCATAGTTGCTATGGATGAAGCAAACTCTCAAGGACTATGGCATCAACATGAAGAAAGCTCCTCTCTTCTGCGACAATGAGAGTGCTATCAAGATCGCCCACAACCCAGTGCAACATTGCAAGATGAAGCATATTCAGATTCGTCACCATTTTCTTCGTGATCATGTGCTGAAGGGAGACATCGTCATCGACCACGTGAAGACCGAAGACTAGCTTGCCAATATCTTCACTAAGCCCTTGGATGAAAAGAGGTTCTGCAAGTTGCGGTGTGAGCTAAACATCCTAGAATTTTTGAATGTCCTTTGAAGTGGACACTCATCCTAACGCTTATGCATTTTTGATGACTTTGATGCACAACACACGAAGTAACATTTTTCTTCAATCAATGAAGACTAACCCTCTAAGTGTGAAGAAATTAATGAAAAACTTGACTCTCAGAACCCTATGACAATTGTACGCGGTGTCTAAAGTCATCAAAGTTCTTATACGGTGGGTAACGCCACCACCTCTCTATGACATTCTTCAAATTTGAGTTTTTTGTCATTTGCAATTTCGTCAAACTTTTCAAATTCGTCATTTGAGGTTATTATATGTATATATATATATATATATATATATGTTTATTCGAGCTTTTCATGTCCTCAACAGCAACCACACATTGCTAATTCTTCAATTTGATTTCTTCATCTATGTGGATGTGATCGGACCCCCTCTCTTCTATGCTAAGCTCAACCCACTCTGTTCACAAATTCTTCATATGCGTTCTACTTGACACTGTTCAAAGTCTTCACTGTGTTCCTGACAGCTGAAGAAATTGTGAACACACTTTAAAAACAATTCTCAAAGTTTTTTTTCTGGCGGTTGCCATTGTAACTCACCCCACACTTCACATGCGAGGATAAGTGCGAAAATGCGTGCGTGACATGTGTCACCGAGATGGGAATGGTCGAGGGCTTATCTGTCCAAAATTTTTGGACCCTTCAGTTTTCACTGCGGCTATAAATAGCCTTGACCCTCTCAATGTTAGTTCACTCCGTCCCTTCACTCCCTTTGCTCTCAGTCCTCAAACCCTAGCCTCGCCACTGGATCTCATCGCTGCCAGAGAAGAAGAACTTCACTGCCTCAACTTCTTCATCGACGTACTCATGCCGGATGGGGATTTCTTCACCTCCGCCGCTGCCGTAGATGTCTTTCGTTGCCAAATTAAGGCACGGAAGATCTGAGCTGACGATTTCCTTCGCCTCATCGTACAGTTCATCGAGTTCATCACTGGGGTAATTAAATGCTTGTTTACTGCCCCTCTTTGATCTTCACTTAACTCAAAAATCTTCAAGTGCTGTTTTTACCACTCTTTCAATTCTTCAGCTCTTCAATTTGGCCAGTCTTGTGTATTTCATCATTGATATGCTTAACAAATAGATTCCTCAATTGTGCAAATTGCTTCAATCTATACAACTCTGGAACCTAAGTCAAGAACATTTGATGAAATTCTTCAATATGATAAGAGTTAATTTCCTCAACTAGTTTATTTTGAAAATCTCTGAGAACGCATGTGAATCTTCCGTATTTCCTTGCAACTATACTCTGTTCACAGGTACAATGTCTGCCAACGAATCTCTAGGTTCTCATCAACTTAATTCATTTGCAGCACAGCTTGAGGAAAAACTTCAAACTTCATCAGAGTCCTCACAGGTTCAAAATCCTCAGGTGAAGAAAATGGCTGATGGAAAGAAACCATAGAAAGGTGGCAAGAGAAAGGAAGAACACATAGCTTTTGAAATCCCTGACGACTTGTACACTGGGTACTGCACGCCTGATGAAAATGTTCATGGCCTAGAAACTGATAAGTAGCGTAAGACACGCATGCAAAAGATTAAACGATACTGGACATATGAATGGAGGGCTTACAAATACGTCACTCCCAAGTATATGAAGGAATTCGTAGTTAAGCCTCTGTGCAAAAGACCACTGCTTGCTAAAGGTCAACACGCTGATCTCTCTAGTATCAGAAGGGGTGAAGATTTCCCTGAAGAATGGGCTAAGCGCCAAGCTAAGTTGAATAAACAAGCAAAGAAGGCCGTTGAAGAATTCAACTGTGCCTCAAAGGCTTCAGCTGAAGCAAGTGTCAGTGGTAGTGCAAGCTCTCCAAAGAAGGCTATGCAAAAGAAGCTTGCTCACAAGCCAAGGCAAACTATTCCAATCTCCTCAATGACCTAGCCCAAAATTGCAAAGCTTCAGCACCAAAGGTTTTAAAATCTTCAGTACCTCCTCCTTCATCAAGTTCCTCAATGGCAGCAGCAAGAGTTTCAACACCGGTCATGCTCGCATCTTGCCAGCGCACCAAGGGCTTTTCAATAGCCTCAATTGCTGCATCAAGTGCCTCAGCTAGTGGGCAACCAATGTCCTCAACACCCAAGCTGAAACAGAAAGCAACTGCTGGCCGCGAAACCAGACCAAGTCCCAAGAGCAAAGCCGTTGTGCCTCAGGTTGATGAACATTGGCTTGCTGATGAAGATGAGCTTGCTGAGTTCCTCAGAAGAAAACAAGAGCATGCTGCAATTGCCAAGAATTCTTCTGTTCCTATGCTGCTGGACCCGAAGAAATTGCTCGATTTCATTGATATCTGGTGCACCAATCCAGAAACTCCTCTTGATGACCTCAACCTACCTCTTGGTCCAGGCCATATGATTTCTTCATTCCTATTGAATGAGAAATAGAAGATTGCACAAGCTAAACTGGTGCACAAACAGAAAGTGCAAAGGAGAAGGAGCTGAGGAAGAATATGCTTTCAATATCTCCTCAACTGCTTGTGACACTACAGTCTGAAATTCTTCAGTTGTCTAAAGAGTATGAAAGACAGGCCAATCATTGCTGTGGCGTCAAAGAACGATTCATTACTACCTCAACCAAGGTGGTTGAAGACCACAACAAGCATGAAGCCGCCAAGTTTGGCACAACACCAACATCTAGTTAATCAGCTCCACCTCCAACCACACAGGCCAGTGAGACTGCGCCTTCATCTACTGAAGAGACTGCTAGGGCAACTGAAGAAGTTGCACCTGAAGAAACTGAAAGGGCAACGGATAATGTTGCGCCTAAAGAAATTCCCAGGGCAACTGAAAGTGTCATGCCTGAAGAACCTGCTAGGGTGACTACATCAGTCATGCCTGATGAAACTGCTCCAACCAATTCCTTAGCAGCAGCTCCAACATCGACTGCATCTTTGAAGCTTATCACCCTTCCTTCTACATCAAAAGCAAAGAAGACAAAGGCTGCTGAGCATAAAGCTAAGAAGAGAAAGGCATCAGATCCACCTATGCCTGAATCACTGAAGAAATTGAAGATGGCAACATTATCTTCAATTGTCATTCCTATCGATGCAATTCCAATCTCATCAGTGACCCCTGCTTGTAACCTTGAGAATCCTCAAATGGTTCCATATGGGGTGGATTATGAAATCGCTCAGGCTGATGAAGAAGAAGATACCCATTCTGCTGCTACCACAGAGAAAATGGATGAAGAAATTGAGGTTGATACTGATGTATCAATGCCTCACGATACTACCCAAAGCCCTCAGCAAACTCCGCTAATTAAAGAAAATGAGGAGGAAGTGGATATTGATGGTGAGACAACTCCTCCACTCCATGACGAATATTGGGAAGCAGCTCACCCAAATTCGACCCTCACCACTCCCCTCACTACAGAGCCTCAGTCGCCTCAGCGCACTGAAGAACTTCCAACTGGCTCTGAAGAACAACAACCATCGCTCCACAACATACCTGAAGAAGTTCCAGCTACAGCAGCTGATGAAATTGCTCATTAATTATGACCCTGATGTCGATGTCATCAATGCATCTCCTCCTCGAGCTGACTCAATTCCCTCAACAGACACTGACACAGTTCCAACCGCTACAGCTGAGGAAGTTGCTCGTGCTCTTGCCATCATGGATCCCAATGACTCAACTGGGTCTCCACGACCAGTTCTTGATGTCAGAAAGAAAAGGCACAATCTTCAACCCGTTCCTGTGATGCCCAAGATTGGCAAAGGCCTCAAGCATCCAAAGTTTTATAGCGCCAAATTCTTCGAAGAAAAGAATTTCTTCATTGGCGAGTCACCATATGACTCGGCCAAACTCAGGTGTTTGAGGTTCTGGACAAGAACTCAGATGAACATCTATGCCTCACCGCTGTTTGACAAGAAGAAGGTATTCTAGCATCGTCATATTCCTCATGTGGACATGGAATCAATTCCCTGCTTTCGGCTAGTTTTGGCTGTTCTTCATGATGCTGGTCTGCTAAATTTCTGCACTGATGTATGTGACTGGAATGAAGAACTTGTTCTTCAATTCTATGCAACTGTGCACTTCTCTGGAAATGCTGACGATACTACAACTTGGGCTCTGGACTAGATGAGTGAATACACTCACTACAAAGCACCGATTTATGAATTGCTTCGTGCTCTTCTAGTTGATCCACCCCAAGAAGGAGCTAAGAAAATTTATGAAGAACCCGAGCTGCCTACTCACCTGATGCAAGTGCTGATGATGCCTATGGCTGAAGGAAATGCTCCAAGAACAACCTTTCTAGTGAATGATTTGTTATATGTGTTGAAGACTGTGTATCGCATTCTGACAAAGACCCTTAGTCCGATCAAAGGCCATAATTCCAACACTGAAGAAGTGGTGGGAGTCATGAAGAACTTGCTGTTCCACATCATACATGGCACTCCCATCAACATTCATGATTTCTTCCTGAGGACTTTGGTCACTGTTGCTCAGTCTCCATTTGAATTGAAGCCGTACGCACCATGGATTATGAGATTCATCAGATCCCGGTCTTCAATCCACTACAAGGCTGATCGTCAGAACCACCTGAGCTATATGCCTGACATTGAAATTCTTCAAAGCACACTGTCCATAGTTCCTGGCAAAGGCAAGAGTGTTATCGATGAAGGAATTCGTCCCCTTGATGAAAAATTTCGTCAACCTATCTCCAGCTCCATAGCTGATGAATCTGCCAGCCAAGACACTGCAGCAAAAGCCTCAAGGCCATCGTCTTCACCAGAAGCGCCACGTGTCATGACTGATCGTGAGCTGATTATAAGTCTTCATCAGAAACTTGACAAGCATCATCGATTGGTTAAGCGTCAATTCACTGCTGTACAAGCAAATGTGACAGTGACGCATACCGTCGTCCGCAAGAATAGATACTATCTCCATGAGATATTTGATTGTAGTTGGGCCACACTTTCGCATCTCAAATCAGCTGAGGAACTTGCTGCTGACGATTTTCAAATGAACTTTGATTGGGCTGAACCGCCAAGGAAGAACTTCAAGAAAACTCCAGTTCCTCCTCTGATGCCAAGCTTCGAGTCTCCATCGTGCTCCACCGACGAAAATGAAGATGTCGAAGACACTGCTGCTGGTCCCTCTGCACTGCGTGACCCCAACAATGCTCGCGCTCCCTCGTCCTCTCCATGATGATTTTCTTCAGGAGCGCTAGTTCTCAAATTCCTCACCTTTTGGTCATTTGACGACAAAGGGGGAGAAGTTTGAGTTAGTCTTCAAGAGGGTCATTACATGGGCTGTTTTTGCTTAAGTTGCAACTCTTGAACTTTTCTGGCTGTGCTCTTGATGAGTTGTAACTTAATAACTATTGGTTGTCTCACTCTTATGCTTCATTTGACGCGCGTGCTTTATTCTTCAATATATCTGCTCATGCATGCATAATTTCATCAGACACCAATTTTCATCATGCATTCATATTCTTAAAATATCTTATGATCATGCATGATTGGTTTCCAAGATATAGGGAGAGATCTCCACAAATTCAACCTGCCATGTGCATTTGCAATCGAAAGCAAATTCCTCATATGCATATCTTCAGGGGGAGTTCCTCAATATCTTGCAACCAATTTCTGTACTTACACTTCAATTATTTATACTCCCGTTGAAACCTAACCAATTTGTCATCAATCACCAAAAAGGGGGAGATTGTAAGTGCATCAAGTGCCCCCTTAGTGGTTTTGGAGTATTGACGACAAATAGGTTGAGCAACTAATGTGTTTGTGAGTATACACAGGAGACAGAGTCCCAAAAGATTTGGATTAACACATGGAAGACGGCCCCTAAAATGTATTTCTTCAAGTGAATAATTTGGTGATGAAATTGGTACGGCCTTTGAAGAAATTGACATGAAGACTTTGAAGCTTGAAGACTTTGTTTTCATAGTTTCTTTTCTTCTTCTTTGAGTCATAGGAAAAACCGTACTGTCAAAGGGGGTCTAGGTGAATCATATTACATGTTTCCAAAGTGATGCTCAAACCTATTCAAACCTATAAACAAATGCCGCTTTGAGTGAAGCCTTTGGAAATCTCCAGTACAGCTGACGCATTTGCTAGCGACAATGACAAAGTTCATCTGGTCACTGATGAATTTGGTCACGCTGAGGAGTTAGGAGTTCGCCAGTGCGTTCTGCCTAAAAGTGAGGAAATTGAGTGCCCCGATGAATTTGAGAGTTCAAATTCCGACCATTGCTGTGCCGCGTGCCAGCTGTCGAGTGGATCCTTATCCTGACAATGGTCGAATCAAAGAAGGGCATTTATGACAATTCATGTCGGGTTGCCCCTGGCTATAAATAGCCGCCCTCCCACAACCACTTGTTGGTTGGCTGCTCCGAGAGAACTTGACACTTGTCATAAGAGAGCAACCCATCCTCCGACGACTTTGAGAGAATCCTAAGTGAGGAAAAACCCAGAGCCAAAGTGATTGAGCATCACTGAAGAGATTGATCGTTGTGAACCGACGCCTGTTACCTTTGAAGACTGTCATTCTTCCAGACGGTTAGGCGTCAAGTTCTGAGTACACCAAGAGTCATTGTGGTGTGCCGATGAACAAGTCTGTGAAGGTTTTGGAAATCTACCTTGAAGACTTACCACGAGTGATTGGGCGAGGACTAAGTGACCTTAGCTCAAGAGGAATACATTGAGGACTGTGTGTCCTCTGAGTTGCGACTCAGCCGCCTCAACCAGACGTACAATTGATACAACAACTGGAACTGGTCTACCAAATTCCATTGTCTTCATCGAGCCAACCTGGTTTTAAATTCCTCAACCCTCTCTTACTTTATTCCGCTGCTGATGAATTTGTGACCTGTGCTCTGACGAATTTGAACTGAAGAATTTCATCACATTATCCTTCATTTCCTCGGTTCATTTTCTTCATGTGTGTATGAATTTTTGATTGCTTGTTCTTCACCTTTACGTATCCTGATTGCATGTACTCTGATTCTGTGATGACTTAGTCTCCCCTGTGTTTCTATTTCTTCACTCTGATCTTCGTAAAAATTCTTCAGAGTTTGACGAATTTCTAAAAATCTTCCATTCACCCCCCTCTGGGAGTAAACCTACGCTTTCAGGAAGGTTCCATGTTTTCTGTGATGGGGGCATGTGACAGGTATGCGGATGGCATATTCGGATTTGTTATATTTTTCTAAACATTTTTCATATATAAATTATTTTCATCCGAGTTGCGGATTATTTTATATGAATTTCCAAAGTTCTAATGTTTTTCTGAAATTTCTGGGATTTATTTAATTTGAAAAGTAAAATACCTAAACTGCTACGGGTACAAGGAGAAGTGTACCCAATAGTTTGCAAAGAGGTTGACAGGTGGGGTCAAGTTGACTGCCCAGTCAACAGACGACCGAGACCGTTGACTGGTCAAAGGGGGCCAGGTGTCCACTGGTACAGCGAGGTGCTATACAAACGGTTTTTAACCCCTTTCTGCGACGGCGTTTTGAACCGTCACCTAGTGAGTGACTCGATATGGGGGTCCTTCCCACACGACCCAGAAAACGTCGGGGATAGGCCCTCCTGGCACACACGCTCGGCAAAATGAGGTCGTGTGCGATGGGCGAGTGATCAAATGTGGTTATACATACAGTTGTGCTAAAAAATACAATTATATAGGCCAAATCATTTCTGGTCGTAAGTACATCCCACACAGTCAGTCCTGGCTAAACGTTTCCGTTCGTATGTACATCCCACACAGTTAATCCAAAAAATACGTTTCCGTTCGTGTATACATCCCACACAGTCACTCCAAGGAAAACATTTCCGTTCGCAGGTACATCACACACAATTTTCTCCATTAAATCATTTGTGATAGCGTTGCCATTGTAGACGATATTAATAATTTTATCGTTTGCGTTATTGAATGCATCACACACGGTGCGTAGAAGAAACTGTGTGGCAAAGGCTGTCCATCACACACACTATTTATGTGGTAAATGTTTGCGCAAGCTGGCCTAACGCAAACAATTTTCAAGAGGATGTCGTGTATGATTGTTCATTGATCCAACACGGTTTATTCCTAGAAACTATGTGCGTTGCCTGGGGTCATCGCCCACGATGTTTTCTCAATAACCGTTTGCAATAGAAAAACCAAATTAGCAGGCTAATTGGCCTATTATTAATAATCCATTTATTAATCTAATTGGCATTTCAGATTAAGCACACAATATATTTCATTTTCATATTAAGGAAGCAGGATTTCATAATTGAAATACATCAGAATACAACATCATATAACTTCAGTACTCAGCTACCGCATTACACAACTGCACCAGCACCAAGTTTCACATGCAACATCTATAACCTTTCGAAATTAGCATCATAGACGGTACATAGACAGATGAATCTCATCTGGAAAACTGCTGAAGCTGAAGGCGAATATTGAGCCTTCATTGATGTTGAAGGTCTTTGCAACTTTAGGCCAGTGCCTGTGGATGATTGACCGTCCATCCTTCGTCCTCTTCAGGAACACTTCAATATTGAATCGTGGGTGTTGTATGAATACCTTCCTCGCCTCCTAACCATACAGGTTGTTTCAGAGGTAATCATCAGTGAACTGCTTTGGAAAGGCCTGAAAACAAGGATGTGCATAAATATCTTCTCTATATTGGAAATGGGGCAAAGGAATAAAAAAGGCAAGGCATAATAGTTAGTACCATCCTGTAGTGAACTGATGTCTTCTTCATTGTGCAGACAAAGATCTTGTTGTTTTTTGTCGCTAATTTCTTTATCCTAACAATCTTTCTGAGTTTCTTGACTTGACTGATATTCATGGACAACTCATTTCCTCATATGCAAAAAGGGTCGAACAGTGGGTCAAAACCTCTGATAGCAGGACCTACATGTGCAAGACCAAATTGTTAAAAACCGAAATATTAGGATCGTTCCTGCAATTGCACAATAATGTGCTATTAGACAAAGGACCATGCAAGTGCAAACCTCGATTGTAAACCTCAGTGCTTCCCATTGTTTCCCTGCAACACATATAAGGTAGTTAGTGATCAGGTTAAATGAGGGTTCGCATGCTATCAGTAAAATATGTTGATGAAAAATAAGCACATTGCAGATTCATCAGATTAATTCAAGCCACATGGAAAACCCATTTATCCAAACCAAGCATGATTAAGAACTAGGAAATATAGCAATTTTATATGTTTCTCATGTGTTAAGTGCAGCCAAATTCGATTTATTCCTCACGTGCACAACAATACAAAATTCTACCCACGACAATTGGACATCGCATTGCAGAATTTGAACCAAGCAGTTAACTAAACACCACAACAAATGAACCAAACATTAACTGAGCACCATATTGCACAATATAACATACTCCTAATAAAAGATCAGATAGTTAACCAAACCAAGCATGCTTACCAACTTGGAAATATAGCAATTGTATTTGTTTCTCATGTATTTAGTACAGCCAAATTCGATTTATTTCTCACATGGTATACAATAACAGAATGCACCCATAACAATTGAACATCGCATTGCAAAATTGAACCAAACAGTTAACTAAACACCACAACAAATGAACCAAACGTTAACTGAGCACCACATTGCACAATGTATAACATACTAGAAGATCAGATAGTTAACCAAACCAAGCATGCTTGACAACTTGGAAATATAGCAATTGTATTTGTTTCTCATGTATTTTGTAAAGATAAATTCAATTTATTTCTCACATGGAAGACAATACAAAATTGCACCCTGAAGAATTGAACATCACATTTGCAGAATTGAACCAAACAGTTAACTGAAGACGACAACTAATTAACCAAACAGTTAATAAGTGAGCACCACATTGCATGGCATATAGAACATATACACTAGAGCAACAGATTGCATGGTAAAAGTAGATAGGACAATTCACTAGAATTTGTTAAGGAAAGGCAGGAACATCACATGCAACGGGTAAACCGAGCATGCTTAACAGGCGTAGCTAGCAAACTGAACATAGGTCCTTATAGTGAGCTAATAAGACAAGCTACTCCTCATCGTCGGAGATATCAATGATGATTGGCTCCTTGGACATGGAAGAGGGCGAGGCCTCCACATCGTGGGTGCCCTCGTCATAGTGGTGAGTTGCTTGAGCCGCTCCGGGCACCAACCTGCTGCCTCTCGAGTTGAGGTAAGAACGGGCACGCTGAGAAAACACCTCATAGTCTTTGTCGAAGGCACCGACGGTGGCCTCGAGGAAACGCCATGAACTGTCGTTTAAAGCAGCCAACCGCATTGCAGCATCGGTGCGCGAGGCGTCGACGGTGGCCTTGACGGCGAGGTGCTCCTCCAAGATCTGGGGGTCGGCACGAATGGCAGCCATCGCGACCTCATCCACGCATGCGGTTGCGATTTGCTTCTCCGCTGCCAAATGCTCCTTGAGCTCCTGGCTATACTACGTGCACCATGGCTTATGGCGGCGCTTATTTGGGGGAGGGGTCGGTGATTTGGGTGGAAGGTGTTGTGCTGGTGGTCGGGGCATGTGGGATGTGGAAGGAGGAGGATGGGGGTCGAGTGTGGATTACCTGCCTGGATCGACGAGGCCGAGCAGCGTGAAAGAGGGTCGCCGGCGAGGAGGCAGCGCTACAAGCAAGGAGTGAAGGTTTCAACTTGGAAAGGAAGGCGGAAACAGGGGAAATGTGGCTTTTGGTAAGGGGGAGGGGGCGGGAAGGTAGATATTTCCGCGGAAGCCGAAAAATTTGGATCGGTGCAGTGAAGAAACTGGCGTGCAAAGTGTCATCAGACACGGTCCCTTATTCAGCACTGTGTACGATATGTGAACATCACAAACAATTCATATAGCTTAACCCGTGTGTGATGAGTTTGAACGTCAAAAATTTTGGTTCGAATTTCCCTAGTTATAGTGGTCATCCACATCATTGCATAATTTGGGTACACAAAGGAGACTACAGCACACCCACACTTCTTAATCGAGCAAGTTCAACAATTAAACAGAGCTAGCTGACCTAAATATTACTCTAACAAATTAAAGACCAGCACTCTTAATTAAACAAAACAAAGAGTACTACTACGGCTGGTGCTCGTCGATCTCCGCCGCCTCCTCCATGTCCAGCTCGCGCCCGACGATCTCCTGGGGAAGGGGCTCCATGGCATCCATCGCACCATACTCGCCAAGCATCTCGCCATCCACGGCTGCCATCTCTTTGGAAAAGGCCGCCATGAGTTGGGTGTGGGCGGCCACGATCTGGGCTTGGACGGGCTCCATCGTGGCAAGGTATGCCGTGGAGGAACGGATGGCTGCTGGAACGCTCTCGGTGATTGCCAACTCTTCGGCCATGGGTTGCCGACCGTTGTCGGAGAAGCTTTGTTCGATTTGTGCGGTGACCGCCATGAGCTGGGCATGGGCGGCCTTGACATGGTCGTGGGCGGCCTCCATTAGGGCTAAGGCCGCCGCTGCGGAATGGACAGCTGCTGTGCCGCTCTCGCCAGTTGCTATCCCCGAGGCAGATGTTGCTGCTGCCAACTGAGAAGCAACAGCAGCCGTTTGGGCTGCCTTGGCCGCCTGGTCGTAGATTGTGGCCGCGCTCATGCAGCTTGTTAGCACGCGCATGGCGGTTGCGGCCGCGCTCTCGCCGGAGTGGGCTGCCAAAGTTGCCCTCACGACGCGGGTCCGCGTCCCCATCTTTCACCGATGACGATTGAACAGTGAAATGATATTTGGGGAGCGAGCTGGTGTGCTTGACATGCCGGCTATGGACTGCAGCCGACGCACCTTCTCACGTAAGCCATAGGTGTATTATACTCCAACGGTGCTCCAAGATATTTTGTACTTCATATCACACGGTTGGTTATAATAAACTGTGTGTGATCTACTTGATTTTTCATCTTGATTTGAATTACATAATGGGGTCACAGCGGCAAAGGAGGGTGTTTGAATTCCTAGAACTTTTATCTGCAGTGAACGTGCAACTATAGGTGTGTCGTCAAAAAATTGGAATTATTCAGGGTTCGCTTGGACATTTTTATACATTAACTTGGTTTTCTAGCCATTTCAGGTGCACAATTCAAAATTAAAATACGTGCACATGCTCCGGTGCACCAAAATGGGTTCTAAAATCATATATGTGTCCATGGGTTTATGCTTATGTCCCATGGAATAAATGGGGATGAATTTCGAACACCACGACACCGTGGCTCTCTGGAAAACATTGAGGTACTTGTTTTTGTAATTCTAGTAAATCCAAAACCCGTCTGAAATTCATGAACCTTGTCATGCTATCATGGAATGGCATCAACATGCTGGGGTAAAAAATATTGTCCCATTTGGGGCAGGTTATGGTATAAGCTTCTCACAAACCAGAGCTTCTCACAAGAAGCCTCATGGTTCCGTTAGGGAAATGTGTCACCTTTGTGGACAAAATGATATTCGTCGCCTCTTCTTGCTTTCAATTTTTTTTCTGGTGTCAACATAGAATAACAGGAGTGTCATGTTAAATTTTGGAATTTTTCGGGGATCGTTTGGACATTTTTATACGTTAACTGAGTTTTCTAGGCATTTATGTGCATAATTCAAAACTGAACTACATGCACATGCTCCAGTGCATAAAAACGGGTTGAAAAATCAAATATGTGTCCTTGGTTGCAAGCTTAGGTCACATGCAAGAAATGAGAATGAATGTCAAACACCTTGACACTGTCGCTCGGCCGCTAACATTGAGATACATGGTTTTAAAATTCTAGTAAATCAAAAACTCGTCTGAAATTCATGAAACTTGACATGATATAATGGAATGGCATCGACATGCCGTGGTAAAAATATTGTCCCATTTGGGGCAGGTTTGGGTATAAGCTTCTCGCAAACCAGAGCTTCTCACAATAAGCGTGATGGTTTCAGTAGGGAACGTGCCACCTTGGGGGACGAAACGATATCCGTTGCCTCTTCTTACTTTCAAATTTTTTCTCGTGTCAACATAGAACAACAGGAGTGTTGTGTCAATTTTTGGGATTTTTCGGGGTTCGCTTGGACATTTTTATACATTAACTGAGTATTCTATGCATTTATGTGCATAATTCAATTTTGAACTACATGCACATGCCGCAGTGCATATAAATGGGTTCAAAATTGAAATGTGTGTCCTTGGTTGCATGCTTAGGTCGCACGCAAGAAATGGGAATGAATGTCAAACACCTTGCCACCGTCGCACGGCCACAAACATTGAGATACATGGTTTTTAAATTCTAGTAAATCCAAAACTCGTTTGTAGTTCATGAAACTTGACATGCTATAATTAAGCGGCATCAACATGTGTGGTAATTTTTTGTCCCATTTGGGGCAGGTTTGGGTATAAGCTTCTCGCAAACTAGAGCTTCTCACAACAAGCCTGATGGTTTCGGTAGGGAACGTGCTACTTTTGGGGACGAAACGATATCCGTTGCCTCTTCTTGCTTTTAAAAATTTTCTAGTGTCAACATAGAACAACAGGAGTGTTGTGTCAATTTTTGGGATTTTTCGGGGTTCGCTTGGACATTTTTATACATTAACTGGGTTTTCTAGGCATTTTATGCGCATAATTCAAATTTGAACTACATGCACAAGCTCCAGTGCAGAAAAATGGGTTGACATATCAAATGTGTGTCGTTGGGTGCATGCTTAGGTCCCATGAAAGAAATGGGAATGAATTTCAAACACCAAGGCACTGTTGATTACCGGCAAAACGTTGAGATACTTTGTTTTTAAATTCTAGTAAATCCAAAACTCGTCTGAAATTCATGAAACTTGGCATGCTATCATGGAATGGCACCCGACATGCTGTGGTATTTTTCGTGTCCATTTTGAGAGAAGGCGCACTCCAATAACAGCCAACAAAGGCATTTTGAAACAAATAGCTGCCACTTTAACATCTCAAACGTTTGTATAATTTAAATCATGTGCGTTCTGTTAACCATTCATGTGACGCCACGTGTCTCTCTTTTAATGGCTATAGGAGGTGCCGTGCGGACAGTTGCTTGACTGAACGGGAGGCGTGCGAGCGCAGTCCGGTGCGCAAGCTGATCGAGAGGCGTGCAAGTTGTCCTCCAATGCGCAGGCTCACCGGGAAGCGTGTGAGCTGTACGCTGCGCAGGCTCACTGGGAAGCGAGCCCTTTGACTTCCATGTCCACCCGCCTTGCTCGCATCCTCTCCATTAATGGCGCCCGAGCCGCTGTTTAATACGTGGGCCTCACTGTTCGCCTCCCATTCCCCTCCCTCCCGCAGACCTCCACCAACGCCATAGCACAGAAGGATCATCTGCCACTAGTCTTCCAGTTTGGTGAAGTCGACTCCGAGCCGAAGGAGATAGAAAATAAGAAGGAATGGGGCATCATGGACATGGCCTTGAACGAGCTGGCCACGGCGGTTGATGCCCCCGCGCCCGTCCCAGCACCCATCCCCGCACCCGCGCCAGCAACCTTTCCCGTAGCATTGATGGGCTGGTCACCGAGCACTATCACCGAGCTGGAAGCCGCTGGCGTCAGCGAGGTCTCCGCGGACCCGCGTGAGCTTGTGTACATGCCAGCGCCAGCGACCGTGCCCGCCCAGGCACCCACCGCGACGCCGGTCCCCGTGCGTTTGCCTGCAACCGTCGCGCCCGTGCCCGTGCGTGCCCCCCCTCAGCGGCATGGGACACCACCGTCGACCGCTACCTCGCAGCGCCGCGAGTTACCGTCCTCCCGCGCCCCGCCCGTTGATCGTGTGATGACATGATGTTTGATTTCCAAGTGAAGAACATTCTGTGCTGCCTTGAAGACTTCAATAACGGCGTCCCGGAGGACGACAACGACAACGCCGGTGCGGCACGCCGCCTCTGGTGTCGCCAGAATTAGTTTTTTGGGGTTTAATACTGTATCATTGTATCTCGATCATATGAATATAAATTCGCAGTGTGACTGAATGAAAGATATGGTTTGAACAAACTTGCGTTTTTCTCTCTGAATGTCAGATTTATCAAATGATTTTCTTTAAAACAATGTAAATGGTTTTTAAATATAAAACACTCATCGCAAATGTTTTAGATAGAACACCCGTATGCAAACCGACAGCTTCCCCAAGAAGCCAAGGGAAAATGTGCCGAGCAGGATTTGTGCAGCTCTTGATCGCAAACGTTTTAGATAGAACACCCATATGCAAAGTGAGAGCTATGGTCTTCCCCAATAAGCCAAGGGAAAATTCACAGCGCAGGATTTGTACATGTCTTCAACACAAACGGTTCAGATTGAATACGGTATGCAAAGCCAGAATTCGGCGCTAAGCCAAGAGAAAATGTGCCGAGCAGGATTTGTACATCCCTTCAACGCAAACAGTTGTTTTGGATGACCCGTGTGCAAGCACGTACAGACAATTTGGTAAGATTTGCATCTGTCATATTGGGTATATTGCCATTTGTCAAACTGGAAAGATTGACATTTGTTGATCTAGTAACATTGCCATTTGTCAAGCTTGTAACACTGCCATTTGTCAAAATATGCAGTTAAAAATCACTAGCACTATCTAATTTTTGAAACTAAAATTCAGTAATTAAGCATAGATTTAATTCATAGATTAAGCAGTCATTCTTTTATACAAACAGTTCAACTCGACAGCTGAACCGACCAAACTTTTCCCCAATTGTTGCCAACCACGTACTGAAATAGCTAGTTCAACTATATATACTAGCTAATTTTAAGTACGTTCTACAGTTCCACCACATCTATAGTCAGATGAACTGAACAAAATAGCCCCTAAATACTACTACTACTACTACGGAGGGGCTTTGTACTACTTCCGGCAGCCTCTCCTCTGCCGAGCGCACTTAGTAAGAGGCAGAGGAGGAGGAGCCTACCGACGAGCTGGACAACTGCAATACGGTGCCTGCTGCTGCTGCACCTTCAGCGACGCTCACCTCGAACGCCCTCTGCCGCTCCAGACTATCTCCTGATTCGTTGCCTCTGCGACGGCGTGTGCTGCGGCCACGGCGGCAGTAAGGCTCTTTGCGTGCTCGACGAGGCGCGCCTCCTCCTCTCGCAGGAACTCGATGTAGCGCGCAAGGTCCCTGACGCACGTGCGGGCCTCCACCTCCGCCTCCCGCCTTTGGGCTGCAGTGGCGGAGCGGGTGATGACCCCGGCGGTCGATGGTGGGCTGGCGGCCACGGCGGCCGACGATGGGGTGGCGGCCACGACCACCACCTCCTGCCTTCAGGCCGCGGCGGTGGAGCGGGCGATGGCCCTGGCTTTCAATGGTGGTGTGGAGGCCACAACGGCCGGCAACAGCTGCCGACTGGCAGCGGCGGCGGAGCGTGTGGTGGGTGTTCCATGAACACCCAACAGGGACGCCACGCACTACACTACGCCAGGGACTGCGCCGCCGCCGTGGTGTAGCCTCCCAGCTGGAGCTGTCCTCTGATGACGTCGGAGTGGCTGAGCGACGATGACGAACCGGTGCCATTGGTGATTGTGGGAGAAACAGACGAGATAAGCTACAGGGAGGGAGGGGAAAATGCGACGCATGACTCGCTGGCCATGAGGGTTTATATAGCAGGCCAGTAAGCATTGAGATTTTGGGGCATTTCACCGAGTCGGGCGGGAAGTTTGCGCGGGAACCTGCGAGGTTGCGCGGGAACGGGCTCACTGACGATTCATTGGCGCCACTTCGAGCCACCGTTTGGCCAAAAGAACGCCCCGGTGCGCTGCGCAAGCTTGCGCTGTAAGCCGTCTGCGGCAGCGGGGTGACAAGACATGTGAGAGGAGGACGAAAGGACACATACACATACGGTTAATAAAAAAACATTTGCGATTTAATTACCTACTACCCCCATCCTAGTTTATAAGTCGTCTATGTATTTTTGTGACAAATTTTTGACTAGAGATTTAACTAATAAAATACAAATGCAAGTCGCCAAAGGTTATATCGTTGGATTTGTATTTGAACATAGTTTCCAATTATATAATTTTTATAACATGATTCAACATTTTGTTGGTTAAAATTAAGGTCAAAATATGGCACATAATATAAAGGGGACTAATAGACGAAGACGGAGGTAGTAGCACACGGCCGCTCTCTACGCAGCGTCGCAACTTCCGGCCGGCTTGTAGACGACCATTCCCTACGTGTTCAACTGCTCTATGCGTGTGGTTGTTCGCGGTTGAGGCGGCCGCGGCGTGCTCTGCTCGTGTCCCGTCACGTGCGCTGTGCTCTCGCATCCCTTCGGGCGCTCTGCCCTCGTCCCTCCATGCGCGCTGCCAGTGTTTGGGGCCGGCGCACGATCACGTACGTTTGTGCTACCATTATGCATACGGTTGCGCCGGGCGCGGTGCCACAATGCAGTTACCCGCTGCAAAAATTGCCATGCGGACGCGCAGAGAATCTAGGCCGCCCAGCCCCCATTTATTCCTGTGGACATTTATCTTCATCTCTCGCGCCACACGACACAATAAGCACACCCACGACAACACATATAGAGAGGACATCCAGCTGTTCCAATGGCGCTCCTCGTAGCTCCAATGGCGCTCCCAGTGGCCGACGACGACAACGGGGGGCAGTTCACCACGCATCACATAGTGGGCACCCACGTGAGGGGGAAGGCCCTCTCTGTGGTGTACACGAACGAGCCGGTCTCGGTGGAGAGCTCCATCCAAACTATGGAGCAGTTGCTTGCTGAGGACAAGTACCAAGTGGTCGGCTTCGACCTCGAGTACACCATCAGTCGTGCCGGGCATGATCAGAAGGTTGTCGTCGCCCAGTTGTGCATGTGACATGACGTTCTCGTCTACCACTACCACCTGGCCACAAGGCCCTGCAAGCATTTCTCCAGGTTTATCAATAGCTCCGACTACAGTTTCGCTACAGTGGACACCACCAACGATCTAAAAGCGCTCAAGGTTTTGGGCTTGAAATGCTAGAATTTTGTCAACATCCAGGACCACTACAAGGTCTGGGGCAGCGACAACAACAAACAGAACTCCCTGGTTGACCTCGCCTCGGCCATCACTGACCCCTACTACATGAAGATGAAGGATGAGAGCAAGAAGGACAAGAACGCCTGGCACAGTGTCTGGCATCAGAGACTGGATGAACAACACGTCAAGTATGTGGCACCCCGATAGAGGGGCGATGCACGCCAGCCCCAGGATAAGACCTGGCGCACGTCAAAGACATGATACAGCAATTCCAGGCACAAAATGGCTTGATTATATAAAATGGAGTATTACAATACTGTTGCTTACAACAATATTACATAGCAAGTATTTGTTCACGAATGAAATCATTAAAGGTGAACATATCCTGGACATTCCCTCCCGGTTTGTTGCGGTTGTCTGGCGAACGGATGTAATTAAAATCGCCAAGAAGAAGCCAATCTTCAGAAGGAGGGATAGTCTACCCATTAAGGGCAGAAAGTACACGTGGTCCAATATGCAACAACAACCGCTTCTTGAACAGCTTGATTGGTTTTTTACCACGCTCAACTGGACTATCTCGTTTCCTAACACAATGGTAAATCCTTTGGGAAAGCCAGTCTCTGACCACACTCCTTGCTCTGTGGTCATTCAAACTACCATTCCAAAAAGTAAACTCTTCAGATTTGAAACATATTGGATTGCTCACCCAGGGTTCGTGGAGGTGGTTGCGCAAGCTTGGAATAAACCAATCAAATATAATAGAATGTCCAACGTGGCTGCTAGAATTGGGCAGAAGCTCAAGGCTGTGAGATATGCTCTCAAGCATTGGAGTAAGAACATCTCCCGCTTACATGTTGCTATTGAAAACACTAACAAAACACTTCTGGAGCTGGATAACATTGAAGATCGCCGGCCACTTACTATTCCTGAGAGAAACTTTCGCAATATCCTCAAAAAACATCTCTTAAGGCTTCTTCAACATCAGAAAGAATACTGGAAGAAACGTTGCACTATTAGATGGATCCAATTTGGCGATGAGAACTCTAATTTTTTTCAAACTATGGCTACTGAACGTTACAGGAGGAATTGCATTAGCTCTCTTAAAACTGATGATGGTGGTATAGTTGAGGATCATGCTGGGAAAGAATCAATACTTTTTGAGGCTTTCAAAGCTCGGATGGGACAGGCCAACCCTTCGCCTATGAAATTCAACATAGACATTCTTCTCAAGGATGATATGCTGTTTGCCAACCTTGTGGCGCCATTTACACATAAAGAGATTGATGATGTTGTGACGGCAATGCCACCTGATCGGGCTCCTGGTCCCGATGGTTTCAATGGCGCGTTTTTGAAAGCGTGTTGGCCTATCCTCAAAGAAGATTTCTATCTTCTCTGCCAAGAATTTCACCAAGGTGGCCTCAATCTGGAAAGCATCAATGCTGGCTATATCACGTTGATTCCGAAGACCAACTCGCCTGACATTGTCAACGACTTCAGACCCATCACTCTCCTTAACTGTTGTCTGAAGCTGATCACTAAGATTCTAGCTAATCGTCTTCAGAGCATTATTCTTCAGTTGGTGCATAAAAATCAATAAGGATTTCTGCGTGGTCGATCCATCCATGATTGCTTGGCTTGGGCCTTCGAATACATACATCAATGCCAAGCTTCCAAGAAAAAAATGTCCTCCTTAAATTAGACTTTGCCAAGGCATTCGATACCATTGAACACTCTGCGATGCTCCTCATCATGAAAAAAATGGGTTTCCCGCCAAAATGGCTGGCCTGGATGGAAAGTATCTTCTCTTCAGGCAAATCTTCTGTGCTTCTTAACGGAGTTCCTGGTCGGCAGTTTCATTGTAAGTGTGGGGTCCGCCAGGGAGATCCTATGTCCCCCCTCATTTTTGTCATTGCGGCTGACCTCCTACAAACTGCCATTAATGAGGCACTTGATCAAGACCTGATCAGCCATCCGATCCCTCCCCAGGTTGATGCTAAGTACCTGGTCATCCAATATGCGGACGATACTATCATAGTTTTGCCTGCGTGTCTTCTCCAAGCGACCAAGATAAAACAAATCCTTGAAGACTACGCCACCTCTATTGGGCTCAAGATCAACTTTCATAAATCCACGCTCGTCCCCATTAACACCCCAGCTGATAAGTGCAATGCTCTGGCCACTCTCTTTGGTTGCACTCAAGCCGCTATGCCGTTCACTTACTTAGGGCTGCCTTTAGGAACCACTCGCCCTACGGTTCTGGACTTAACACCGTTTGTGTGCAAAGCAGAACGAAAAATACCGGCAGCCATGTCTCTCATGTCCCATGCGGGCAGGTTGGCGTTGCTTAATTCACTCATTACTTCTCTGGCCATCTATCCGATGGGCACCCTGCGCCTGCCTCAGAAAATCATTGCTCAGTTGGACAAAATACGCAGACATTGCCTCTGGTATAAAAAAACAGCTGTTGGCGATAAACACACCTCTCTGGCTGCCTGGCCCATGGTCTGTCGTCCTAAGTCGAGTGGTGGCCTCGGTATTCTTGACATGAAGATCCAAAATGATGGCCTGCTTCTGAAATTCCTTCATAAATTCTTCAACAAAATGGACATCCCCTGGGTGCAGCTGATTTGGGCATCATACTACGTGGATTCAATCCCCCATGCAACTGACGCGTGCGGCTCTTTTTGGTGGCGAGATCTCGTTCAACTAATGCCAATATATCGTGGAATCACCCATGTTCAAGTCAACAACGGTACGTCTGCACTATTTTGGAAGGACAACTGGAATAATGATGTTTATGCTAATAAATACCCGAGGGTGTTCTCATACGTTCATCATGAAGATCTATTGGTCCGGGATTTCTTGACGGCCGCCACCCTGCATGAAACCTTCCAGCTACCCATATCCGTGCAAGCCCACGATGAGCTCAAGCTTCTACAGCTTGATGTAGCGGAAGTAACTTTTGATGACCGTGAGGATGTTTGGGCCTGCTGCTGGGGAGCCACTATGTTCAAGACTGCTGCGTACTATCAATTTTTCTTTCGAGATGTGGTAGCTCATGTGGCTTTTCGTTGGCTTTGGCGCACCAAGTGTACCCTGAAAATCAAAGTCTTCGGTTGGTTTTTACTATCTGACCGCCTCAACACACGAAACATGCTGAAGAGGAGACATTACAACATTGGAACCAACCTTGACTGTCTGTTGTGTGGTCATCACGTTGAGGAAAAGGTGGAGCACCTCTTCTTCCACTGCGCCTTTAGCAAAGCTTGCTAGCAGCGACTGAATATCGTTTGGGGTTCTGTTGGAAATAGGCTGGATCTTGTTGAACAAATGAAGACACAATACCCGCGCAAGATGATCATGGAAATCTTTCTGGTAGCTGCTTGGAGCCTCTGGAAAGAGCGCAACAATAACTATTTTAGGAAAAAAGTGCCTTCCATGGATTCATGGTGGGATCGGTTCAAGAGTGACTTTAGTAACATCCAATATAGACTACCAGAACACAAGAGACATGTTGTCTCTTCCCTGCTGCAAAACCTAACTCAGGATTCTCATTAGCCATGTAGTGGTTTAGCTCCGTCTGACCATGTTGCTCACCTTGTAATTACCACCATCTAACAGCTTCTTTGATTTTTAATACATATGCAGTAGGAGCCTTTCCTACTATCTTAACCCTAAAAAAAACAATATTACATAGCTCCAAGGCTAACTAAATGGCAGCGAAGGTCTTGGTTCAGTGGCGACGATGTCTCTGGCTGGGCTCCACAACTCACAGGACTGGCTGGGTTACGATCTAGCACGACAGATCTTCTCCTGCAACTGGCCACGTGCAAGGCCAGTTGAGTACTTTGAATGTACTCGCAAGACAACCAAATACATAGCATCCAAACAAGCAGATAACAAAGCAAGCCCTATGCTATGCAAGAATTTATTCTAAACATGGCATGGAATTATGGGAAAGCATGAATCAAGCATGGCATAGCATACCTATCTAGCATTACTAATTATCATGTCGTGGCAAGATTACCTGGCATGATTAAACATCTAGCAGCATTGATCATCATGACCTAATGAGGTTATTTAGCAAGATAACTACTGAAGTAGAGTATAGTAAAGTAAAGCATATTAAGTATACAATCCATATCCCGAACATTCTCATGATCCAATCTGAAACTGATCCCAGTCCAATCCAAGTTTTTCCGTCATCTGACCATCTCTTCCATAGCCATCCCATGGCTAACATACCATACTCCCGACAACATCTGCTGTCTATGCAGGACAGGTTCTTCCACCATTATTATCATCATTACGGTTGATCACCTAGCGAGGTCTGGACGGGCTTTCCAATACCGTGGACGCGGCTATTCGAATAGATTTTACACTCTGCAGAGGTTGCGCACTTTACCCACACCATGGAGCACCTGACCTCGTGATCCCATTCGGGTGGACCAGCGTTGCTCCAACGAAAACTGCCTAACCCGTGACTCCTCCATCGTACCACCGACAATCATACCCTCCCAGGGTCATCTCCTGGGTGGCCCCTGTGTCACTCTTGACACCTGCCACCGTCGTGGCCAACACAACTATCCCAAACGGGGACTCCCGGGCTAAACATACAACTGGGCTCACAAGGTTATCGCCGCCTACCTGATCAGGGCAGCACGCATCCATAACCTTCCCTAGTTGGTGGTATCGGTGAAAGAGCACAAAGCTAGACCAAGTCAAGGCCGCCCCATACCGGCAAATGTGGCTGCATGAATAAGCCCGGATAGGTGACTCTAGATTAACCGACTAGGTTTAGTTTATAAATTCAATTTGACATCTCCATCATTCGCACCATTACCTCAACAATTATAAGCGTGAACAGTCACTTAGCAACAGCATAGCCACATCATAACAACATTGACAAACATAGCATAATATCAAATCATGGTACTAACATGATAAGGGTATTAGCAAGATTGTTGCTAGCATGATAAAATATGGCATGAAAACAAGTCATGACATTAGATGAAAAGTAATGCTAACACCTATTACAGATGACATAGCAGGTGTATGCAAGTGCAGACTAACAGGTGATACAGATGTACTACGATAAACACACAGGGTGCAAGCAAAATCATCACGCAAGTCCGGAGCTCATGATAAGTGGTTGGCTTGCCTGGGGCTTGATGAATACGCCGGGTGGAAGTGCGATAAAACTCCGGGAAGATTTGCCGGAAAAGTTTCCCTCTCGAAGGAGGCTGATTAGGGGCAAGGGCAAAACGGTCATTTTTACAGTTTGAAAACATTATGAAAATGATGCCATCGGAATGGGCTCGACGATCTGAAGACGTGGGCGTTGGTTTTACCTCGATCAGAGTTACGGTCGCGAAGTTAGGGCCGTTCATTCGTTAAGCGCAGAAACAGACAGAATAGTGTCCACTGTAGCGCTTAACGGGTGAACGTCCACTAAATAACCTCTTCGGCCGGCGGCTGAGAAAATGAAGGCGCATTTTACAGATTACGCTTTTGATAACAGAAAGCGTATTCTCTGTAAATAACACAGCGGAGTACGCTTCTCAGAACAGAAAGCGTATTTCGTAGAATACGCTTCCACTAACAGCCGCTGGGCCCGGGTTGACTTTTCTTTTCTCCGGCTGACTGGTGGGGCCCGCCTTATCTCCTCTCTCTCCCTTTCTCTTTCCTCGTCCTCTGGTCATCACCCCCCCTACCGAAACAGAGGAGCACCGCGGCGGCTCGGGCAGTGCTCGCCGCCGGCGCCCTACTGCTCGGCTGGTCCCGCCGATGGACCGGGCGGCCTCGTTGTGCCGTCCCGCACCCTGCAGCAGCTACAGAGGAGCTCGGGAGGGCTCGGCGAGGAGGCGCCCACGGCTAGCAGAGGAGGCGGCCACGGGCACTGGAGGGGCGGCTCCAGCGGCGTTTCCCCGGTGGAATGGAGGGCGGCGGCGGGCTGCGAGCTCCAAGGGGAGGCTAGGGAGCCGAGGAGAGGGAGGGGGAAGGCCATGGCAGGAGGTAGCCGAGGGGATCAGGCGGCGGCAGAACTTCTGCCATGGGCGAGGAGAGAGCTCGGGGAGCTCGAATGGGAGAGGCTGCTGGTGAGGAGGAAGCTCGGGGGCACGCCTTAAATAGGCTCGAAGAAGAGCTAGCCGACCAGGGGGGAAGCCGCTCGATGCTTGCTGCCGTGGCAGAGATTCAGCGGAGCACCCATGTCGGCACGGCCGTCCAAAGGGTACAGGACGAGGGGGAGAAGGCTCCGGAGGGTACACGCGTGCGGTGGCTAGCACGTCGGCACGCACGGACAAGCCGAAGCTCGCTGGAAGCTGCCTCCCGATGCCTCCAGAGCACAGAGTGCCCGCTGTACCTGTATTTGTCGTGGTCACCACGTGGCCATCGCCTTGCCACGTCTTACTCGATGCCAAATCGTGTCTGGGACGATCTACACACATCGCTGTGTTGACTTGACCCCTCAGGAAGGAATAGTGAGCTCTGGTGTGACCACACCCTGGGTCAAACAGTTCTAGCAGCAAAGTGTTTGACATGTAGTGTGGCTGACATAGTGCTCTTCCTGGCTTGATTTTGGGCATGGGTTAGTCATCTACTAAGGTAGTCATGCTGGCAAAAATTTGAGCTCAAATGGGCAACTCTAGATGGTACTTCCTTCACAAAGCACCAATCTGACTAGAAATGCAAATGAGGAAGTAGGGGTCAAATGGATAAATGGATTTGGATGATTTTTGGTGTAGAGTGATTATTTGGTCATTAGAGATAGCTGGAAAAGTTTCAACTCAAATTGATCATCTATGAGGGTACTTCCTTCACAATGATGCAATCTGAACAGAAACTTAGATAATTTACTGTGGAAGATTGGCTAGATGAAATGGGCTGGTTTTGGTGTCCAAGGGTAATATATCATAATGAATCACCCTGCAAAATTTCAGCCCAAGGAGATCAAGGAATCAAGCACTTCCTTTGCAAACTGGAAATCTGGACATAATTTGCAAAGTGGTGTTGTGCTCAAAATTTAATTGGAGGAACTTGAGATCTTGATGGAAATGGTTAATATATGGATAGGATAAGCTCCACAAATTATTTGGGATTTTTCCTAACTACCAAAATGGTAGTTCCTTTGGAAGGCCCCAAATTGAAATATTGACTTTAAATAGGAAAAATGCAATTTCCCCTATTTAATTATGGCCAATATTTTTATGGGAGCTCAATATGATCACAAAGAATATCTCCACAAGTTTTTATGAACTTTGGAGATGGATAGATATTTTCCTGGATTTAATTCCTCAGAAAGGCAGGAAACGGAATTAATTCTAGATGAGAAATATTGCATATGACTTGGCAATATTTTTGCACATCTAGGGTTTATGAGTGAAGGAGGATCTCCGGAAATTTTGGGAGGATTAACAAAGCAAGGAAAATAATAGCTCCTTTGTAAACACAAGGGCAGGATTTCCAGTTCCGATATTTTGGAACTAGGGTTTGAATGAGGTTCGGGGTTTACTGACGGGAACTTGACTGGCACAAGAGCATGGAAAATTTATGGAGAGGCTGAGGATTGTATGGATTCACTTGGTCACTCACTAGATTCCAGAGGAAAAGTTCGGGAGAGGAAAGCTAGGAAGGAATAACAGCACAAAAATCGATAACCCGATTTTTGGGGTGTTACAAAGTACGCGGCCAAGGACGCGTACACAAGCTACGAGATGTACAGGCAGATCGTTGACATGAGGAAGTGTCTTCTTCCTGCCCCAGACGAGGGATCAAGCCACAGAGCAGTGGCGGAAGCGTCACAAGAAGTAGATGACTAGACGATCGTTTCTCCTAGTTTAGAATGCATGCAATTGTTTATTGAGGTGTGTGCGAATGATCTGTATAGTCACTTATGTAATTGATGTTTATTTCAGTTATATATATATATATATATATATATATATGTATGTGTGTGTGTGTGTGTGTGTGTGTGTGTGTGTGTGTGTGTGTGTTATTCTTCTGTAGACAGAGCAAATCACACGGCTCATTAGCAGCAATCGTTTGTGTTATTATTGGTCTTCGCACACATTTCTGATTATGGACCTATTTGTCACGTATCACACACATCTTGTTCAGTCGAACTATTTCTGTTGTCTTGGCTCATCGCAAACAGTTCATCCGAGTGAACTGTACGCCCTCCATCGCACACACCTTGATGTGGCTGACCATTTATATTGTGTTGCCTAATCGCACACAGTTCATCCTAGTGAACTGTATGCCGTATATCGCACACACCCTCATCTAGCTGCCTGTTTCTGTTGTTCTGCCTCATCGCAAACGGTCCTGCTGGATTAACCGTATGCCACGCATCACACATGCAACTCTAATCTGAACCGTGTTTGATGTCACCGCCATCGCAAACATTTTGTATCTTTTTTGAAGGTTTTATTACATCACCGTTTGTAATTAATGCATCGCACACAGTTTCGTCGAAGGGTCTCTGATTGGAATGTCGCGTTTGGACCAACCTACACTAGTGGTCCCACCTGTCATAGGTACAGGACTAACTAAAAACAATAAATAAACTAAATAATTAGGTGGGGCTACTGTCAGTGAGTGGTTAGGTTAATTAATATAACCCACTAATTTTTTTCTTTTATCTTTTTTTAAGTGCCAGCCCCACTTGGCAGGGGCACAAGCCGTGCCCCTTCCTGGCCACGACAGGGCCAGGCGCAAGAGGGCGCCGACGGTCATGGCAATGGTAGCGAGGCTGCGGCGGCATGGGCGCACGCTGGCGGCAGAGGCAAGGCGGTCGGTAGCGGCGGACGGAGGCGGGGCGGCCGGGGCCAGCTACAGGCGACGGCGGCAGAATCAGAAGGGCCAGCAACAGGGGAGAGCAGCAGGTGTAGGCGCGAGCGAGTAGCTGCAGCGCGGGCAAGCGCGACGAACAGAGGCGGACGCGGGCGTGAGAGCGGGGAATGGCGGGCGTATGCGGGCGGCTGTCAAGAAGCGGGGCCGTAGGCGGGAGCGAGCAGGGACGGGAGCGGGGCTCCGGCAGGCGCGACCACGAGCGCGCGATGGCGCGATCCAGGGCGCAGGAGCGGAGCCCAAAAGCGGCGACGGCGAGTGCGGGACGACTGCGGGCGCGGCCAGGCAGTCAGGGTGCGAGCGGAACATGGCCGTGGGTGCGGTGAGTGCCGGCCAGGGGTGGCGCGGGCGCGGCCTGGGACATGCCAGGGCGCGAGGCAGGGGATTTCGGGCGCGACCGGCGGGTGACGAGCGTGAAGTCGACATCGGCGGCTACGACATCTACGGCGATGGAATCAACAGAGAGGGGATGGGGAAAATGAGCGAGGCTGCATATCGGGTGCAGTGCGGTGCTCGGGGGAGCCTAGGGTGGTTGCGGTGGGGTGGGTCGACGGCGAGGAGGAGCACGGTGGCCGACGGGAAGGTGGCTCGACGTGCAACGGCAGCGATGTAGTTCGAGGGGCGGGGGTTCGCACCGGTGCCCATAGATGGAGTAGGCGAGGCAGTCGATGCACCTGGCGGGGTTTCAGCTGTCGGGGACGAAGATGGCCACAAGAACGATGACGACGTGGCCGCGGCAGCGCTCGGCCAAGCGCAGGGGAACAACAAGTGGTGCGAGGGGGAAGAGTGGGGGGTAGGGGTTGACGGGGGTGCGCGGGGATGGCTTGTAGGAGTCGGGGACGAGGGGAGGCCGCAGGATGGCCGGTGGCCATGGCGGATGGTCGCCACGCCTACAGCCTCCACTGTAGCAGAGATGGGAGGTGACCCATAGTTGGGCTGGGCCTCCCTGTGCACTTGAGGTCCAGCCCAACAGTAGATAGCCCCCACCCCCACCCCCATTTTTCTATTTTCTTTTCTTTTCTTTTATTGTTTTGCAAAACTTTGAGCTACCCAATGAATTTTGCTAATTATGAAACTTAGCATATAATTTAATTGTATTATGGTGGGGGGGGGGGGGGGCACAAAAAGTTTGGAGTCAAACGGAGCAATTCAAATTGCTATTTGAATGTTAAATGCGTTTATTTAAACCTGCTGATCCACTAAAATATTTCTAGGGGCAATTTAAAAATTCATTTAATGTTGGATCCACTTCGACAAATACTAGGGGATTATTTATAACTTTGTAAACATTTTTGTTTGACCAATTGAAGAAATGGTTTCTCACTTGCAAATTTAAATTTGAATTTGATTTAGGCTTTAACCAGGAGAGATTAAGTTTAGCAAAATGGGATGATGTGGCATCATTATTCAGGGATTCACTGTAGCATAATTATCGGGGTGTTACAAACCTCCTCCACCACAAGAAATCTCGTCCCGAGATTTAAGCGGTGGAGTAAAGGGGGAAAGTTCGGGTTACGAAATTCTAACAGATCTTCTCGTTTTTGGTTGCTCTTCTCAAAGAGGTTGATCCATAGGGTTGATGTCTTCGTTTCTCTGCATCAATGCATCATGATGAAGTTGTCGTTCTTCCTTCAGGATCTTCACCGTACTTACGAAGGGACAAGAGGTAACTTCGGAAGAACAGACCTTACAAGGTTTATTATCTGGTAGATAGTTCAGAGAATGTGGCAGAAAGTATCTCTCGAATTGAACTTAAGAAAAACATCGAGAGCAAAATAAAAAGGTATAATAAGAAATTTCAAGCAGATAGACAATCGTTCGATGCCTGAAATAGAGCGCGAAAGGGGTTCAGAGCAACAAAAAAAATATATTGCTTCTGATAATAGAATAGATCATCCCTAGGACGCTAGCTCGTGAATTACATACAAAGCAAAGTGTGAGGAATAACTTTGAAAACAGGGGTGTATCGGAGAGTCAGTTTTCAATCCTGTGGAACCGTTGGTTATGAGCCCACCATGTGGGTTAAAAGTAGGAAGGGCGCTAACATCTTGCATGGTCATGATATCAAGGCATGTCAGAGGATGGTCTGTCAGTTATGTTGGCAACAACATTGGTACCAAGGGCGGGGGACGAAGAGAACCATTTTCCTGCTCGTTGAAACGAGGTGGACCAATAGGCAAAGTTCTCGTCCATCGGCGGTTACCGGAATGTTAACAACAATAGTAACAGGGTCTTACTGACCGAGTTGTACACTGAGGTGCTTACTTAAGCAGTGATTTATTACTGCTTATTTCATATAGATCACAAGAAGGGTTAAACAAACCAATGGAAAGGAAAAAGTGATAATCAGATTTAAACAGAACAATGGAAAGGAAAATGTGTATACACGAGTATTAGGTGTATCTCCTTCCCAAGAGCAAACAGAGCGGGATAACCATGACAGAACTACAAGTAGTTAACCATCGAGGGAAAGGGGCGAGGAAACCCATGATGTTACCCATACAATTGTGTCTGGATAATTTATTAAGAAACATTTAGCATTATGCTTCCAATGTTCTTGTTGATGTTTGAGTACCACAGCCATGCTTCGGGATAGCATTGACATGGTCATCAAGTAAAGGTCAGACTTTGGATACACAAAGGATCCATCAGGAACAACTTATAAAATAAGTCATACAATTTCAACATGGAAAAGATGGGGATGTGGCCGCCGGCTCAGCAACAATTCATCGAGATTTCCATAAACCTGGATTTCCACAATTATGTGAACAAGGTAATAGCATTGGACATACCAAAGAATATAATGAAGTATGTTCAAGGAAAAACATCCACAATTAAACATTGATCGAAAGTGCACCTGGAAATAAGGACCATGTAGCATGATCAATGTTACAATGGTGATTCAATAACCAAAAGACTTAGAATGAAACTATCAACCATTCACTTCAAAGCAATAGGGTTGCTAGAAGCTTAGAGTTCACACATCATAGTTCAATTGTCGGTATTCCGGTTAGAAACAACACGGGGACCAAGATATGAACGGAGATGGCGAGAAGTATTACTATATCAAGAATTCTTAATAGGTGGAGCAATTATCACAACATCCTTGACATAAAAGATGGTAATACTCCAAGGTAGAACATAACATAAGCTGGATAACAAGGAACTTAAGGTTCACCCAAAACAAGACCAAGTCTATGTTTGGAAGGAAGGAATGGATGTGGTCGATGATAACACAAATCATTGAGGGGCAAGGATGGCATTCGTCACCATGAATTCGATTAATATCCTGGAAGAGCTCAGAATGTTGATGATAATCACGACACATTTGTCGAGAGGTTTCATGAAGATGTAATCGGTCATCGACGACATCAAGCAAAAGGAATGGTGAAGCAAAAGGTTATTAGAACCATAGACAAGATGCAAGCTCAGAATCAGAGTTGCCTTTAAAGACAACCAACATGATGTTGAAAGCTCGATGTAAGCTTAGTGCACTGTCGGGCTTTAACATGACGATGATTATGTAGACAATCGACGGTGAATGACATGGTCTAGGACAAACTCGTAAGTAATGAAGATTACTAAGAGTTTTTGAATCACAGTGCGGACTCGATTTAGTTATCACTGTCCTCGAGTGACTAACAACTCAGAACCCAGGAAAATTGGAATCAGTGAGAAATAATAGTTGATGAAGAACTCGTAAGAAGTTATGTAGTTCCGTGATATTCTCGAGATACCAGAGGGTAATACTCGAAGGCAGATCAGAATAGAGGTTGGACAGGTGAAATGATCTGTAGAAGACAAGTACTTTAACTTTTCTAAGAAAGGGAATCAAAGAAGAACAATATGGTCGGAACCACGATTGCAAAAGAACAAATCCCAGATATAAGATGAACTTATACCAAGGGGATAATTAATTTTAAGAGAAGCTTCCATTGATAAGATCTACATCGTGTCCATGGGCATGAACACAAAGTTCAAGGTCGACTCCCACTTCTTCAATGCATAACCTTTAATTCACTTCTCACCTTTGATGAAGTAGTAGTGTTGAAATTTTATCTGGCAAAACACAAGAAGATATGACTCGTGAAAACTCTCGGGTTCACACGGGTTAGGGAAGGCATTGATTCAACCCATCGGGGCATCTTAGGAACATATACCTCAATCTTCAGGAGTAAATAACACAAGCTCGAGAGCAAAGCATGGTTGACAAAAGCATATGATACAATTTACCTATGCATCAGGGGAAGAACTCGTAAAGGGTTCAAATTTATGAAGGAACTATCGGGTAATAACCCACCAAAGGGTCTGGCAGACCGCAAAGGATCTGATGTGAGTATCGGTACTCAACTAGAGGAAGAAAGGATGCAAGGACATGGTATTATAAAAATATATGGATAATTTCAAAGCTTAGATACAAAGGAATTATGATTTCCAAATCGGGGGATCAGAAGCAGATGCTCTGTTCAAAAGATAAGTAAGTTGAATAGTCATAGATCAACAATAAATCAAGGTTTGATTTGCCGTGAACCAGCTCATGTCCGATGTGACGTCTGAGCCGAAGGGACGAATTCTAGTTTCGGCTGATGATTGCAATCATTCATAAACATATCGCATCAAAGGCTCAAAATGACGATGACAAAGGCTACTAATGAATATTGCTAGACATATGGAACGTAACCAAAATGCAAGTGCTACTTCTTGAGCTTGCGTTGATTTTTTCCTTGAAGAGGAAAGGGTGATGCAGCAAAGTAGAGATAAGTATTTCCCTCAGTTAAGAACCAAGGTATCAATCCAGTAGGTGGTACAAGCAAGTCCCCAAATATGCACCTGCGCAAACTAACAAACACTTGCACACAATGCGAAAAAGGGGTTGTCAATCCCTTCACGGTCACTTGCAAGAGTGAGATCTAATAGAGTTAGATATAAAAGATAAATAAAAGGCAAAACAAAGTAAATATAAATAAATTGCAGCAAGGTATTTTTAGGTTTTTGGTTTTCTAGATCTGAAAATATATGATGGAAAATAGAACCGAGGGCCATAGGTTTCACTAGAGGCTTCTCTCTTGAAGAAAGCATACGGTGGGTAAACAAATTACTTTTGAGAAATTGATAGAAAAGAGCAAAGTTATGAAGATATCCAAGGCAATGATCATGAATATAGGCATCACATCCGTGACAAGTAGACCAACTCCTGCCTGCATCTACTACTATTACTCCACACATCGATCGACTCCTGCCTGCATCTAGAGTATTAAGTTCATAAGAACAGAGTAACGCCTTAAGCAAGATGACATGATGTACAGGGATAGATCCAATCAATATGGTAAAAACCCCATCTTTTTATCCTTAATGGCAAAAATACAAACACGTGCCTCGCTACCCCTACTGTCACTGGGTGAGGACACCGCAAGATTGAACCCATCACAAAGCACCTCTCCCATTGCAAGAAAAACCAATCTAGTAGGCCAAACCAAATCGCAAGATCAGAGAGAAATACAAAACTATCTTAATCATGCATAAAAGAGTTCAGAGAAGACTCAAGTAATATTCATACATAATTTGATCACAAATCCACAATTCATCGGATCTCAACAAACGCACCGCAAAAGAAGATTACATCGAATAGATCTCCAAGAACATCGAGGAGAACATTGTATTGAAGGTCAAAGAGAGAGAAAAGAAGCCATCGAGCTACTAGCTATGGACCCGTAGGTCTGTGGTAAACTACTCACACATCATCGGAAGGGCAGCAAGGTTGGTGTAGAGGCCCTCCGTGATCGAATCCCCCTCCGGCAGAGTACCGGAAAAGGCCCTAAGATTGGATCTCAGGAGAACAGAAGCTTGCGGCGGCGGAAAAGTATTTTTGGTGTGCCCTCTGGTATAGGGGAATATTTGAGGATTTATAGTGCTGAGATTAGGGTTAGGAGAGCCACGGGGGGCCCACAAGCCCCCTGGTCGCGCCCCCCTGGGGCGCGCCCCCAGGGCTTGTGGCCTCCTCGTGGGTCTTCTAGCCTCCTCCCCAAGTCTCGTGGGTTTCTTCTGTTCCAAGAAAAATCATCGTAAAGTTTTATTTCGTTTGGAATCCGTTTGGTATTGATTTTCTGTAGAAGTCAAAAACAAGGAAAACAACAACTGGCACTGGGCACTAGGTTAATAGGTTAGTCCCAAAAAATGATATAAAATAGCATATAAATGCATATAAAACATCCAAGATAGATAATATAATAGCATGAAACAATAAAAAATTATAGATACGTTGGAGACGTATCAGCAAGCAGACAAGTATTTGCAGAGCAATAGTTGGCAGAGGATTACCAGAAGATCAGATAGTATTTCAATGTATCTTGTGAATCATATGAACAACTAGGAATGAACAATTCCTCGATAAGTGTGAAGAATTATTTGTAGGGGTATTCATGCACAAGGAACTGCAAGGCAGTGGCCCAAGGGATTCTTAAAAGTCGGAGAATAATTCGATGTATCTTGTAATAACAAGAGCAACTGGGAATGAAAGTATGAATGACGGGTGTATGTAGTCACCCATAGGGGTTGACGGTGGAAGGGAATTGCAAAAGCGATGAGCACGAGTTCTCGGGACAACATCGGAGAGTATCTTCGAAGTCTTCTGGTGAAGCAGGCAATCATCTTGATTGAAGGGGCTCTCTGGGAGGAAGTAGTTACGAGAACCTAAAGTTAGAGTTAGTAAAATCATTTAACCCGAATAGAAAAGAGATCAGAGTCCCAGAGTAAAGACGAGGAATAAAAGATCCTAATACCACCCATTTGTGATGTGGGCCCGTAAGCCACACAACAATGTTAGTAAAAGTTTTCCAAGGACTAGATTCAACTTCGGCCAAGGAGTTGGAAAGGGGCTTCCTACAGGCAGTCGGCTCTGATACCAACTTGTTATGCCCCCGATTCAATCATGCACTAATCATACACACAAATATGCATGATCAAGATCAGGGACTCACGGGAAGATATCACAACACAACTCTAGACACAAATAAAAGTCATACAAGCTTCATATTTGTGACGCCCCCGACTCAATCGTGCACTAATCATACACGCAAACATGCACGATCAAGCACAGGGACTCACGGGAAGATATCACAACACAACTCTAACACAAATAAATGGAGATCCAGGAATATTATAGACCAGGGATCACGAGGATCCGAATACATAAGTCAGTCATACAAATAATATCTGGGTACAGACATAGTTAGTCAAGGTTTGCCTTAAGAAGGCTAGCACAAACAACGACTCTAGATCGAAAGGAGAAGGCCTCCTGCCTAGGCCCTCCGATCCTACTCCTGGTCGGCTGGCTCGATCCAGTAGTAAGTGTCGTCTGGGCCCTCCTGGTAGTAAGCTCCTGCGGTGTCATCTGGCTCCTAAGCTCCATCGTTTGAGGTAATGTCAAAAGGGGTATGGGGGAAAAAGAGGTAGCAATGCAACCGTGAGTACTCATCCGAAGTACTCAGCAAGCAAGGATCTACACTACATATGCAACATTATCAAAGAAGCATCTTCACGAAGCCACCATCTTGCAGCAATTAGAAGTGTACAGAAAAGCATTTTATTAAGCAAGCATGTTGAGGCAAAGCCTAGAGATCCTTCCTCGACTCCCTGCGAGAAAGCGATCCAGGAGCTTCAATTAATTAAACAAGTATCCAGTTCAAGTAATAGATCGAGATACCAAACTGAGCGTCCTGTTACCGTGGACACGGCTATTCGAGTAGATCACTTCCCTGCAGGGGTGCACTACTATTACCTAACACGCTCAATCACCTCTGGCCGGACACACTTGCTGGGTAATGCCCGGCCTCGAGAGATCGACACAAAGCAGCGCCCTACCTAGGCTCAGCAGAGAGGTCAACACACCGGACTAACCTATGCACCCAGGGGTCTTGGGCCATCGCCCCGGGCGCTCCTGCGCATTGCGAGACTGGCCGGGGAGCAGGCGCGACACTGAACTCGTCAGTGAAGTATCCAGCCCAACCCCAACAATCAGCCCGCACGGTGAACTGTGACGTCTGATGAGCTTTCGGGAGAAACGTACGACGTAGAGGGCCCCATAAACCATTATCCCGCGTGGTGGTAGTGCGTATAGGGCACGACGACTCACTCAGATCAAATACCCAAATCCGTTAGCCGTATTTAATAATTCGTGGAGACGATCAGAGTTTCTGATGCTCTGCCACAATATCTCACTCGGGTGCCCTCCTGGCAAGTCCGACTGCATAATTTCCCCGTGGGTACCTGCTACTTCTTGAGCTTGCGTTGGTTTTTCCCTTGAAGAGGAAAGGGTGATGCAGTAAAGTAGAGGTAAGTATTTCCCTCAGTTTTAGAACCAAGGTACCAATCCAGTAGGAGATAACGCACAAATCACTGAATACCTGCACAAACAATCAAACAACTTGCACCCAACGTGATAAAGGGGTTGTCAATCCCTTCACGGTTATTTGCAAAAGTGAGATCTGATAGAGATAGGTAAAACTAAACAAAAGATAAAGTAAATATTTTTGGTATTTTTGTTTTATAGATCGGAAAGTAAAAGATTGCAAAATAGTAGATAGGAAAGTAATATGATGGAAAATAGAAGATTATATGATGAAAAATAGACCCCGGGGCCATAGGTTTCACTAGAGGCTTCTCTCAAGATAGAAAATATTACGGTGGGTGAACAAATTACTGCCGAGCAATTGATAGAAAAGCGCAAAGTTATGACGATATCTAAGGCAATGATCATGAATATAGGCATCACGTCCGTGTCAAGTAGACCAAAACGATTTTGCATCTACTACTATTACTCCACACATTGACCGCTATCCAGCATGCATCTAGAGCATTAAGTTCATAAAGAACGGAGCAACGTATTAAGCAAGATGACATGATGTAGAGGAATTAACTAAAGCAATATGATGAAAACCCCATCTTTTTATCCTCGATGGCAACAATACAATACGTGCCTTGCTGCCCCCACTGTCACTGGGAAAGGACACCGCAAGATTGAACCCAAAGCTATGCACTTCTCCCATTGCAATTAAAACCAATCTAGTTGGCCAAACCAAACCGAAAGTTCGAAGAGAATTACAAAGATATCAAATCATGCATAAAAGAATTCAGAGAAGATTCAAATAGTATTCATAGATAAGCTGATCATAAATCCATAATTCATCGGATCTCGGCAAACACACCGCAAAAAAGTATTACATCGAATAGATCTCCAAGAACATCGAGGAGAACGTGGTATTGAGAATCAAAGAGAGAGAAAAAGCCATCTAGATACTAGCTATGGACCCGTAGGTCTGAGGTAAACTACTCACGCTTCATCGGAAGGGCAATGGTGTTGATGTAGAAGCCCTCCGTGATCGAATCCCCCTCTGGCAGGACGCCGGAAAAGGCCCCTAGATGGGATCTCATGGGTACAGAAGGTTGCAGCGGTGGAAAAGTATTCTCATGGATGCCTCTGGTGGTTTGGGCATATAAGAGTATATATAGGCGAAAGAATTAGGTCAGGAGGTGCACGAGGGGCCCACAAGGGTGGGAGGCGTGCCCTACCCCCCTGGGCGCGTCCTCCGTCCTTGTGGCTGCCTCGTGGCTCCTCCAACTTCATCTCCAAGTCTCCTGGTTTCCTTCTGGTCCAAGAAAGATCATCGCGAAAGTTTTATTCCGTTTGGTATTCCTTTTCTGCGAAACTCAAAAACAGGGAAAAAACAGGAACTGGCACTGGGCCCTAGGTTAATAGGTTAGTCCCAAAAATAATATAAAATAGCATATTAATGCATATAAAAACATCCAAAATGGATAATATAATTGCATGGAACAATAAAAAATTATAGATACGTTGGAGACGTATCAAGCATCCCCAAGCTTAATTCCTGCTCGTGGTCGAGTAGGTAAATGATAAAAATAGAATTTTTGATGTGGAATGCTACCTAACATATTTATCCATGTAATTTATTTATTGTGGCATGAATGTTCAGATCCGTATGATTCAAAACAAAAGTTTAATATTGACATAAAAACAATAATACTTCAAGCATACTAATAAGATAATTATGTCTTCTCAAAATAACATGGCTAAAGAAAGCTTATCCCTACAAAATCATATAGTCTGGCTATGCTCCATCTTCATCACACAAAGTATTTAAATCATGCACAACCCCGATGACAAGCCAAGCAATTGTTTCATACTTTTGATGTTCTCAAACTTTTTCAACTTTCACGCAATACATAAGCGTGAGCCATGGACATAGCACTATAGGTGGAATAGAAGGTGGTTGTGGAGAAGACAAAAAGAAGGAGATAGTCTCACATCAACTAGGCGTATCAACGGGCTATGGAGAAGCCCATCAATAGATATCAATGTGAGTGAGTAGGGATTGCCATGCAACGGATGCACTAGAGCTATATGTTTATGAAAGCTCAAAAAAGAAACTAAGTGGGTGTGCATCCAACTCGCTTGCTCACGAAGACCTAGGGCAATTTGAGGAAGCCCATCATTGGAATATACAAGCCAAGTTCTATAATGAAAATTCCCACTAGTATATGAAAGTGACAACATAGGAGACTCTCTATCATGAAGATCATGGTGCTACTTTGAAGCATAAGTGTGGTAAAATGATAGTAACATTGCCCCTTCGCTCTTTTCTCTCATTTTTTTTTTCTTTTTCTCCTTTTTTTTATTTGGGCCTTCTCTCATTTTTTTGGCCTCTTTTATTTTTTATTTATTTTTCGTCCGGAGTCTCATCCCGCCTTGTGGGGGAATCATAGTCTCCATCATCCTTTCCTCACATGGGACAATGCTCTAATAATGAAGGTCATCACACTTTTATTTACTTACAACTCAAGAATTACAACTCGATTCTTAGAACAAAATATGACTCTATTTGAATGCCTCCGGCGGTGTACCGGGATGTGCAATGAATCAAGAGTGACATGTATGAAAGAATTATGAACGGTGGCTTTGCCACAAATACGATGTCAACTACATGATCATGCAAAGCAATATGACAATGATGGAACGTGTCATAATAAACGAAACGGTGAAAAGTTGCATGGCAATATATCTCGGAATGGCTATGGAAATGCCATAATAGGTAGGTATGGTGGCTGTTTTGAGGAAGGTATATGGTGGGTGTATGGTACCGGCGAAAGTTGCGCGGTACTAGAGAGGCTAGCAATGGTGGAAGGGTGAGAGTGCGTATAATCCATGGACTCAACATTAGTCATAAAGAACTCACATACTTATTGCAAAAATCTATTAGTTATCGAAACAAAGTACTACGCGCATGCTCCTAGGGGGATAGATTGGTAGGAAAAGACCATCGCTCGTCCCCGACCGCCACTCATAAGGAAGACAATCAATAAATAAATCATGCTCCGACTTCATCACATAACGGTTCACCATACGTGCATGCTACGGGAATCACAAACTTTAACACAAGTATTCCTCAAATTCTAAATTACTCACTAGCATGACTCTAATATCACCATCTTTATATCTCAAAACAATCATAAGGAATCAAACTTCTTATAGTATTCAATGCACTTTATATGAAAGTTTTTATTATATCCCTCTTGGATGCCTATCATATTAGGACTAAATTTATAACCAAAGCAAATTACCATGCTGTTTAAAGACTCTCAAAATAATATAAGTGAAGCATGAGAGTTAAATAATTTCTATAAAATAAAGCCACCGCCGTGCTCTAAAAAGATATAAGTGAAGCACTAGAGCAAAATTGCCTAGCTCAAAAGATATATGTGAAGCATAAAGAGTATTCTAATAAATCACGATTCATGCATGTCCCTCTCAAAAGGTGTGTACAACAAGGATGATTGTGGCAAACTAAAAACCAAAGACTCAAATTATACAAGACGCTCCAAGCAAAACACATATCATGTGGTGAATAAAAATATAGCCTCAAGTAAAGTTACCGATAGATGAAGACGAAAGAGGGGATGCCTTCCGGAGCATCCCCAAGCTTAGGCTCTTGGTTGTCCTTGAATATTACCTTGGGGTGCCTTGGGCATCCCCAAGCTTAGGCTCTTGCCACTCCTTATTCCATATTCCATCAAACCCTTACCCAAAACTTGAAAACTTCACAACACAAAACTCAACAGAAAATCTCATAAGCTCCGTTAGTATAAGAAAATAAATCACCACTTTGGTACTGTTGTGAACTCATTATTTATTTATATTGGTGTAATATCTACTGTATTCCAACTTTTCCATGGTTCATACCCCCCGATACTACCCATAGATTCATCAAAATAAGGAAACAACACATAGAAAACAGAATCTGTCAAAAACAGAACAGTCTGTCAAGATCCGAATTGTTCTAATACTTCTGCAACTCCAAAAAATTGAGGGTTTTTCATCGCTGCAGTGAATTACTAAAATTCTGAGACTGGATGCAAAAGTTTCTGTTTTTCAGCAAGATCAAATCAACTATCACCATAAGCCATCCCAAAGGTTTTACTTGGCACAAACACTAATTAAAACATAAAACCACATCTAACCAGAGGCTAGATGAATTATTTATTGCAAAACAGAACCAAAAAGCAAAGAACAAAAATAAAATTGGGTTGCCTCCCAACAAGCGCTATTGTTTAATGCCCTTAGCTAGGCATAAAAACATGAATAGACCTAGGTATTGTCATCTTTGGTATGCAATCTGTCGTGGAATAGTCACGGCAGATGTCCTAGTGTGAGGACTTAGTCGTGGAGCCATCGCAAGGAGGTTAGTTTAAAGGGGTTAATCAGGACAAAGGACACGGGGAGTTTATACTGGTTCGGCCCCTTGTGGTGAAGGTGAAGGCCTAATCCAGTTTGAGGTGGTATTGCTAGGGTTTCGATGACCAGGGAGCGAATACGCTTAACCTGGCTCTCGATCTGTTGTTTCTTGTCCCTAAACCGCCACCGGGTCGTCCCTTTATATACACAGGTTGACGCCCGGCGGTTCACAGAATCCTGGCCGGCTCATAAACGTGTCCGACTCGGTATCCACTCTTTCCTATCTTACAATACAAGTCATATACTTATGGCGGTTTACATCTATGGGCCCTAACTCGCCTTTGGGCTTTGGGCCTTGTTATTAAGTCTCCTTCATAAGTCGCCCTCTTCTATGTCTTCATGGGCTTCAATACAGGTAAATCACTACGAGCATAACCCGGCCCCTCCTGGGCGGTTTATACTCAATAGTTATCTCCCCAACATTAGGCCCCAGGTTGATTTGAACTTGTTCATGTCAATCTTCAACACTTAGGAAAATTCCTTCTTCATTACCTTCGCAAAAATTTGTAACTCGCCGTGACATCATCTTCCGAGATCATGATAACCAGCCATGACGTCACCTATCATTAATTTTATAAACATCCAAAAATCATATATGCATCTTCTTTTTAATGAACCTCCGAAAATCAAGGCGTCAGCCCTGTCACATATCCAATTTGGAGCTCCTCGATTCCCGCGCATGCCACTTATCCATTCACCTTATAAATAGGGCTAGGGGTCCTTTTCAATTTCCCCCCTCGGCCTCTTCGTCTTCATCGTCTTCCTTGCGACGCGCTGCTCTCGAGTCCAGCCACCGCCATCGACCCTCTCCTGTGCATCACCATTGGCCGCTGCATCAACTTGACTTGGTCCAGATTTTGCTCACGCGCCTCCGCTGTTCAACAGCCTTGGTAAGTTCTTCCTCCTTCCCCTTCCGTAGATCTCATTAGGGTTCGAACGAATTCATGGAGGTTCGGTACTGTTCTTCACCTGTTCTTCGCTGTAGCATGAGGTTTGATTCTAGCTTGATATTTATCATGTGCGGCAATAATCCTAGTCCCTTTTTCCTCATCAGAGCATCTCTTTTAGGTAGAAAAATCCGATCTGGACCTTCATAAACTGCTCAAGTACCAGTATTTTAGGTCTGAATATATTTTCATTTTCTGACACGCGGTAGATCCAAAATTGCAATACCAATCTGTGAAACCTGTTTTTCATCACTTAGCCATTTTCCAACTTCAGATCTATACTTTCAATATCCGTGTAGGCGGTTTAACTTCAGAAAATAATAACCTGCCAGGTACCATTAGTCCCCTCTTAAACCGCCAAGTGCTCGTCTTTGTAATTTGATAATGTCACTGTCCGGTTTAACATTTATGCATGCTTCAACACTTTCTGCCTGTTAACCATGAACCTTAAACCGGCACAAATCTTTTCCAGGTTATCGTATAAATGGCCAAATCCTTTTATTCCTGTAACTGGGTTCAATCCCGGGTTACAGAAGAAGAACTGAACGGGTGTGTTGCAACCGGCGCTTTAGCGAAAAAGGAAGACATCCACTGGAGAGCCCCCGGTCCAGAAAATCCTCCTGAGCCCAAGGATGGGGAAGTGATCGTTTTTGTTGATCATCTGAGTCGAGGGTTCAGCCCTCCCGGATCAAAAAATTTTCGTGACGTGCTTCACTTCTTCCAACTTCACCCTCAAGATATTGGGCCTAACTCCGTGTCCAATATTTGCAATTTTCAAGTGTTTTGTGAAGCCTACCTGCAAGAAGAGCCCACAGTCGACCTGTTCAGAGATTTCTTCTATTTAAACTGCCGTACTGAATTTACGGATGGGCCCAATACTGAACTTGGCGGGGTTTCAATTCAGAAGAGAAAAGACGTCAGCTTCCCTCACGCTAAGCATCATAGCCATCCCAAAGATTGGAATCAAACTTGGTTCTATTGCCAAGATACATCTCCAGCTGGCGAGAATCCTCTGCCGGGTTACCGTGCTCACCGGCTTACCGATGCACATCCATTCCCCCAAAGACTCAATGCAAAGGAACGGTCCAAATATGCACCACAGCTTTCAAAGCTCAGAGCCTTTGTGGCAAACGGTTTGACAGGCATTGATTTTGTCCGTTGCTGGGTATCTTGGAGCATTTTGCCTTTAGGCCGTCGCTCCGGTTTAATGTGTGAGTACACATGGGATGTGAAAGACCCTCAACGCCACACTGATATTCAGCTGACTGATGCTGAAATTACTAAATCTGTCAAGAAGATGTTGGATGAACCGGTGACCGACTGTAGCAAAACAGGACTTAGTCCTTTCTGCGCTTCAAATAAACCGCCAGCTGTAAGAATTGTCCCACTCCTGCTTTAATCCATATTCTTAATACTCCCTTATGATCTTTTTAATCATTAAACAGGGTGATGATCCGTTCTGGAAGAAGAAACCGCAGGATAAACCGGCCAAAACACCTCGTGTCAAGACCAAGGTCAACAAGAAGCCCGCTAAGAAGAAAAACACCGAGCCTACCGAGTTAAACACTGACGATGATAATCCGGAGTCAGAGGTAGAACTTGATTCACTTGGCTCTTTTTTCATACATCTCATTGATGATGATTTTTATCAGGACGACACAGAAGCTAGCCGCGCAAATGACGTAGAGGTAACTATTCTCTCATCCGGTTCAGAACCTCTGCCCCCACAGAAAACCCGACAAGCAAGCCGGAAAGTAAGATTTTCTCACCCCCTAGCTTACTTGGATCCAAACTTTCTTTTGAAGAAGCAGCAACACGAAGCTCGCCGCACAACCCGGCATAGCGGCTCACTTCTTCCGGTTTACCGAACTCGCCAGTTCGTAAACGCCGCCCAGAGGTCTCTTCTATTTCTGACACATCTTATCCCAAGCCGGGTTATTTCCGACAACCTCTTAATCCGTCTAATTCAAACTATCAGGGAACTTCCCATTCATCCTCTGGCGAGTCCACAGGGACACAAATTCCAACCCTCAAAACTGCTCCTGGGTGAGCATTTTTAACTAACCCCTTATACCTTATGCTTGATCATTATACTAACCTGTTATTTGCGTCTCTGTCAGAGCCAAGGCCAGACCCAGTAAAAAGGCCAAATTGAACAAACCAGCTGATGACAGCGCGCCAACTGATCCAGAAAAGAACCCGGAACAGTTTGAACCAAATACCGAAGCTATTCTTGATGATCCGCCACCACAAGATCATGAAACCTTTCTTGAACAGATGGAAATTGGTCCGATGGGTCATGCTGATAAACCGCCAAGCCCAACTAAGGCTGCTGATGATAAAGCTGACGATGTTGTAGTTACCGGTGTCAGTTATACAACCTCAGGCAACCCCACTGCTATGTCAAAACATAGTGCCAAAGAAGAATTTTCTGCTGTTGACAAGGGCAAGTGGAAGGTGGACTTGGAAAACTATGCCCACCTCAGCGCCCAAGATATTCATTCTGGGTTTTTAAACCGTTTGTACACAAGCCGTGATTACGAAGCCGGTTTACTGAACATGATGAAGGAGCGATATGAGGTAAATGCTGTTAACTCTGCATAAATATTCTTCCGGCCTTAGCCGCCAAGTTTACTGGACATAAAAGAATAGAATGTTTTGCAAACTTTCAAGAACCATATAGATCAACTCCACTAGCCCGCAAGGGCCGGTTTATAATGTCAATATGAACCGGGACTTTAGAATAATAACTCTTCATTTTCGCCTGTGTAGCCCCCAAGGGTCGACTTAACAAATATGTTAAGTTGAGACTAATTATGCTGTAAGGCTCAAAATTCTTACTTAGGACCTTTATAATCCGGTTGACCATGAAGCTGATAGTTGTTATGTGCTTGAGACTTGTAATTTTTTTTTGATAAGAAGCAATAGACATTAGCCCCCAAGTGCCAAGTATATTACTTGTTATGTGCTTGGGACTTTGAATATGCACTGCTATCTAATTAATTACATGTCTCTTGCAGGCTGATCTTAATAAGAAGGAATCTCAAATCGCCGACCTTCAAGAAAATATCAAGTCGCAACAAGCCGAGACCTCCAAAGCCAAGGAAGAACTGACCAGTGCCTTAACAGCAATGGAAAAACTGAAGGGGAGCTTCAAGAACGAGCGGGTAGGTTGGGATACAGAAAAGTCAACTCTACTGAAGAGGGCTGAGGATGCTGAGGCTGCCCTTAATCCGGTAGCTGAGGAGCTGACTGGCTTGAAACAGCAAATAAATGCCATGACCGCTGTCGTATTTGGTAAATAACTTCTTCATAAGCTTTGAACATGTATTATGTAAGAGACTGCCGGTTTACCAATGTTTTTGATGATGCAGGAACTCGCATTGCTCATCTTGGCTCAGATATGCGGCAAAAACTGAAAGCCGCCTATACACTTATAGAGCAATTATATACCGGCGTACAACGGGTTATCTGCATAGCTTCCCATAATAAACCGCCCCCAACCTTGATCAAGGAGACGTTGGAAAGGCTGGCGATGATGCCTGCATGGTTTGAAGAGCTAAAGAAGTCAGCTGCCAGGGCGGGTGCTCTTACTGCACTGACTTGGGCCAAAGCTTGGATATCTGATCTTGATCCGGCCTATGTGGGAAACGGCTACCCGAGCATAAAGGAGGACGGGTCAGACTTTAATAACGATGACCTTAGAGCCTTGACGAGGGAAATGCGCCCATTGGCTAGCAAATTGGCTGAAGAAACCGATCTTTCACATTATCAATCGATTTATGATGCCAACAACAAGAGAGTTAACGCGCCAACTTATGATGCTCCAAATCTTATTCCTCCAATCCGTAAGCATACCTATGCCCCTGATGTTGACCCCTCCACACTTATAAGTGATGAAGCTGTATTCAAGGCCTTAACTGGGATCGATTGGACCACCATTGACTTCCAGCCACTGGGTAGAGAGGAGGAAGATGAACCAGCGCTAGACGATCCGCAACCTTCAAGTCAGCCAGGCCAGGACTCGTAAACCGGGGGCCAGTTTAGCAGCTGCTTTCTTTAAGACTTGTTAAAACAATTATTCTTTTGGGCACCAAACGCCTTATAATAGGCTAGCTTAAACTATTGTTCTGCTATGCCATCGTGCATATTTACTTTGCATGCCACTGCTAATCCACCATGTTAAGATATGCCACTTATGCTTATAATATTAACAATGTGGAATCTGCTCCTGCATGCAACGGATTAAAAGTGTCCTAGCAGTTTACCGCTGGACGGGTCATAACGCCCAATATAAAACCATGGAAACTAACATAGCTTATACCCAAGGCTGGACTCTCAGAATAATCAAATTTGAAATATATCATACCTGTGATATTTGATCACACTGTTGGTTTACCAAACCGGTGTAGTAAGGGAGAGAACCCAAACTTTGAGCACTGGTAATTATCATAGATTGCTTGGCTTATGAACAAAACCAGGCCAGGTTAATAAACACCGGATATTATCTTATCTCATACTGGCGACTTATAGTCAAAAGCCAGGCCGGGTTAATAAACACGGAATGTTATCTTATCTCATACTGGCGACTTATAGTAAAAAACCAGGCCGGGTTAATAAACACCGAATGTTATCTTATCTCATACTGGCGACTTATAGTCAAAAACCAGGCCGGGTTAATAAACACCGGATGAATTATGATCATAAAGCATTATAAGCCTCATCAAATAAACCTCAAAGAGAAAAAAAAACTGTGGAATAAAACAAATGAAAAAATGAGGCTTTTCATGGGCTGCCAGGCCGAAAATCGAGTGCTTTCACGGGCCGCACAACCACTGAGTTAAACCTATATACAAACCTTATAAGATGGACCTCACATAACCAATCGTCATTTTAACTTTGACAAGTTCAGGGTCTGTATAAGATTGACTTGTCAAACGTTCGGCGGGTCATTCCAGGAATACCTGGGCGGAGTGGCTTACTTAAAAAGGCAGGATAACCCGGGGTTTTAGGTGAATACACCTGGCTTCCAAGCCTGGCTTTTAAGCCTATTACAAGGGTTATACAAACTCTTTGTTCTTTAGAATCAAAGAGCCCCCAAGTAATATTTTTGAGCTGTGCTCAAGGGGCACCTATGTTTGAGCTGTGATTTTGCAACAGACTCTCTTTGGTACCTTTAACCTGGGTAGCAAGCCCCCAAGTTTTTTTTTTCAATTGGCCTATAAGCCGGTTCAAAGGGTAATCATAACTTCGCTCATAAGCCGGAAGCCCCCAAGTAATCAAAGACTCATTAAGAAAAAACGACAGAGGCCCTGCTTTAGCAGGGGTGCCGGTTTATTATATTGATCACAATATATATATTGTCAAAAATATGTACATCAGAAGAGCCAATGGCTCAGGTGTAGTAAGGCCGAAGATGAGCAATATTCCACGGCCGGCGAGTCTCTTCCTCCGACGTGCGTGAGTCCTTGTGGTCTCGAACATCAATAAGGTAGTATGACCCGTTGTTCAGATTCTTGCTGACCACAAAGGGTCCTTCCCAAGGTGGGGATAACTTGTGCATATCAGTCTGATCCTGGATAAGCCGGAGCACTAAGTCATCTTCTTGAAAGGTTCTGGTCTTGACCCGGCGGCTGTGATAACGACGTAGATCTTGCTGGTAAATCGCCGAACGAGCCGCTGCGAGATCACGTGCCTCGTCTAACAGGTCAAGTGCATCCTGACGTGCCTTTTCATTATCAGCTTCAATGTAAGCCACCACACGGGGTGAGTCGTGACGGATGTCACTGGGGAGAACCGCCTCTGCTCCATAAACCATGAAAAAAGGCGTGTAACCCGTAGATCTGTTGGGCGTTGTGTTGATGCTCCATAGCACCGAGGGTAACTCCTCTACCCAACAACCCGGCGTCCTCTGTAAGGGAACCATAAGCCGGGGCTTGATGCCTCTCAGAATTTCTTGATTGGCTCTCTCAGCTTGACCATTAGATTGGGGGTGAGCCACCGACGATACATCAAGCCGGATATGCTCACGTTGACAAAATTCTTTCATAGCACCCTTGGAGAGATTAGTGCCATTGTCTGTTACAATGCTGTGTGGAAAGCCAAAACGGAAGATCACCTTCTTCATGAATTGAACCGCCATTGCTGCATCACACTTACTGACTAGCTCTGCCTCTACCCACTTAGTGAATTTATCAACCGCCACCAAGAGGTGGGTCTTCTTATCCTTGGACCTCTTAAAAGGTCCAACCATATCAAGCCCCCAAACTGCAAACGACCAAGTGATTGGAATCATTCTCAACTCCTGAGCCGGAACATGAGCTCGACGTGAAAACTTCTGACAACCGTCACATTTTTTGACCAAGTCCTCAGCATCAGCATGAGCCGTCAGCCAATAAAAACCGTGACGAAAAGCCTTGGCTACAAGAGATTTAGAGCCGGCGTGATGACCACAATCTCCTTCATGGATCTCACGCAAAATCTCACAGCCTTCTTCAGGAGAAACACAACGCTGAAATGCCCCGGTAACACTGCAATGGTGCAGCTCTTCATTGACAATTGTCATTGACTTGGACCGCCGGGTTATTTGCCTGGCCAAGGTTTCATCCTCAGGTAACTCGCCCCAGGTCATATATGCCAAATATGGAACTGTCCAATCAGGAATAACATGAAGAGCCGCCACCAACTGAGCTTCCGGGTCAGGAATAGCCAAATCCTCCTCTGTAGGTAACTTGACCGACGGGTTATGCAAAACGTCAAGAAAGACATTAGGTGGCACCGGTTTGCGTTGAGAACCCAACCAGCTTAAGGCATCAGCCGCTTCATTTTTCCTCCGATCAACATGCTCAACTTGATAACCCTTGAAGTGACCAGCAATAACATCCACCTCTCATCGATAAGCCGCCATGAGGGGATCCTTAGAATCCCAAGTACCAGAGACTTGTTGAGCCACCAAATCTGAGTCAGCAAAGCACCTTACCCGGCTTAAGTTCATCTCCTTAGCCATCCGAAGACCGTGGAGCAAGGCCTCATATTCAGCTGCATTGTTAGTGCAAGGGAACATTAAACGGAGAACATAACAAAACTTATCACCTCGAGGGGAAGCTAGCACAACTCCAGCCCCCGAGCCCTCCAATTGCCTGGACCCATCAAAGTGAATAGTCCAATACGTGTTATCTGGTTTTTCCTCAGGCATCTGCAGCTCTGTCCAGTCATTGATGAAATCCACCAATGCTTGAGACTTGATGGCCGTGCGAGGCATATACTTCAAACCATGAGGCCCAAGTTCAATGGCCCATTTGGCAACCCGGCCTGTTGCTTCCCTGTTTTGGATGATATCTCCTAAAGGAGCAGAGCTAACCACAGTAATGGGGTGACCCTGAAAATATTGCTTAAGCTTCCGGCTTGCCATGAAAACCCCATATACAAGCTTCTGCCAATGTGGGTATCTCTGCTTGGACTCAATAAGCACTTCGCTGATATAATAAACCGGCCGTTGAACCGGATATTCCTTGCCTACCTCTTTCCTTTCAACCACAATAGCCACACTGACAGCCCGACTATTAGCAGCCACATATAACAACAACGGCTCCTTATCAACGGGCGCAGCTAGGACCGGCGGCTCAGCCAGCTGCTTCTTAAGTGCCTCAAATGCCTCATTAGCAGCGTCACTCCAGACGAAGTCATCTGTCTTTTTCATCATCTGATACAAAGGGATGGCCTTCTCACCGAGGCGGCTTATGAACCGGCTTAGCGCCGCAATACGACCCGCCAGACGTTGAACATCATTGATACACGCCAATTTAGCCAGAGAAGTAACGGCTTTGACCTTCTCCGGATTAGCTTCAATGCCCCTGTTAGACACCAGAAAGCCCAAAAGCTTGCCCGCCGGCACACCAAAAACACACTTGGCCGGATTAAACATCATCTTATAAACTCGGAGATTATCAAAGGTTTCCTTCAAGTCATCTATCAACGTCTCCTTCTTTCTGGATTTCACCACAATATCATCCACATAAGCATGAACATTGCGTCCAATCTGATTATGAAGACAATTCTGCACACATCGCTGGTAAGTCGCCTGGGCACTCTTGAGCCCAAAAGGCATAGACACATAGCAGAAGGCCCCAAAGGGAGTTATGAAAGCTGTCTTCTCCTGGTCCTTAACTGCCATCTTGATCTGATGATAACCAGAATAAGCATCCAAAAAACTCAAACACTCACAACCCGCCGTAGCATCAATAATCTGATCAATACGAGGGAGAGCAAAAGGATCAGCCGAACAAGCCTTGTTTAAATCCGTGTAGTCCACACACATGCGCCAAGTGCCGTTCTTCTTAAGTACCAGCATCGGGTTAGCCAACCACTCAGGATGAAAAACTTCAACAATAAACCTAGCCGCCAAGAGCCGGGCTACCTCCTCACCAATGGCCTTACGCCTTTCTTCATTGAAACGACGAAGAAACTGCTTGACCGGTTTAAACTTGGGATTAATATTGAGAGTGTGCTCAGCGAGTTCCCTCGGTACACCTGGCATGTCAGAAGGTTTCCATGCAAAGATGTCCCGGTTCTCACGGATGAACTCGATGAGCGCGCTTTCCTATTTTGGATCCATATTAGCACTGATGCTGAACTGCTTGGATGAATCGCCAGGAACAAAATCAACCATCTTAGTGTCATCTGCCGATTTAAACTTCAACACCGGATCATGCTTTGTAGTTGGCTTTTTCAAAGACGTCATATCCGCCGGATCAACATTGTCCTTGTAAAATTTTAACTCCTCCGTTGCACAAATCGACTCAGCATAAGCTGCATCACCTTCTTCACATTCCAAGGCTATCTTTCGGCTCCCATGTACTGTGATGGTCCCCTTGTAACCCGGCATCTTGAGCTGCAGATAAACATAACAAGGCCGTGCCATGAACTTGGCATAAGTCGGCCGTCCAAACAGAGCGTGATACGGGCTGTGAATCTTTACTACTTCATAGGTCAATGTCTCTGACCTAGAGTCATGATCATCTCCAAAGGCAACTTCCAGAGCTATCTTACCAACAGGGTACGCCGACTTACCAGGCACCACACCATGGAAAACTGTATTCGACGGTTTAAGATTTTTATCTGTCAACCCCATGCGACGGAAAGTTTCGTAATAAAGGATATTGATGCTGCTCCCTCCGTCCATGAGTACCTTGGTAAACTTATACCCTCCAACCTGGGGTGAAACCACCAATGCTAGGTGACCCGGATTATCAACCCGGGGTGGGTGATCTTCCCGACTCCACACGATGGGCTGCTCAGACCAGCGCAAGTAACGGGGAACCGTCGGTTCAATGGAGTTCAGTGCCCTTTTTTGAAGCTTCTGATCCCGTTTGCATAAATTTGTGGTGAAGATGTGGTACTGCCCACTATTCAACTGCTTTGGGTTACTCTGATACCCAGATTGCTGCTGCTGATTCCCCTGACCTGACTGTTGATGGTAGCCACCCTGATTGCCTTGATTGCCATGATTACCTTGGAATCCAGAACTAGAACCGCCACCGCTGTAACCCGGCCCATGAGAACCGGACCCTGAACCACCACCCGGTCCATGATTGTCTTGAAAAAGATTGGAATTTTTATACTCCTTCATGATGTAGCAATCCTTCCAGAGGTGGCCAGACGGTCTTTCTCACGTCCCATGCCTCGGGCAGGGCTGATTTAGCATCTGCTCAAGATTAAAGCCTGACCCTCCGGCCCGTGGGGGCGGTTTACCTTTACGACGCTGGCCATTATTCTGTGCGTTGGTGTTAGCCACAAAGTCCAAACTATTATCAGCTTTGCGCTTACCATTGCCTCCCTGATTCACAGGATTATGATGCTGTCCTCTGGTGCTGCTGCTCTTCTTTCCCTTTCCCGGCTTGTCATCATCAGACTCGGGGTCCTTGGTACCATCAGAGTCAACGTACTTAACCAGAGCCGCCATCAGCTCTCCCATGTCATTGCAGTGGCGCTTGAGCCGGCCCAACTTCTGCTTAAGAGGCGTAAACCGGCAATTCTTCTCCAACATTATGACCGCTGAACCGGCATTGATGCGATCCGATGAATGTAAGATGGTCGAAACCCGGCGCACCCAATGGGTTGTGGACTCACCCTCTTCTTGGACACAGGCATCCAGATCCATAATTGACATAGGCTGCTTGCACGTATCTTTGAAATTCTGGATAAACCGGGCCTTTAACTCGGCCCATGACCCAATGGAGTTGGCAGGGAGCCCCTTCAACCAAGTGCGAGCCGTTCCATCCAACATCAGGGGGAAATATTGGCACATGCCGCATCGCTAACATCTAGCAATTCCATGGCCATCTCATAACTCTCGATCCATGCTTCAGGAGGTAAATCGGCTGTGTAGTTAGGCACCTTGCGAGGACCCTTAAAATCCTTGGGTAGACGCTCATTACGTATGGCCGGCACTAAACATGGCACGCCCAAATTCCTAAAGGTTACACCTGGCTCCACCGAAGTTGTCGGACGAATCGGAGAAGGTTGACGGGCCGCATATTGCGCCGCCAGCTCGGCCTCTCGACGTGCTCTACCTTGATCCACCATGTTCTGAGCATCAGCACCACCGCCCACCGGGTTATGTCCATGAGGCAGGTTATGGTTCCGCCCACTGCTTGACACAGCTGGTTCATCAATATGCCTACTGTAACTCCGGCTTGGGCGAGCGGTGGAATGAATCTGGCTTCGACTGTAAGAATAAGCCTGCTGCTGAACCAATGCTGTCTGAAGGAGCTCTCTAGCCCTCCGCATCTCAACCGCCGTTGGAGACTCGCCTTCAACCGAGATAGCCGCTAATCGTGATGCCGCAGCGATCATGTTATCCAAAGGGTTAGAGTAATGACCCGGTTGTGTTGGCATGTGTTGTGGCGGGATATTGTTCTGACGAGGCGGATCCGTGGTGCACGGCTGAACCGGCGCTCCCGTCCCAGGTGCTTCAACCCGGTCCGCCACTGGCGGGTTACTGGTTCCTGCTCCTGGCGTGTTAAAGAGGTTCCTCGCCTCGTAAACCGGTGGCAGGCGAGACTGATGCCTCCTCCTCATGACTTCATTTGAAGCATTCTGATCTAGCATGAGCCGATAAGACTCCGACTGAATCCGCTGCGCCTGAGCATCCAATGTAACCCACTCCGCAGCCATCCTGGCATCTTCCGCTGCCAGGTCTTCCTTAGCTTGAGCTATCTGATCTCGCAATTTCACGACTTCTGCGTTATGCTGATCTTGATTATCCGGGTTAACCTCCGTCGTCAGCAGTGTTGCCAATGCGTCTAGTAAACCGGACAAGACTTGAGCCGGCGGGCGCACAGGGCCTCCTGCCCCGGCTGCCGTCACCGCTGCTGACCCGGAAATCAATGCCGCTACAGTTGAAGAGTGCTGCACTGGTTGTGTACCTGCCATGAAGATTGCAACCCGGTTCGGCGGCTCGTAGGGTTCCGGAATACTATCGCCATCGGAACAGCCCCCAAGCCGACCGTCTTGCAGTCGGTACAATGACTCGGTTTCACTAGTGGATGACTCGCCATCAGAATAGACAACTGTCTCACCGTCAGATACCGATTTATCCTCAGATTCCGCACCATTGATGAATCCCACGAAGGCACGACTCATGGCGGGCTGAACTCGGGCGGGTTTTGCACGCTGAGCCGTCTCGATGATGACGGTGCAGGTGTCCGGCTCAGGGCCCGGTTCACCGATCTTGCTAATGAAGACGTGAATTCCACCGAAGGGGACCCGGTACCCGTACTCAATTGAGCCGGCCTCGGGGCCCCATCCCTCGTTGTCGATGTAGAGCTTGCCGCGATGACTCTTGGTCATCCGGCCCATAGCGTATCCCTTGATCCCTTCGTAGTTGCCCTTCAAGAACTCGAAACCACCGTGGGCTGGCCCCACGGTGGGCGCCAACTGTCGTGGAATAGTCACGGCAGATGTCCTAGTGTGAGGACTTAGTCGTGGAGCCATCGCAAGGAGGTTAGTTTAAAGGGGTTAATCAGGACAAAGGACACGGGAAGTTTATACTGGTTCGGCCCCTTGCGGTGAAGGTGAAGGCCTAATCCAGTTTGAGGTGGTATTGCTAGGGTTTCGATGACCAGGGAGCGAATACGCTTAACCTGGCTCTCGATCTGTTGTTTCTTGTCCCTAAACTGCCGCCGGGTCGTCCCTTTATATACACAGGTTGACGCTCGGCGGTTCACAGAATCCCGACCGGCTCATAAACGTGTCCGGCTCGGTATCCACTCTTTCCTATCTTACAATACAAGTCATATACTTATGGCGGTTTACATCTATGGGCCCTAACTCACCTTTGGGCTTTGGGCCTTCTTATTAAGTCTCCTTCATAAGTCACCATCTTCTATGTCTTCATGGGCTTCAATACAGGTAAATCACTATGAGCATAACCCGGCCCCTCCTGGGCGGTTTATACTCAATAGTTATCTCCCCAACACAATCCATAAGTGGCTCTCATAATAGATTCATAAGGCAATTTAATTTTCTTTCTTGGAAAGTGTTCCATGCCCTTCCTTAACGGAAATTGAAATCTAATGTTTCCTTCTTTCATATCAATAATTGCACCAATCGTTCTAAGGAAAGGTCTACCAAGAATAATAGGACATATAGGATTGCAATCTATATCAAGAACAATGAAATCTACAGGAACATAATTCCTATTTGCAACAATAAGAACATCATTAATCCTTCCCATAGGTTTCTTAATGGTGGAATCCGCAAGATGCAAATTTAAAGAACAATCATCAAATTCACGGAAACCTAACACATCACATAAAGTTTTTGGAATCGTGGAAACACTAGCACCCAAATCACACAAAGCATAACAGTCATTATCTTTAATCTTAATCTTAATAGTAGGTTCCCACTCATCATAAAGTTTTCTAGGGATAGAAACTTCCAATTCAAGCTTTTCTTCAAAAGATTGCATCATAGCATCAATGATATGTTTAGTAAAAGCTTTGTTTTGTTTATAAGCATGAGGAGAATTCAACACGGATTGCAACAAGGAAATACAATCTATTAAAGAACAATTATCATAATTAAATTCCTTGAAATCCAAAAGAGTGGGTTCATTGCTACTTAAAGTTTTGACCTCTCCAATCCCACTTTTATCAATTTTTGCATCAAGATCTAAAAACTCCGAATCATTGGGACGCCTTTTAACTAAAGTTGACTCATCTCCAGTCCCATTTTTATAAAGATTTATATTGGAAAACAAAGATTCAATAGGAGTCACATCAATCACTTTAAGATCTTCATCATTCTTTAAAGATTCTGGTTTAGCGGCCATCTTATGCACCAAGGTAGCTTGTTTCTCAGAAATTTGGCCTACTAAATTTTGAAGATGAGCAAACTGAGATTTCAAACCATAAAATTCCTTAGACATATCATCGAGCTCTTTATTCATGTATTCCATAAAACTTTTTTGCTCCTTAAGCTCGTTTCTAAAGAAATAATTATCCTCAAATTGCAAAGACAAGAAGCTCCTAACATTATTTTCAATTTCGTCCAACCTCTTAAAGTGAGGATGAACATTCTTTGGTTGAGCCATCAAGACAAAGCAAACAATCCAACACACAAGCACGAAGAAGACGAACGGAAGAGGGGCGAAGAAAAGGCAAAGAGAGGGGCGAAGAAAAAGGCAAATCTTTTCAAAAACTGTTTTAGAAGTGGGGGAGAGGAAAACAAGAGGTGAATGGCGAATAATGTAATGCGAGAGATGAGAGTTTATGATGGGTACTTTGTATGGCTTGACTTGGCATAGATCTCCCCGGCAATGGTGCCAGAAGTTCTTTTTGCTACTTCTTGAGCTTGCGTTGGTTTTTCCCTTGAAGAGGAAAGGGTGATGCAGCAAAGTAGAGATAAGTATTTCCCTCAGTTTGAGAATCAAGGTACCAATCCAGTAGGAGACAACGCACAAATCACCGAATACCTGCACAAACAATCAAACAACTTGCACCCAACACGATAAAGGGGTTGTCAATCCCTTCACGGTTATTTGCAAAAGTGAGATCTGATAGAGATAGGTAAAACTAAACAAAAGATAAAGTAAATATTTTTGGTATTTTTGTTTTATAGATCGGAAAGTAAAAGATTGCAAAATAGTAGATCGGAAAGTAATATGATGGAAAATAGAAGATTATATGATGGAAAATAGACCCGGGGGCCATAGGTTTCACTAGAGGCTTCTCTCAAGATAGAAAATATTACAGTGGGTGAACAAATTACTGCCGAGCAATTGATAGAAAAGCGCAAAGTTATGACGATATCTAAGGCAATGATCATGAATATAGGCATCACGTCCGTGTCAAGTAGACCAAAACGATTCTGCATCTACTACTATTACTCCACACATCGACCGCTATCCAGCATGCATCTAGAGTATTAAGTTCATAAAGAACGGAGTAACGCATTAAGCAGGATGATATGATGTAGAGGAATTAACTCAAGTAATATGATGAAAACCCCACCTTTTTATCCTCGATGGCAACAATACAATACGTGCCTTGCTGCCCCTAATGTCACTGGGAAAGGACACCGCAAGATTGAACCCAAAGCTAAGCACTTCTCCCATTGCAAGAAAAACCAATCTAGTTGGCCAAACCAAACCGATAGTTCGAAGAGAATTACAAAGATATCAAATCATGCATAAAAGAATTCAGAGAAGATTCAAATAGTATTCATAGATAAGCTGATCATAAATCCACAATTCATCGGATCTCGGCAAACACACCGCAAAAAAGTATTACATCGAATAGATCTCCAAGAACATCAAGGAGAACGTGGTATTGAGAATCAAAGAGAGAGGAAAAGCCATCTAGCTACTAGCTATGGACCCGTAGGTCTGAGGTAAACTACTCATGCTTCATCGGAAGGGCAATGGTGTTGATGTAGAAGCCCTCCATGATCGAATCCCCCTCCGGCAGGACGCCGGAAAAGGCCCCTAGATGGGATCTCATAGGTACAGAAGGTTGCGGCGGTGGAAAAGTATTTTCGTGGATGCCTCTGGTGGTTTGGGCATATAAGAGTATATATAGGCGAAAGAATTAGGTCAGGAGGTGCACGAGGGGCCCACAAGGGTGGGGGGTGCGCCCTCCGTCCTTGTGGCTGCCTCGTGGCTCCTCCGACTTCATCTCCAAGTCTCCTGGTTTCCTTCTGGCCCAAGAAAGATCATCGCGAAAGTTTTATTCCGTTTGGACTCCGTTTGGTATTCCTTTTCTGCGAAACTCAAAAACAGGGAAAAAACAGGAACTGGCACTGGGCCCTAGGTTAATAAGTTAGTCCCAAAAATAATATAAAATAGCATATTAATGCATATAAAACATCCAAAATAGATAATATAATAGAATGGAACAATAAAAAATTATAGATACGTTGGAGATGTATCAGTACCCCTCAGGGTCGACCCGCCTGCGACAAAGGTCAAAGTAACCATGTGGTCATAACATCAAGGGGGAAACCCTGAGGAATCACCCTCGGCGGATTCCACTCGATGAAATCATCAAGGTGAACGTAGGAGGAATCACCCTCGAGGTTCACACTTGAGGGGTTGCACGACAGAGTCGCATCGGGAGTGGTTAAGAAGGAATCACCCTCGATGACCACGACCGAACAACTACACTGCAGAGTTATCATCAGGAGTGCGTTACGAGGTATCACCCTCGGCACTCGATAGTAACTATGCAGAGTCGTACAACAAAAGGGGGGTGAAGTGAGGTGTCAGTCTCTGGTCGTCGATCTCGTTGATCGAGTCGATGATGATGAAGCAGAGGCAACAAGGACAAAGTGGGGGTCACTGATGGATCACTATCGAACATATACTAAGCAGTTTAGGTTAAGCAGGTAGGTATCAATAAGCAGGTTACCAAAACCAGGCTATGCATCAGAATAGGAGCAAACAATTACAATCGCAAAATCTAATGCAAGCATGAGAGAATGGAATGGGCGATATCGGATTATTCAAGGGGGGCTTGCCTGGAAGCTCTGCTGAGAGGGGCTGGTCGTCAGAAGGCTGCTCGTCCGGAGCGTAGTCGTACTCTGCTGCGTCGGCGTCGGTCTCGGCGTCTATCGAGAGAGAAGGAGGGGGAAAGAGACAATAAATTCACGGAAAAAATGCAAACAATATGCATGACATGCCTAAATGATATGCAGAGGTGTTCTACTGCCTAACTAGATGATTTAGTTAATTTAGGAATTTATTTGGATTTATTTTATTAAAGTTGAGCACTATTCATTTATCAAAATCAGTCTAACAGTTCCAAGTTCAGGTAGTTAGGGGCATCTGACAGCAATACGACGGGCGTATTCAGATTCGTCTCATCGTTCTGAGCAACTTTCGTGTACAAAGTATTTTTATCCGAGCTACGGTTTATTTTCTTAGATTTTCTAAAGTTCTAATAATTTTTTGGATTTTATTTAATTATTTTAAATCAACATTATCCAAAACAGTATCGGATGACGTCATCATGATGTAGAGGTGACGTCAGCGGTCAACAGTCCGCTGACCAGAGTCAAACCTAACATGTGGGCCCCACTGGTCAGTGTCACATTAGTTAATTAGGGATTAACTAACTAGTTATAGATTAATTAGGGGGGTGGGCCCCATTAGTCAGTGACTAATTAGTAATTAATTTAATTAACAAATTAATTAACTTTATATTTATTTGTAAAACCAGTTAAATTAGGCGGGACCCATATGTCAGTGACTGGGCCAGCCCAGTCAGCAGTTGACTGGGTCAACTGGGCCCAGTGGGACCCAGTGGCAGTCACACAGGGGGCAGGGCCCAGCCGGCCATGTTGGCGTCGGCCAGAGAACACTCCGGCGAGCCCGTACGCGGCGGAGGCTCGCCGGACTTGGCCGGAAAACGGCCACAAATGGTCGTTTGCCGCGGGGCTTGGCGCGTTCGGAAGCTAGCGATGGGCCGCATCTAGTGGGGGTGGTGGCATCACCGGAGACGTACCGGATTGACGGTGGCGATCACGAAGGCGGACGATGGCGCTCGAGCGTGATGGCAAATCACGACGCGAGCGCGCTTGAGTCAAATGGATAGGCCAGAGAGCATCTACGCGCGCGGGCGAGCACAGTGGGCACGGCCGCGTGACCAAAAGGTCACCAGGAGTTCGCCGGCGGCGAGCTCGAGCAGCGACAAGTACGGCCTTGTTGGGGACGGCGTCTATGAGTAGCAAATGGCAACGAGCGAAGAGGGGAAAGAAGCTGCAGCTCACCGGGATCCTGTAGGTGAGCTTAGCGGGCGTGGGGGAGGCTCGAGGTGGCGAATCGGCGCTGGAGACGAAGACGACCGTGCGGGGAAGAAGAGCTCGGGGAGGTCGATGCAGCGGCGCCGAGCTCCAATGCGCAGCGTCAGGCGACGTAGTCGAGGCCGGTGGTGACGATGGACATGTCGGAGAGGCAATCGGGGCATGGTGGTCGCGGGATCGAGCGGTGGCGGCGGCGGCATCTTTCGGGCGAGGTGGGGAAAGAGAGGGGCGAGGCGCGTGGGGCGAGTGAGGGGCTAGGGTTGCGGGGAGGACGAGAGGGGCTCGGGGCTGCTCTTAACATAGCCGGGAGCCGGCGGATGGGTGACAGCGCGACGGCCGTCGACGTGTCGGCAGGCGCGCGCAATAGCGCGCGGTGAGGATGATGATGTGGCTAGGTGGGCTGGGCTGGCTACTGTGCACTGGAAGCCCAAGTGCATGGTAGGCCTTTGCCCCTTTTCTTCTTTTTCTATTTTTTGTTTTGTTTTGTTTTTTTGTTTTGCAAAATGTGTGGGCCCATTTATAGTTTTGTAAAACATATGACTTAGCCCAATAATTATAGTGCCTTATTTAACACTGTCAGAAATTGGTTTGGCAAATAAATGATTTCATTAGAATATTATTTAACTGAATGAGCATTAAATGGAGCTGTTTGGTTACTGTTTCAGACTGTTAGAGTCACTTAATTAAATGGAGCTATTTAATGAACATTTTAGTTTCCAATTTGGAACACCTTTTATTTTCACTTTAAATTAATTTGAAGTTTGAATTAGGAGTTTGAAATGCAATATGATGCAAATGATGACTAGGCACTGTTAAACTTGCTGACATGGCATTAACTAAGGGTGACCACTGTGGTTAATTACATGGGGTATTGCAATTCTCCTCCTCTAACAAGAATTCTCGTCCCGAGAATTAAGAAGACAGAAAGAAAGCGGGGTATTCTTCGCGAAGACGATCCTCGGGTTCCCAAGTGGCTTCATCTTCTGTATGATTTGACCACTGCACTTTCAGGAACTTGGTTACCTTCTGATGAGTTCGACGTTCAGCTTGATCAAGAATACAGATGGGATATTCTAGATAAGACAGATCTTCCCGCAATTCAAGCATTTCATGATCCACAGCTCGAATAGGATCCTTGAAGCAGCGACGAAGTTGGGATACATGAAAGACATCATGCACTTGAGAAAGATTTGGCGGCAATTGCAACCGATATGCCACTCCTCCTCGACGGGCAAGAATACGAAACGGGCCAATGTAGCGAGGAGCTAACTTGCCCTTGATTCCGAACTGACGAGTGCATTTCAATGGAGTGACGCGAAGGTAAGCTTGCTCGCCAGGCTGATAGACCATTACCTTGTGCTTTCGGTCATAGTTGCTCTTCTGACGAGACTAAGCAGTTTTCAGATGTTCACGGACAATGCGGACTTTTTCTTCAGCTTGTTGGATAATGTCCGGTCCGACGAGTGAGCGTTCCCCAGTTTTCGACCAATTCAGAGGGGTTCGACACTTATGTCCGTAAAGAACTTCAAACGGTGCCATCTTCAGACTAGCTTCATAGCTATTGTTGTAAGAGAATTCGGCATACGGGAGAGATTCCTCCCACTTCTTACCGAAGGAGATGACACAAGCTCGAAGCATATCTTCGAGCACTTGATTAACTCGCTCGACTTGACCCTATGACTGAGGGTGAAAAGCGGTGCTGAAGGACAGATGAGTTCCCATAGCTTCTTGGAAACTTTCCCAGAATCTGGAGGTAAAGAGGCTGCCATGATCCGAACTGATCTCCAACGGAACACCGTGGAGTGACACAATTCGTGAAACATACAAGTCTGCTAACTGACTAGCAGTGATTGTCTCCTTGACTGGCAGAAAGTGAGCAGCCTTTGAGAATCGGTCAATGACGACAAAGATAGCATCATGACCCTTCTGAGATCTAGGAAAACTAGTAATGAAATCCATTTGGACCTTGTCCCATTTCCATTCAGGAATATCAAGGGGTTGCAGAGTTCCAGCAGGTCTTTGATGTTCTGCTTTAATGCGGCGGCAAACGTCACACTCATAAACATAACGAGCAATGTCTCGCTTCATATTAGGCCACCAGTATCTCTGACAAATGTCATGGTACATCTTTGTGCTACCAGGATGAATTGACAGAGGAGTGTCGTGAGCTTCTTTCATAACGTGCTCTCTCTCTCTCTCATCCTTGAATTTGGGTACGAAGAGACGGCGTTGGAAGAATAGGACCCCATCATTATCAAGATGGAATTCCAACGGCTTTCCTTTTTCGAGGTATCACTTAATCCTTTCTACTTCAAAGTCATACCTTTGCATAATCTTAATGCTGTGCTCAAGATCCGGTTCAACAACCAGGGTATTGAGATAACCCTGTGAAACAATATGGAGATTCAATTTGCGAAGCTCTTCATAAAGAACAGGTTGTGCTTCCTGAACCATAAGATTGTTGCAATAAGCCTTGCGACTCAAAGCATCGGCCATTATGTTAGCCTTGCCAGGGGTGTATGAGATATTCATATCATAATCGGCAATTGTCTCGAGCCATCTTTGTTGGTGAAGGTTCACATCTGGTTGAGTATATAGATACTTCAAACTCTGATGATCCGTGTATATCTCGCAACGGTTACCGAGAAGGTAATGTCGCCATAGCTTCAGAGCATAAATAACCGCAGAAAGTTCGAGATCATGCACTGGATAATTTTCTTCGTGAGGACGCAATTGTCGAGAGCCATAAGCAATTACTTTGCGCTCTTGCATTAGGACACAGCCTAATCCTTGACGAGATGCATCACAGTATATCATGAAATCCTTGCGAGTATCCGGGGATGCTAGCACTGGGGCAGATGTCAACTTATCCTTTAGCATCTGAAAGCTTTCTTGACATTTTTCTGTCCACTCAAATTTAACACCTTTGTGGAGCAGATTTGTCAATGGCTTTGCAATCTTTGAGAAGTTCTCGATGAATCGACGGCAATAACTAGCGAGTCCGAGAAAACTCCTGACTTGCTTAACATTCTTTGGGGGAGTCCAGTCAAGAATAGCCTGTACTCACTCGGGGTTAACAGCAATGCCATCCTTGGAAATCACATGACCAAGGTAGGTCACTTCAGATAACCAGAATTCACACTTGGAGTACTTGGCGTAAAGCTGGTGTTCTCGAAGCTTCTCCAATACAAGCCAAAGATGTTCAGCGTGTTCCTCTTCATTCTTGGGATTTATAAGGATATCATCCAAATAAACCACGACGAATTTGTCGAGGTAATCCATGAAGATATAGTTCATCAACCGGGAGAAGGTTGCTGGAGCATTGGTTAATCTGAAAGACATAACTGTGTACTCGTATGAGCCATAGCGAGTCACGAAAGTGGTCTTTGAAATGTCCTACTTACGATCTCGGATCTGATGATAACCCAACCTCAAGTCGAGTTTCGAGAACACAGAGGATCCAGCAAGCTGATCATAAAGATCATTGATCCGGGGCAATGGGTATTTATTCTGGATTGTGGCTTGGTTAATGGGCCGGTAATCCTGAACCAATCGATTAGTTCCATCCTTCTTCTTAACGAAGAGTGAAGGTGCTCCCCAAGCAGAGGAACTGGGGTGGATGAAACCCTTCTTAAGTGACTTGTCGATTTCTTCCTTAAGCTCGAGAAGGTGATGCGGAGGCATCTTATAAGGATGCTTCGCAATAGGGGCAGTGCCAGGCTTCAAGTCAATGACAAACTCGACAGCTCTAACCGGGGGTATTCCTGGAAGTTCTTCCGGGAAGACGCCCGAAAAATCTTGAACGACAGGAATGTTCTCGATTCCCTCCAGAGGTGAGGCGTTCAAAGCATTCAGAGCATATATCTGAGCTTCAGCATTCCGAGTAATTTGGGCGTTGTAGTTCACCATTTCATTGGAGGGGTGAAGAAGTTGTACAACTTTTGTGGCACAATTGATCAAAACAATGTGAGTTTTCAACCAATCCATTCCGAGGATGAGGTCTATGGTGGAAGATTTCAAGACGATGGGTGAGGCAAGGAATTCCAATCCTTTAATTTCGACGGTAACGTTAGGTGCCATCATGTCAGCATGACAATGACCTCCGGGAGTTTTAACGACTAACAGAGTATGCATCTTCTCATAATGAATGCCATGCATGAATGCAAAATTTCCAGAGATGAATGAATGTGATGCTCCTGAATCAAATAAAACAGAAGCAGGTACTGAGTTAACGAGAAGGGTACCCATCACGGTAGCAGACTGATCCTGGACTTCTTCAATATCAATATTGTAAGCTTGCCCACGACCATGAGCAGCAGACCTAGTATTATAGTTGCGGGCCTGATTGTTGCCACGACTATTGCCATGGCCAGTACGAGGGAAAGCCAACTGATTCTGAGTCTGGCGGCAGTCCTTAGCAAGGTGACCTGGTTTGCGACACTTGAAGCACAGACCATCTTCAGGACAAAGAGGAGCATTGGGTGGAACAGCTTGAGCTCTTGGCTGCCTCGGTGGTTGAGGAGGCAGACGTGGTGTAGCATAGTTGTTCCTTGGCGCAGGGGCAGCTGGATGGAACACGTTGTTGGGAATCCAGACTCGACGCTTCTATTCTGAGCGCGAAGATGAGCCAACATCACGATAGCGCTTCTGCGACTCCTTATGCTTCATCTGAGCGGTCTCAACCAGAATAGCCTTGTTTACAAGAGTAGCAAAGTCGGTGAAGTCTTGAGCAGCAAGTGCAAGCTCGATGTCTGGGTGGAGTCCATTACGAAACTTCTCTTGTCTACGGGCATCGGTGGCGATGTCTTCTTCAGCATAGCAGGACAGGTCAAGGAATTCCCGCTAATAGGCTTCGACAGTCTTGTTGCCCTATGTGAGGTTGCGGAACTGGGTTTTCATCTGGTCCATGATTCCTTGAGGAATATATCGGGCACGAAAAGCAATCTGGAACTCAGGCCAAGTAATGATTGTTCCAGCAGGCAGTGTACCCTTGTGTGTGTCCCACCATTGAGCAGCGGGACCCTTTAAAAAAAGGACGCGAAGGTGATAAAGTTGGCAGGGGAGACATTTGCAGACTCCATCTCGTGAGTGATGTCGCGAATCCAGTCATCAGCATCCAGTGGCTTATCAGAGTTGCGGAATTGAGTGGGGCTAAGACGCACAAATTCCGACAGAGTTATAGAAGCAGGATTCTGGTCCTGGTTGTTCTGATGCGGAAACTGAGCCATAATCCCAGTCATGAACTGACGGTTGAGCTCGAATTGTTGCATCATAGCTGCCATATAATCTGGCGGTGGTGGGTGTTCAGGGGCACGACCACGACCACGACCACCTGGTCTAACCATCCTGCTAAGTTTCAACAGGGGTAGTTTAGTAAAAGCAATTGCAAGTGTTTAGCGACGAGCATGATGTAACACGAAAATAATTAAGCAGTGTAATAGATACCTAACAGTAGTCAATTAAGACGTACAGATCCATACACTGAGTCGGGTACATTCGGACAGCATAACGGCGCAAATTCAAAAGCTAGACATGCTAGGCGGCGCGCAGGCACGCGGTAAGGAAGTACACAATGAGACATAGCAAAGGCTACATCAACGTCGGAGAAAACTGCTGGAGCGAGGAATTTGCAAGTGACAACACAGGGTGCCCTCGATAAAAGGATCCTGCAAGCAGAACCTGGCCCACAATCTTGAAGAAAATGGGGGTAATTTCAGAACTCCGGGTGGATGTGATCACGAGAACCTAATGTTGGAGCTAGTAAAATTTTAACCCGAAAGGAAGAGAGATCAGAGTCCTAGAGTATAGAAGAGGAATAAAAGATCCTAATACCACCCAGTTGGCGACGTGGGCCCGTAAGCCACACAGCCAAGTTAGTAAATTAGTTTTTCGATGTCTAGACTCTACTTCGACCAAGGAATTGGACGGGGGCTTCCTACAGGCAGTCGGCTCTGATACCAACTTGTGATGCCCCCGACTCAATCATGCACTAATCATACACGCAAACATGCACGATCAAGCACAGGAACTCACGGGAAGATATCACAACACAACTCTAACACAAATAAATGGAGATCCACGAATATTACAGACCAGGGATCACGAGGATCCGAATACATAAGTCAGTCATACAAATAATATCTGGGTACAGACATAGTTAGTCATGGTTTTCCTTAAGAAGGCTAGCACAAACAACGACTCTAGATCGAAAGGCAAAGGCCTCCTGCCTAGGGCCTCCGATCCTACTCCTGGTCGGCTGGCTCGATCCAGTAGTAAGTGCCATCTGGGCCCTCCTGGTAGTAAGCTCCTGCGGTGTCATCTGGCGCCCGAGCTCCATCGTCTGAGGTAACATCAAAAGGGGTATGGAGGAAAAAGAGGTAGCAAAGCAACCGTGAGTACTCATCCGAAGTACTCGGCAAGCAAGGATCTACACTACATATGCAACATTATCAAAGAAAGGCTGTATATGTGGACTGGGCTGCAGAAATGCCAGAATAGAGAGAAGACCTAGTCCTATCGAAGACTAGCATCTTCACGAAGCCACCATCTTGCAGCAATTAGAAGAGTACAAAAAAGCATTTTATTAAGCAAGCATGTTGAGGCAAAGCCTAGAGATCCTTCCTCGACTCCCTGCGAGAAAGCGACCCCGGAGCTTCAATTAATTAAACAAGTATCCAGTTCAAGTAATAGATCGGGATACCAAACTGAGCGTCCTGTTACCGTGGACACGGCTATTCAAATAGATCACTTCCTTGCAGGGGTGCACTACTGTTACCCAACACGCTCGATCACGTCTGGCCGGACACACTTGCTGGGTAATGCCCGGCCTTGGGAGATCGACACGAAGCAGCGCCCTACCTAGGCTCAACAGAGAGGTCAACACGCCGAACTAACCTATGCACCCAGGGGTCTTGGGCCATCGCCCCGGGTGCTCCTACGCGTTGCGAGACTGGCCGGGGAGCAGGCGTGACACTGAACTCGTCAGTGAAGTATCCAGCCCAACCCCAACAATCAGCCCGCACGGTGAACTGTGACGTCTGATGAGCTTTCGGGAGAAACGTACGACGTAGATGGCCCCATAAACCATTATCCCGCGTGGTGGTAGTGCCTATAGGGCACGGCGACCCACTCAGATCAAATACCCAAATCCGTTAGGCGTATTTAATAATCCGCGGAGACGATCGAAGTTTCTGACGCTCCGCCACAATATCTCACTCGGGTGCCTAATTTCCCCGCGGGTAACCTTCAGGGTCGACCCGCCTGCAACAAAGGTCAAAGTAAGCGTGTGGTCATAACATCAAGGGGGAAACCCCAAGGAATCACCCTCGGCGGATTCCACTCGATGAAATCATCAAGGTGAACGTAGGAGGAATCACCCTCGAGGTTCACACTTGAGGGGTTGCACGACAGAGTCGCATCAGGAGTGGTTAAGGAGGAATCACCCTCGATGACCATGACCGAACAGCTACACTGCAGAGTTATCATCAGGAGTGCGTTACGAGGTATCACCCTCGGCACTCGATAGTAACTATGCAGAGTCGTACAAGAAAAGGGGGGGTGAAGTGAGGTGTCGGTCTCTGGTCGTCGATCTCATTGATCGAGTCGTCGATGATGAAGCAGAGGCAACAAGGACAAAGTGGGGGTCACTGATGGATCACTATCCAACCTATACTAAGCAGTTTATGTTAAGCAGGTAGGTATCAATAAGCAGGTTACAAAAAGCAGGCTATGCATCAGAATAGGAGCAATCAATTACAGTAGCAAAATCTAATGCAAGCATGAGAGAATGGAATGGGCGATATCGGATTGTTCAAGGGGGGCTTGCCTGGAAGCTCTGCTGAGAGGGGCTGGTCGTCAGAAGGCTGCTCGTCCGGAGCGTAGTCGTACTCTGCTGCGTCGGTGTCAGTCTCGGCGTCTATCGAGAGAGAAGGAGGGGGAAAGAAACAATAAATTCACGGCAAAAATGCAAATAATATGCATGCCATGCCTAAATGATATACAGAGGTGTTCTACTGCCTAACTAGATGATTTAGTTAATTTAGGAATTTATTTGGATTTATTTTATTAAAGTTAAGCACTAATCATTTATCGAAATCAGTCTAAAAGTTCCATGTTCAGGTAGTTAGGAGCATCTGACAGCAATACGAAGGGCGTATTCAGATTCGTCTCATCGTTCTGAGCAACTTTCTTGTACAAAGTATTTTTATCCGAGCTAAGGTTTATTTTCTAAGATTTTCTAAAGTTTTAATCATTTTCTAGATTTTATTTAATTATTTTAAATCAACATTATCTAAAATAGTATGGGATGATGTCATCATGACGTAGAGGTGATGTCAGCGGTCAACGGTCCGCTGACCAGAGTCAAACCTGACCTGTGGGCCCCACTGGTCAATGTCACATTAGTTAATTAGGGATTAACTAACTAGTTATAGATTAATTAGGGGGGTGGGCCCCATTAGTCAGTGACTAATTAGTAATTAATTTAATTAATAGATTAATTAACTTTATATTTATTTGTAAAACCAGTTAAATTAGTGCGGGGCCCATATGTCAGTGACTGGGCCAGCCCAGTCAGCAGTTGACTGGGTCAACTGGGCCCAGTGGGACCCAGTGGCAGTCACACAGGGGGCGGGGCCTAGCCGGCCACGTCGGCGTCGGCCGGAGAACACTCCGGCGAGCCCATACGCGGCGGAGGCTCGCCGGACTTGGCCAGAAAATGGCCACAGATGGTCGTTTGCCGCGGGGCTTGGTGCGTTCGGAAGCTAGCGATGGACCGCATCTAGTGGGGGTGGTGGCGTCGCCGGAGACGCACCGGAGTGACAGCGGCGATCACGAAGGCGGACGACGGCGCTCGGGCGTGATGGCAAATAGTGACGCGGGCGCGCTCGAGTCAAATGGATAGGCCAGAGAGCATCTACGCGCGCGAGCGAGCACAATGGTCATGGCCGTGTGACCAAAAGGTCACCGGGAGTTCGCCGGCGGCGAGCTCGAGTGGCGATAGGTACGGCCATGTTGGGGATGGTGTCTACGGGCAGCAAATGGCGACGAGCGAAGAGGGGAAAGAAGCTGCGGCTCACCGGGATCCTGTAGGTGAGCTTAGCGGGCGTGGGGGAGGCTCGAGGTGGCGAATCGACACCAAAGACGAAGACGATCGTGTGGGGAAGAAGAGCTCGGGGAGGTCGATGCAGCGGCGCTGAGCTCCAATGCGCGGTGTCAGGCGACGTAGTCGAGGCCGGCGGTGACGATGGACATGTCAGAGAGGCAATCGGGGCACTGTGGCCGCGGGATCGAGCGGTGGCGGCGGCGGCGTCTTTCGGGCGAGGTGGGGAAAGAGAGGGGCGAGGCACGTGGGGCGAGTGAGGGGGCTAGGGTTGCGGGGGAGGACGAGAGGGGCTCGGGGCTGCTCTTAACATAGCCGGGAACCGACGGATGGGCGACAGCGCGACGTTCGTCGACGTGTCGGCGGGCACGCGCGACAGCGCGCGGTGAGGACAATGATGCGGCTAGGTGAGCTGGGCTGGCTACTGTGCACTGGAAGCCCAAGTGCACAGTAGACCTTTGCCCCTTTTCTTCTTTTTCTATTTTCTGTTTTGTTTTCTATTTTCTTTTGTTTCTCTGTTTTGCAAAATGTGTGGGCCCATTTATAGTTTTGTAAAACATATGACTTAGCCCAATAATTACAGTGTCTTATTTAACACTGTCAGAAATTGGTTTGGCAAATAAATGATTTCATTAGAATTTTATTTAACTGAATAAGCATTAAATGGAGCTGTTTGGTTACTGTTTCAGACTGTTAGAGTCACTTAATTGAATGGAGCTATTTAATGAACATTTTAGTTTCCAATTTGGAACAACTTTTATTTTCACTTTAAATTAATTTGAAGTTTGAATTAGGAGTTTTAAATGCAATATGATGCAAATGATGACTAGGCACTGTTAAACTTGCTGACATGGCATTAACTAAGGGTGACCACTGTGATTAATTACATGGGGTGTTACAATATTACAAGCCAGGGACCTCGAGGGCTCGAATACATAAGCTCAAATACAAATGAGTCAGCGGAAGCAACAATATCTGAGTACAGACATAAGTAAACAAGTCCTTAAGAAGGCTAGCACAAACGTCAACAACAATCGAAAAGGCAAGGCCTCCTGTCTAGGAGCCTCCTAACTACTCCTGGTCGTCGGTGGTCTTCATGTAGTAGTAGGCACCCTCAGGGTAGTAGTGGTAGTCGTCGGTGGTGGCATGTGGCTCCTGGGATCCATCATTTAATCGCAACAATCGGGTATAGGGGGAAAAGAGGTAGCAAAGCAACCGTGAGTACTCATCCGAAGTACTCGCAAGACTTACATCAGATCTATTCTAAGTATGCCTCAGTATCAAAGGAATGGGGCTGTATCTTTGGACTGAACTGAAGAAATGCTAGAAGAGAAGGGAAAGCCTAGCCTATCGAAGACTAGCTTCTTCAAGCATCTTGCAGTATCATAAGAGATAAGAGTAACATATTATAAGTTATAATTATGTTGTAGCATCCACGCCCAGAGATCCTTTCTCGACTCCCTGCAAGAAAGCAATCCCGGAGCCATCATAACCATTTCACATCTCCGGTATCCAGTTCTAGTTGTATCGATCGGGATGCAACTCCGAGCATCCGATATACTACCCTGCAGGGGTGTACAAACTTACCCAACATGCTCGATCAACTTCGGTCGAACACACCATCAGGTCATGACCAGCCTCGGCCGATCAACACGCCGTAGTCCTACATAGGCTCAACAGAGAGGCCAGCACGCCGGTCTACAGCCTAAGTGCGCAGGGGTCTTGGGCCCATCGCCCTTTGCACTCCTGCATGTTGCGAGGGCGGTCGGTGAGCAGACCTAGCCCCCTTATACAAGCATAGGCTTAACCAGTCCAACCCGGCGCGCATTACTCAGTCGCTGACGTCCGAAGAGCTTTCGGCTGATACATACGACGCAGAGTGCCCATACTTATACCCGCGTGGTGGTTAGTGCGAAAAGGCCAGAGGCCTACTTGGATCACATATCCAAATCGTTAGTGTCTTGGGAGCGTGCGGTAACGATCAATGATCCACGATATGTGGTCCCATTGCCCCGTCTCACGGACTTACGACAAGGGCTAAGAATGCCCGGCCATGCCGCATAGAAATCTCGCGGGTACCCTCCAGGTCAACCCGACTACACATCATCTCGCGGGTACCCTCATGGTCAACCCGACTCACAAGAGATTTTCGGGAACTCAGGTCCACCTCTACCGGGGTGGTACCGCCTGTCCTTCCAGTCCTGAAGTAACAGTAACTCTTGCGGGTACCCCTCGAGGCCGACCCGTCTTTAACATGGTTCTGGGGGTAAAGTCAAAGTAACCATGTGTCCAAAACACCAAGGGGGGATCCGAGGAATCACCCTCGATGGATTCCACTTGATGTAATCATCAAGGTGAACTTAGAGGAATCACCCTCGAGGGTTCACTCTTGATGTGTTGCATGACAGAGTCATTATCGAGAGTGGTGAAGGAGGAATCACCCTCCATAGACCACGACCGATTAACTACACTACAGAGATCTCATCAGAAGTGCTATACGAGGTATCACCCTCGGCACACGATAGTAACCCTGCAGTGTCGTACAACTAAGGGGGGTGTGATGTAATGTGTCGGGCTCTGGACATCGATCACGTTGATTGAGTCTTCGGTCATCAAGCAGGGGCAACTGGGACAAGGTGAGGGGCCATTGGTGGATCACTAACCAACCTGTACTAAGCATATAGGATAAGCAGGTAAGGTACAAAAGCAGTCTATGCATCATAATAGGAGCAATCAAATACAGTAGCAAAATATAATGCAAGCATGAGAGAGAATGGAATGGGCGATATAGGAATGATCAGGGGGGTTTGCTTGCCTAGAAGCTCTGGAGACATATACGGACCCTCAACGGTGAAGTAGTCGATCACCGGATCAACAACGGTCTCGGGGTCTACCAGAAAATAAGTAACGAAGGGAAACACAATAAATAACACAGCAAACAAAAGTATCACAAAGCATGACATGGCAAAACGTTGTGCTAGGGGTGACCTAACGCAGTGCTTCGCGTTACAGTCGGAGCGGGAAAATTTTCCCGGCTCCAAGCATTTATTGGACAGACAAACCGGAGGGGAAGTTTTCATGTTTACTGTGATGGGGGCATGTGAGAGGTATGCGGATGGCATATTCGGATTCGTTATATTTTTCTGATCATTTTTCATATATAAATTATTTTCATCCGAGTTACGGATTATTTTATATGAATTTCCAAAGTTTTAATGTTTTTCTGAAATTTCTGGGATTTATTTAATTTGAAAAGTAAAATACCTAAACTGCTATGGGTACACGGAGAAGTATACGCAATAGTTTGCAAAGAGGCTGACAGGTGGGGTCCAGTTGACTGCCCAGTCAGCAGTCAACTAGGACCGTTGACTGGTCAAAGCGGGCCAGGGGTCCATCCTGTCATAGGTAAAGGAGTAACTAAAAACAATAATTAAACTAACTAATTAGATGGGGTCTACTGTCAGTGAGTGGTTAGGTTAATTAACTAAAATTAATTAACCCACTAATTTTTTCTTTTATCTTTTTTAAGTGCCGGCCCCACTTGGCAGAGGCACAAGCCGTGCCACTTCCTGGCCATGACACGGCCAGGCGCACGAGGGCGCCGGCGGTCACGGCAATGGCAGCGGGGCTGCGGCGACGTGGGAGCACGCGGGCGGCAGAGGCAGGGCGGTCGGCAGCGGCGGACGAAGGCGGGGCGGCCGGGGCCAGCTCTAGGCGGCGGCGACAGAATCAGCAGCAGTCAGGCAAGCGCGGTGAACAGAGGCGAACGTGGGCGTGAGCGTGGGGAACGATGGGCATATGCGGGCGGCTGGCAGGAAGCAGGTGCATAGGCGGCAGCGTGCAGGGATGGGAGCGGGGCTCCGACGGGCGCGGCCACGAGCGCGCGATGGCATGGTCCAGGGGCGCGGGAGCGGAACCCGGACGCGGCGACGACGAGTGCGGGACGACTGCGGGCGCGGCCAGGCAGTCAGGGCGTGAGCGGAACACGGCCGTGGGTGCGGTGAGTGCCGGCCAGGGTGGCGCGGGCGTGACCATGGATCCGCTAGGGCGCGAGGCAGGGGATTTCGGTCGCGTATGGCGCGTGACGAGCCTGAAGTCGACCACGGCGGCTACGGCTTCTACGGCGACAAAATCGACAGGGAGGGGATGGGGAAAATGAGTGGGGCCTATCATCGGGTGCAGCGAGGTGCTCGCGGGAGCCTGGGGTGGTTGCGGTGGGGTGGATCGACGATGAGGAGGAGCATGATGGACGACGGGAAGGGGCTCAATCTGGGCGATGTAGTTCGAGGGGGGTCGCACCGGTGCCCGTAGATGGAGTAGGCGAGGCAGCAGATGCTCCTCCCAGGGTTTCAGCTGTCGGTGACGAAGATGGCCACAAGAACGATGACGACGTGGCCGCGGTAGCGCTCGGCCAAGCGCAGGGGAACAACAAGCGGCGCGAGGGGGGAGAGTGCGGGGTAGGGTTTGACAGGGGTGCACGGGGATGGCCTTGTAGGCGTCGGGAACGAGGGAATGCCGCAGGATGGCCGGTGGCCATGGCGAATGGTCGCCACGCCTACAGCCTCCACTGTAGCGGAGGTGGAAGGAGACCCACAGTTGGGCTGGGCCTCCCTGTGCACTTGAGGTCCAGCCCAACAGTAGATAGGTCCCCCCCCCCCCCCCCCCCCCCATTTTTCTATTTTGTTTTATTTTATTTCCTTTTATTGTTTTGCAATAATTTGAGCTACCCAATGAATTTTGCTAATTATGTAACTTAGCACATAATTTAATTGTATTATGGTGGGGTGGTTGCTACTTAAGCTTGCGGTGGTTTTTTCCCTTGAAGAGGAAAGGGTGATGCAGCAAAGTAGAGATAAGTATTTCCTTCAGTTTGAGAACCAAGATATCAATCCAGTAGGAGGAACACACAAGTCACCAATGGCTGCACCTACACAAACAAACTAATACTTGCACCCAACGCGATAAAGGGGTTGTCAATCCCTTCACGGTTACTTGTAAGGATGACATCTGATAGAGATATGTATAAAAGATAAATAAAAGTGCAAAATAAAGTAAAGATAAAAAAATTGCAGCAAGGTATTTTTGGGTTTTTGGTTTTATAGATCTGAAAATAATATGATAAAAATAGACCCGGGGGCCATAGTTTTCACTAGAGGCTTCTCTCTTGAAAGAACGCATACAGTGGGTAAACAAATTACTGTTAAACAATTGATAGAAAAGCGCAAAGTTATGACGATATCTAAGACAATGATCATGAATATAGGCATCACGCCCGTGACAAGTAGACTGACTCCGGCCTGCATCTACTACTATTACTCCACACATCGACCGCTATCCAGCATGCATCTAGTGTATTAAGTTAAGAAGAACGGAGTAATGCCTTAAGCAAGATGACATGATGTAGAGGGATATATCCAATCAATATGAAATAAACCCCACCTTTTTATCCTTAATGGCAACAATACAAATATGTGTCATATCCCCTTCTGTCATTGGGTTTGAGCACCGCAAGATTGAACCCATTACAAAGCACCTCTCCCATGGCAAGAAAAATCAATCTAGTTGGCCAAACCTAATCAATAGATCAGAGAGAAATACAAAGCTATCTTAATCATGCATAAAAGAGTTCAGAGAAGACTCAAATAATATTCATAGATAATCTGATCATAAATCCACAATTCATCGGATCTCAACAAACGCACCGCAAAAGAAGATTACATCGAATAGATCTCCAAGAATATCCAGGAGAATACTGTATTGAAGATTAAAGAGAGAGAAGAAGCCATCTAGCTACTAGCTATGGACATGTAGTTTTGTGGTAAACTACTCACACATCATCGGAAGGGCAGCAAGGTTGATGTAGAAGTGCTCCATGGTCGATTCCCCCTCCGGCAGTGTACCGAAAAAGGTCCCCGGATGGGATCTCACGAATACAGAAACTTGCGGCGGCGGAAAAGTATTTTTGGTGTGCCCTCTGATATACGGGGAATATTTGGGTATTTATAGATCAAATATTAGGTTTAGAGGAGCATCAGGGGGCCCACAAGCTTGGGGGGTGCCTCCCGAGCTTGTCGCCAGTTGGTGGCCCCTCTGACCTCTTCCCGAAGGTTCCTAGGTGTCTTCTGGTCCAAGAAAAATTATCAAAAAGTTTCGTTCCGTTTGAACTCCGTTTGGTATTAATTTTCTATAAAAGACAAAAACAAGGAAAAAACAGCAACTTGCACTGGGCACTAGGTTAATAGATTAGTCCCAGAAAATGATATAAAATAGCATAAAAATGCATATAAAACATCCAAGATGGAGAATATAATAGCATGGAATAATTAAAAATTATAGATACGTTGGAGACGTATCAGTGGCACAAAAAGTTTGGAGTCAAACGGAGCAATTCAAATTCCTATTTGAATGTTAAATGCGTTTATTTAAACCCGCTGATCCACTAAAATATTTCTAGGGGCAATTTAAAAATTCATTTAATGTTGGATCCTCTTCGACAAATACTAGGGGATTATTTATAACTTTGTAAACATTTTTGTTTGATCAATTGAAGAAATGTTTTCTCATTTGCAAATTTAAATTTGACTTAGGCTTTAACCAGGAGAGATTAAGTTTAGCAAAATGGGATGACGTGGCATCATTAGTCAGGGATTCACTGTAGCATAATTATTGGGGTGTTAAAGCTGCGCCGACGGAGCGGCACTCCTGCGGCTCGGGCTGGACGGGGACGAGTGCCGCCGGCGCCGACCCGGAGGAGTGGGAGCCCGAGGACGACGAGGACGGCGTGTCCATGCGCTTGGGCATCCAGGAGCTTCCGTGACAGCGAGAGAAGGATGGCGTCGGGTACTCCAGCCGCGGCTCGTTGCCGCCCTCGATGTGCGCGAGCACGATGAGAGAGTCCGCCCGGGCACGCCCCACCATCGATGGTGGCCCTCCGAGTTGTGGCGCCCCCTCGACGTCGGGCCGTCGTTCGTGGACGCCAGCTGCTCGGCGTTGTGCCGCTGGAAGTAGGCGGTCCACAGTGCGTGGTTGTCCGCCGTGTACCGTGGCTGTTGGCGCGCGCTCTCCGGCAGGTTGGCCCGGATCGCCGCGATCTCAGCGGGGCGTTCCGCATCGGAGGGCGGCGCGGTCACGGGGACGCCGCCTGCGCTCAACCGCCATGCAACCGGCACGTGCATGTCGGGCGGTGTCGGGTAGTTGTCCTCCTACAGCAGGCGAGCCTCCCACTCGTGCAGCCAGTAGCGGCCGAAGCCGTTGGCTGCCGCACCGTCGCCGGGAAACCTCTCCGCCTTGGCTAGTGTGGGGGACAGTGAAAGGAGAGAGGGCGAGAGAGATGAGAAGCTAAGGCGAGAAAGGTGGTCGGCGCTGGAGCGGTGTAGGTGAGAGAGATGTCTTTTGGCGAGTGTGCGGCAAGCGGCGATGAAGGTCGGCTTTTATAGCGGCGAGAGGGCGGGAGCGGTGTGGACGCGTGCCGGGAAAGGGCGGGATGCGTGGCGGCTCGCCAGCACTGCGCCGCTCGTCATCAATGTAAGGCTGACCGTCGGCAGCATTGACATTGAACCACGCGGGAGCCGAGGCGATGCGATGAGGACGACAAAGCCTAGTCACTGACTCGGCGGGCCCACGGGGTGGGAATCTGGCGAGGGATGTTTTGGCGCCATTTTTCTTTCCACTGGTCACCCTCCGGTGCGCTGGGTTTGGCATGGGTCCGCCGGCGCCAATTTTGGCCCAAATCGGTGAAATTTGGGCTCCTGGACGCTTTTTTTGTGCCGACGATAAAAAATATGCCTTGGGAGGCCTGTTGGGGGGGGGGGGCGAGTGGAAATGCTCTAAGTTCACAAATTTCAGACATGACTGCATAGTCAAGCACGTGCGAAGCAGATGAATGGTGGTGATGGGGCGTGCAAGAGGATAAGTGATATTGTGTAGTCTCATTGACGAGATGCAAACCTGGTGCTTAAGTATGGTTCAATATTTATAGCCAAAATAATATCTTTGTCAAAACTATCCATGTGTGGCAAGATATGGTTCAGTAGAACTTGCTTAAGATCAACTATAGCAAAGTCATCATACTAGTAGCTCCCATAACACACAAGGAACACGCTCCATAATATTATGGTAGTTGCCGAGGCAACGCGCAAACACAGAATTGCCATAAATTGTATCTTCAAAATTCTTTTTCCGATGTGGGATCTGTTTGTCATTGTATCAAGACTTCTCCCTTCCTCATCTCAATAACGGAAGCATTCTTCTAGTGGATTTCAACAAGGATTACAACTACAATTTTAGCTATGGGATTTTTGGTTTGAATGTGACCCCACGTGCGGAGGATGCTTTGGCTGCGATGACTTTTGCAGTCACGCGGTCGACAAACACCTATGCGTCCTTGATACGGGATAAGGCCACATTTTTAAGCCCGCCATCCATTTCTGCCAAGAAGGCCACTGATATGCGGGCCAAGGTAGTGTTTGACGATGGGGAGGCACTCCGAGATGGCAACAGGTTCAGTTTTACGGAGTGCGTCCCCCTCAACCCACATGTAGTGGTCCTATGCCCTCTCCCAGAACTTTCTCTCAGTGCATTACTCTTAGGTCTTGCTGGGGAAAGGTCCCTGAAGAGGGCTGGCGACATGGCCGATTGGGGTAAGGGTGGCGACCGTAGGGAAGGGGGATGATAGGTGAGGACTGGCGATAGCAACGGGGGCAGATGAGTGCGGAGTGGCATCGTCGTGTGTGGTGGCCTGGTTCACATACTCGTGAATTTGGTGCTTTGGTGGGAAAAATGTTGGATTTGGCGCGCATAGGTGGGAAATGGGTGCGAAAAGGATCGACCGTCATTAATGGACACTCTTCGCAATGGAAAAGCGGTTGTGCTAATGGCAAGGGGGAAGTGGCAGTTGTACGGACAACAACTGATACATCTCCAATGTATCTATAATTTTTTATTGTTTCATGTTATTGTATTATCACTTTTGTATGCTTTATATGCCATTTTATATTAATTTTCTGGACTAAACTATTAATTTAGTGCTCAATGTCAGTTCATATTTTTTGCATGTTTTTTGTTTCACAGGATAACCATACCACATAAGTCCAAAGATGATTAAATTTTAAAGTGTTTTTTCTAGAACATAAGAGACCCTAGAAGCTTTTGGGGAGGACGAGAAGACCCACGAGGGCCCCACAAGCCAAGGTGGCGCGCAGGGGGGAGGGGATCCCCCTGACTTGTGGGCTCCTCATAGCCTTTTGCCCTAATTCTTGGCCTATGAATTCACATATATTCTGAAACCCTCGGAGCGAGATCTGAAACGAATTTATCGCCACCACAACCCTCTATTCTTCTATGATCCCATCTGGAGCCTTGTTTCGGTACTTTGTCGGGGGGGGGGGAATCGTTGGGGAGGCTATCTACATCAACCTTGCTGCCTCCATGATGATGTGTGAGTACTTCCTTCAGGACCTACGGGTCATAGTAGTAGCTAGATTGCTCTCTCTCTCTCTCTCTCTCTCTCTCTCTTGATCTTGATCTTGATCTTCAATACAGTGATATTCTCTAAGATCAATCCCATGTAATCTGTAGCTGGGTTGTAGCAACCTCGGTGGCTGGTTCCAGCTCTAGGTGGTGCTAGTCATAGCATCCTCGAGTGGATAGTTGCAGCAACCCGTTGTTGCCATCGTAGCAACGTCTGGTGTGGGTCGTAGCACCCTTAGTGACTGGTTCCATCTCTCGGTGGTGCCCATCGTAGCACCCTGGTGGTTTGTTGCAGCATCCCGGCGCCATCTCCGTACCAATGACCAACGTGGGTCGTAGCACCCTCGGTGGCCGGTTCCATCTCTCGGTTGTGTCTGTTGTAGCACCACAATGGCTGGTTGCAGTATCTTGACGCCGTCGTCATACCGTGGGCGTATCCACACCCGACATATGCTCAGAAGAGGATTGGATATAGATAGGGGTACCAGTGAGCTCGGGAATAGACCAATCACGTCTAATCACGGAGCCATCCGGATCAAATGTACTTGCATTTTTTACGAATTATCTCACGGATGTAAAATGGATTCTCCATGGCCAAGGAATCTTGGCTGAGAGTGTTGCGCCTTGACATGCGGCGAGCTATCTTTGCATGCTTTTGCTCATGAGTCATACTTGCATACCGTTCCCTATCATTAGCACATTTACTATTGATTTTCTCTATTGAAATCATATGAAATGGTAGCATGGTAAGAGTGCTGGTTATGTTACATTATAGTAATCAACAATTTTAATTGGCGTCATGCTGGTTGTGTTACATTCTAGTAATCAAGAATTTTAATTGGCGTTGTGCAACTCTTACCTGCCGATGATTTCTTTTGTTGATAGGCTTCATGTTTACTTTCTAGTAGTGCATCTTTCATATTGTTATCCATCTGAGAATATCGGTCCCTATCAGTAGCACAATTACTTTTGATTTTCTCTGTTGAATGACATGATAATGGTAACACTGGAAGAGTGCTAGTTGTGGAGACAAACTCGAAATATGTGTTACATGCTATGAATGAACAATTTTGTTTGTTGTTGTGCAATTCTTACCTGTCGATGATTTCATTTGTTGATAGGCTTCACGTTGTCTTTTTAGTAGCGCATCTTTCTTATTGCTATCCATCTAAGCATATCGTTCCCTATCTCGTTGCCTCCTCCGCTCTTTGGGATCTAGGGGCTGCGGTTGAATATGTGATGGCGTGTTACTGCAAGTGTTGATGTCAACAAAATACATAATAGAGAAACATCACATATGTATATAGATTAAAAAATGAGTAATCAATTATTAACATAGTAAAAAACTTAGTTGTCTTCATACCAGTCAGGTTGCTTTCTTTCCCTTGAGATGGCAAATCTTTTAGTTGCTTCTGGTACATGTCATTTCTGCTTAGCCAATCACTCTCTTCATCAGAACTATATTTTCCTTGTTGCGAGCAGAGTCTGCTTGTTCTAATCATGGCAGAAAAGGTTTAGTTGCTTGGAAACATGGAACCATGTAATTGTATAATTTCAAGTAACATTATGAGTATTGTTAAGCGCCTTTAACAACCGGCATGTTTTGTAGTTGGGAGAGCACACATGGACTTGTCCGTGCCTCCTGGGAATTAACCAATGGTTGAGCTTTCTTTTGTTTATAGGCTTCGCGATGCTTCTTAAGTAGTTCATCTTTTTTCTCGGTATCCATTTGCGTGTATTGTTCTCTAGCAATGTTGTCTCTTCCATTCTTTCACATCTATAGGTTCTCCTAAATTAGTAATATCGATGACACCTAAAAATGCACAATTTACTTAGTCCTTGTGCATCAGAATGTACACTCTTGACACCATTCAATCATTACATATTACATGTGTTCAAGGAGATCAACATGTCTTTGAAGGGAGTACGTTCACTTGATTGTCCTCGAGACTTCATCTACAAGGAAGAAAGTACCACAAAATGTTTCTTTTATTATTAGAAAAATATAAATAACATTCCTCGTAATTCAATCATTCCGTTAGATGAAGAGATGCTATTGTATGGTAGATCAAGTTCCTTCATGAAGCATAGAAAGATTTTTTTGAAGTCCTCCTCTCAAGGAAGTGCATAAAATAATTATGTTTATTATTTCCCTTCATGTTTATTTGCTTTTTTTTATTTTGTCATGTTTTCAACTTGGATATAAAACTCAATGAAAAACAATGTGTTGGGTGATCAATACGGCCGTTTGATGTTACCGCAATCCAAAACTTCATCCAGTTTTCTGTGAAGATTTATTAGGAATAGGGTGTAGCTACCATAAAATATTACTCTACAATTCAAACACTCTCATTAGAGAATCACATTTTTTTCCTTCTTAAATCACTATACTATTTTACGAAATTAATTCAATGATTAACACGATAATAACATGGCAGAAAATGACAATAAACATCCCATTTCAGTCAAACATGTACAGAATAATGTTGGAAACAAATAACTTATACCGAATAATTTAAGTCAATTTAATCAGAATATTAAGATTGCCTCGCATTATTATAAAACCATAAATTGCAGAATAATACTCTTAGCTAAACACTCTTATATTTGTTTACGGAGGGAGTACACTGGAACGTCAAAAGACGAGCGCTTCCTATTTAGCGCTTCAAGCACCCGTTAACGTGCATTTTGCGAACGGGCGCCTGAAGCGCTATTGAGCTTCACGCCATCATGCCTGTTCTGCAAACATGCATCTTTTTACTTGTTTTCTTATTTACTCTTTTCTTTTTTCCTTTTTTATTTTTCTTTTCTGCCTTTTTTTCTTCTTCTTCCTAGTTTGATGTTTTTGTTTCAAATTTGTGAACTTCTTTTTAAAATTTGATTAAATTCATTGCAAATTTGATGATATATTTTTGGAATCCATTAACTTTCTTTCAAACTCGATGAATTATTTGCAAAGTCGATGAATTATTTTGAAAATCCATTTTTTCAAATTTGATGAACTTTTTCAAAATCTATGAATGTTTTTCAAATTTGATGAGTTTTTTAAAATTGGATGAACCTTTCTCAAATTCGATGAACTTTTTTCAAATTCAATGATTTTTCTTTTCAAAATCCATGAACATTTTTTCAAAATCGATGAACTTTTTCCAGGTTTGTGAATTTTTTAGGTTTCAAATCGAATTGAAAGTAGTTCATCAACTTTCAAAAAAGTTCATCGAATTGGAAATAAAGTTAATCTAATTTTAAAAAATGTCCATCAGTTTTGAAGAAAAAAGTACACAAATTTGAGACAAAAACATCAATCCAGGAAGAAGAAGAAAAAAATGAACAAAGAAAAAACAGAAAAGAAAAACAGAAAAAGGAACAAGAAAAAAAAGGAAACGAGGAAAAAAAACAAAAAGGAAAGAGTAAATAAGAAAACAAGTAAAAAGATGTAGGTTTACATAGCAGGCATGGTGGCGTGATGGTTACGGTTAGAGTGTCCCTAGCTGACGCTCGCGAGCGTCAATCAGACGTGCTTACACGCAGGGCACGGTCTTACTGGGCCAGCCCATTCGGCTGCGTTCAACTACTAAAATCCAAAAAAATGAACGCATTATTTAGGGCCAAATCCTATTCGGCGTCTTAAGCACCGAATATAGGGCATTTGGTACAGGGCGCATACCCCCTCCTATACGCTTGGTTTGATAACGGGCCGGCCCATCCCACTTCGTTTCGCCTTTTTTTTTCTGTTTCTATAAACTGCAAAAAGAGCGTGCAAAGCAGGATTCGAACCCGTGACGTTCTTCTTAAGAGCCAGTGGCGGAGCTTCATGGGGGCCAACCTGGGCGGTGGCCCCCCCCCCCCCCCCCCCAGCTCATTGAAAAACATGTGTATATATCTTTGCATTAGATAAATTTATCCACTAAAAATCAGCTTATAGTGACTGAGTTTGCCCCTCCAGCCAATTGGCCCCCCATGACTTTAGCCTAAGCTCCTCCACTGTTAAGAGCACGACGCCGTAACCACCAGACCAACCAACCTCCCGCGTTAATGCAATGGGTTCTTTTCTTCTTTCTTTGTTTTTTTCTCTCTGTTCCTTTTTCTTTCTTTTTCCAAATTCATGAAAAACAATTGCGAAATAAATTCGTGAACTTTTTTTTGTTGAAAGTTGACGAACTTTCTTCAAAATCGATGATTTTTTTCCAAAATGGATGAACTTTTTATTTTCAAATTCAATGAACTTTTTCCATTTTGATGAACTTTTTTCAAATTTGGTTAACTTTTTTTTGAATTTGATAAACCTTTTTTTCAAAATTTGATGAACCTTTTCCAAATTCGGTGAACTCTTTTCAAATTTGATGAACTTTTTTCCAAATCTGATGAACTTTTTTCAAATTTTGATGAACTTTTTCCAAATCCGATGAACTTTTTTCAAATCCAATGAAGTTTTTTCAATTTTGTGTTCAAAATTTGATTAACTTTTTTAGAATTGATCAACTTTTTCAAATTCATGAACTTTTTTTCAAATTCGTATTTTTTTTAGATCCATCCATTTTTTGAGTTTTCTGAAAGAAGGGACGAACAGCAAAAAAAATGAACGACCAAAACGTGCACGAAGGGAAGGAGCGAGCGACCGAAGAAGGGAAGGTGTGAGCGTGCTAGCTGGGCCGGCCCACGCGAGGCTGCTGCGTGAGCGCCCGCTTAGCGAACGAACGCCTAAGGCGCCGACGAGGAGGTCTCTTCTTTAGGAATCGAACTCTAAGACCACACGAGAGAAAGCAAACCTTTTTTAACATTTGAGCTAGCGAGTTTTAGTGACTAGAAGGCCACGCGCTTCTTTAAGAACTAAAGAAGACAGCGGGAGATAAAATAAAAATTGAAATTTTAACCATTCAAAATTTTTAAATATACATTTAATATTTTGGATATACGATGAACGATATTTAAATACACATTGAATATATTTTTATAAACGCAGAAATATATATATTGAACATTTAATATTTTGTGATATACGATGAACAATATTTAAATACACATTAAATATATTTTTAAAAACATAGAACAATATATATTGAACATTTTTGGGATATGCACTGAACACTTTTTAACACAATGAACATTTTTGTGATATACATTGAAAAATATTTAAATACACCTTGAACAATTTTTGTGATATACGCTGAACATTTGTTGCATTGTGAACAAATTTTGAAAAAGTAAACCGAATTTGAAACCATGAATAATTTTGAAATCGTGATAAAAATTGGAATTTCTAATATTTTTTGAAAACAAAGGATAAAAAATGAAAAAGGGTAGAATAAATGGAAATAGGAACAGAAACAAAAGAGGAAAAAGAAAAAAAGAAAACAGGAAACAGGAAAGACCCGAAAAATGGCAAAAGAAAAAAAACCGGTTGAGGGAACCTTCCAGAAGGTTGACAAAACCGGTTTGCCTTGCAGTGCTTTAACGCTCGCAGTGGGCCGGCCCGTTTCGTGGTGCTCGCTCGCCCGCTTCACCGGAAGCGCGTGTCAAATAGGGGGTTCGCCGGGAGAGCTCCTCCTCGGCGCTTGTTGCGCCGCCTAGCGAAAGCAGCGCTCACGTGCACGCTCGCATGGGCCGGCCCAACAGCGCCAGGTCGCGCCCCGCTCGCTCGCCGTTCGATCACACAGATCGAAACGCTTTGTTCCATCGCTCAATAGATTTAGTTGACCACATTGACCATCTTTCTAAAAAAAATTCATCTCATTAACAGAACTTCATCTATTTTTGGAAAAAGTACATCTATTTGAAAAAAGTTCATTGATTTTGAAAAAAAGTTCACCTAATTTGAGAAAAGTTCACCGAATTTGAGAAAAAGTTCATCAATTTTAAAAAAAGTTCATCGAATTTAAGAAAAGTTCATCGATTTGAAAAAAAGTTCATCAAATTTGAGAAAAAAGTTCATCGAATATGAAAAAAGTTCATCAAATTTGGAAAAAGTTCATTGAATTTGAAAGCAAGTTCATTCAGTTTTGAAAAAGTTTGTTCAATTTGAAAAAAGTTCAATGGTTTTGAAAAAGGTTCATCAATTTGAAAAAAGGTTCATTCAAATAGCATTAAAAAAATAGTAAAAAAGGAATAGAAAACCGAACAAAACCGTCCAATACAAAAGAAATAGAAAAAAGAAAAAGACGTAAATAAAAAGAGGGAACATGTTTCTATTGAGCACATAATGGGAACGCAGTAGGTTGGTTAACGCAGCGCGTATCGACCAGGATGTCCCGAGTTCGAATCCTAGCGCGTGCGATATTTTTTGTTTTACAGACAGAAAACAAGATAGAATGGGCCGGCCCAGCTACAATTCCAAGTGTACAGAGGGGGTGTGCGCCCTGTACCAAATACACTATATTCGGCGCCGAATAGGATTGGGGTTCGCGGGTTACCACAACGTTGCTCGATGCGCAGGTCGCCGGTTTGATCCCACGCGTGGGCGCCTTTCTTTCATTTAAGGCCGGCCCAGTTCGTGGCAGTATACTTCCTCCTTTTTTGTCTGTTTCTTTTAACGTTTTCATTTGGTTTTTTGATTCCATTTTTTTCTTTTTTGCGAGGTATTTTTTACTTTTGTTTACACTTTTAAATATACTAAACATATATATTACAAAAAATATACTTTACATAATATTTCGAAAAATGTTAATCATGCATTAGAAAAACGTTGAATGTGTACACAAAAAATGTTGAGCATGTATTAAAAATATGATGAAAACTTTTGATCATGTATATAAAAATATTAATCAAGCATTTAAAAAAATGGAAAAAGTATTTAAAAATGTTAGACAAGCATTGGGAAAATGTTGAATGTGTATATAAAAAATGTTGACAATGCATTAAAAAATTGAATGTTTTAACATTATATATTAAAATTTTAATCAAGCATTATAAAAATGTTGAACAAGATTTAAAAAATGTTATCAAGAATTTGGAAAATGTGAAATGTGTATAGAAAAATATGTTGACCATCATTCAAGAAAATGTTATGTTACATTTAAAACACTGTTGATAAGCTTGAAAAATATGTTAATGTGCATAGAAAAAATGTTCATCATGTATTAGAAATGTTAATCTTGTATTTAAAAATGTTAATCTAGCATTTGAAAAATGTTTAAAGTGTGTATAAGAAAAATATTGACTATGCATTAAAAATGTTAATCTTATATTTAAAAAATGTTAATTAAGCATTTAAAAATGTGTATATAAAAGTGTTGACTATGTATGGGGAAAATGTTAAATTTATATTGGAAAATTGTTAAACGTGTATTAGAAAAATGTGGTTGACGTATACAAAATGAAGAATGAAAAACCAAAAGAAAGAAAGAAAACCAAAATAATGAAAACCAAAAAAGAAACAAAATAAACCGAAATGAAAAAAAGAAAGTGAACAAATAAAACCGAAGAAACAAATGAAAAATAATGAAAAATGTAGAAGAAAATGAAAAATAAAACCGAAGTAAATAAATGAAAACCAAGAAACAAACAAACAAAAAAATGAAAATAAAAAGGAAAGAAAATAAACCAAAGAAAGACCAAAATGAAAAATAAAACTAAAGAAACAAATGCAAAAAGAATAAAAAAAGGAGAAGAAAACAAAGAAACTGAAAAAAAGGAGAAAAAACTAAGAAAACCAGCTCTACTTACCTCAAGGAGGACGTCCCCTACTACTAGCCACGAACGCCAGGTGGGCGGAGTGTCTAGCAGCACCGGTCTTCTTTCTGGAGTTACTGAAATCGATCCGCTACGCGTGAACCTTTTGCTCCTTCTTTTGTTTAAAAATCAGGGCGGTGATGGGCCGACCCAGTTTCTTGCGCGGGAAGCGATTTCCTTCAGCGAGAGGAGATACCGTCTTGCTTAATGCAAGACATAGCCCTCGCGCTCATATTAGCCCCTAAAAAACTGCTCAAATGCTCAATCTCTTAGACGTACCAGATTTTCTAAAAGAGGAAGAAAACACATAGTATTGTCTAACCCTAACCCCATTCCCAAAATCACTCAAGAATTTCTGCATCAAGCAAACATCGACGACACATCCTGGTGCGGCGGTGCTTGCTCGCCGGCGCGCGCCATCAAGGGAATGGTTCGCGTGGGGAAAATGCGAGGCGACCGGGTTGTGGAGTTGTTGCCAGGAGACGACACGGTGGTTGGGGCCGGAATTGTTGGTCGGGGTCATCGTTTGAAGGCGGACAATGGACGCGGTGGTTGGAGCTGAGATTGTTGGTTAGGAAATGACGCCCCGACCTAGGGTCACAACTTGAAGGCGGACGGCGACGCGGTGGCTGCACGTGGGATTGGTTGCCAGGAGATGGCACTACGACCGTGTCTAAGCTTGAGGGCGGACGACAGTGACTGTATGCCACGTGCCAATGCAATGGCCGCAGCGGTGTACGGTCGTTTCTGCTACGCAACGCTCCACACCTCCGTCATCTTCGCAGAAGACCTCCTCTTACCTCCGTCCTTTTCACATAAGACAACCTATCGTGGGGTTAACACGTCAGATGCCCTCGTGAAAGGACTTAGGTGCGAGGCCATGCCTACGGTGATTAGCTTAAAGGGGTTGAGCGGGATGAGAGACACGAGTTTACCCAGGTTCGGCCCCTCACCGTGGAGGTAAAAGCCTACTCCTGCTCTTATTGCTATTGCTTGAGTATCGATTACAAGGGAGGGAATTCGCTTGACCTAGCTATTGATTGATTGTAACTTAAGTTTTACCCGCCGCAGGGACTCGCCTTTATATACACAGGTCGAGGCCCTGGGCTTACAAGAGTCCGGGTCGGGCTACACTTCGTAACCGATCCTGGATCTAAATCACCTTGCCTTCTTTGGCTAGTCGCCGTCTGGCGGCTTATACTTCCGGGTCACGCACCATCTTCTAGCATTGGGCCTCCATCCGTCCCACCTCGTAAGTCGCCTCCCTGTCTTCATGTATTGGTCTCTTGGGCCTATCTAAGGCTTCGTTGTTTAAGTCGCCAACAGCCTAACCCGGCCCTTATGGGGCGGGTTACAACGTGGGGTCATATCCCCAACATTAGGCCCCAGATTGATTTGAACTTGTTCATGTCAATCTTCACAGTCTCTGGTTGGCGAGTCTTCTTTGATTCTTCTAAACGTTTAACCTTGAACAAAGCTTCATAACCCGCCATAGGAAAGGATGACGTCATCTTCATAAATTCAGAAAAATCCTCATGACGTCACAATGGATCTTTTGCATTAATCACCCATTCCGAAGATCGAGGCACCCGTTTTGTTGTAGAAGTTATTATGCCTCCTCGATTTTCGCGCATGCCTGTTACTGCGCCCTCTTTTTTCCTTATAAATAGGCACGGGGGGCCTGCCCTTTTCACTTTTCACCCCCTTCGCCTCCACTTCTTCTTCTTCCTCATGATGCCCATCGCGACCGGAGCTCCGCCACACTTGACGAACCACACCGGCCTCCCTCAGTCGACGTCGCAGCACCATCCTACCACCAGCAAGGTCTAGCGGCGCGTCTCCGCCTTTTTCCACTGCAAACAGGTACTACTTCTATCCTCTTTCAGATCTGCAGTAGGGCAATCGAGTTCGTAGTGTTCATCAGAGTTCATCCTAGTTCTTCGCATCTTTTGAACGGAAGCTGTTTTTGATCTGAGAATAATAGAGGAATATTGCGGTAGCAGTTTTTAGCACCATCTTGAATCTGGATAACTTGTATTCATCTCTAGAATCAGCTGATATCTTACTTGCTCTTCCGCCACTGCTTTGCTAGGTTTAGTAATTCCTTTCCGTTTTGCACTACTCGTAGATCCGTAAATATAGATGTGAACTGTGAAACCTGTTTGCCCCATACTTAGCAAAATTTCACCAATCTCGAATTCCTTAGATAATTGACCCGCCCTTCACCTTTCGGGCGACTTATCAATGTATTTGTAACTCGCCAAGTATTTCCAGAAATTGCTTCTTTCAGTTAACCCGCCATTAGCTTGAGACGGCTTACCTTTGTACTTTGCTTTTAATTCGCCTTCATATTTTTAGGCGACTCATCATGGCAAAAACTACCCTTTGCAACTGGGGCCCTTCTCTGGTCACTGAGCAAATGCTCAAAGACTATGTAGATCAAGGTCTTCTGGCAGCTCAGGAACAAATTGGTTGGCGGCTCAGCCAAGGGGAAAATGTCCCTAACCCTGGCGAGGGAGAAGTGGTAGTCTTCACTGATCATATTCTTAGGGGCTTCACACCGCCCGGGTCAAAGTTCTTTCGGGATGTTTTACATTACTTCAACCTCCATCCTCAAGACATAGGCCCAAACTCAATAACAAACCTCTGCCACTTCCAAATATTTTGTTAAGTCTATTTACAAGTAGAACCCACCGTCGCTCTCTTCAAAGAGTTCTTCTATTTGAATCACCAGACTGAATGCGCCAGTGGCCCATTTCAAGAACTAGGCGGGATCTCAATTCAGAGACGCCGAGACGGTTGCTTTCCTGCTGCTGTTTTGTTGAGCCACCCAAGGGATGGGTTAAAACCTGGTTCTATTGCAAAAACACTGCCCCAGGAAATGAGAGTCCTCTACCGGGTTACCGGGTTGATCCTCTTCCCATCGATTTTGACCCGCCAAGCAAACTCCTTCCAACTGAACATGCTGAAGCTCTCCAATACTACCCCAAGGTAACAGCTTTGCTAGCCAATGGGTTGACAGGGGTCGACTTAGCCCGCTACTGGGTTTCATGGAGGATTCTTCCTCTAAGTCGCCGGCCTAATTTAATGTGCGAGTACTCTGGCGAGTCAGATGACCCTCAACGATATGGGTCTGACAATTTTACTGCTGAAGCAGTCTTTCAAGCTGTGAACTCTTTACTTGTGGAGTCACAAGAGAATTGCAACAAAGTTGGGCTGCCACCATTCTTCAAGCTCAACCCAGCTCCAGCTGTAAGCTCATTTTTGTATTTGGCTTGAATATCCTTAATTTTCTCATGCATCTAACTTGTTGATTCACTTTTCTTATACAACCCGATTCTGCCTTTTGGAAAAGGAAGATTAAATCTGTTGCACCCAAAAAGAAGAGTGGTCCGAAACCAAAGAAAACCAAGCCCGCTGCCATGGCTAAGCCGGCCGCTACGAGCGAGTCAGTGGAAAATGATGACCCATCTGAGGTAGAATTTGACTCTCTTGGCCGTCTCTTTAATGACTTAGCTGATGCTTCCTACTCATAGGATGATGGTGCATCAAGCCGGGCTGATAATCAAGAGGTAATTTCTATCTCTTCTGGCTCAGACTCGCCACCTCCAAGGGGAATCAGGCGGGTTGTCCGAAAAGTACCATTTTCTCACCCCAAATGCTTATTTAGACCCAAACTTTGTTTTGAATAAGGCTCAATATGATGCAAGACGCCAAACCCGGAGTGGCGGCTCTGGTGACCTAATGGCCGGGTTAAGTCATGACCCTTCCGCCCGTAAGCGGCCAACTGAGGTGCCACACAGTCCAACCTTTTCTTTACCCAAAGCTAGTCTTATACGACATCCTCTTAACCCTTCTGACTCTGATTACCAGGAGTCACCACCTTCTTCTGGCAACTCATCTCAAACACAACTGCCTGCTTTCATTGTGAAACGAGGGTAAGCCTTTGCTTTTACTTATAGCCCTTCAGCTTTTTGCTATCAAAACATGTCTTAATACTCAATGTGATCACAGGGCCAAAGCCAATGAGAAGAAAACAAAAGTATGCGACTCTTCCAAGGCCCCTCAAATTTCTGAATCAGAAGAGCAGATACTGGTAACTCCAGAAATTAATCCTGAACAACCTGAGGAACCTCAAAACAAACAAGATGACCCGCCTCCACAGGTTGAGGCAACGGTTCCTGAGGCCATGGAAGCTGATACCAACCCGGCGAGTAACCCTGACCCGCCAAGTCCTAAACCTTCTTCTCCTGCCAAACTGACTAACAAGAGCTCTGCTGATGACAACACTGATGATATCACCATCACCGGGACGGCTTTTAAAGCGCTCGAAGCCTCCAAAGTGTTAACCAAGCATTCTGCTAAGGAAGAGATGCCCTTACTGGAAAAGGGCAAGGCCAAGCTTGATCTGGAAAGCTATGCCTCATTCAGCGCAACCCTGACCCGCCAAGTCCTAAACCTTCTTCTCCTGCCAAACTGACTAACAAGAGCTCTGCTGATGACAACGTTGTTGATACCACCATCACCGGGACGGCTTTTAAAGTGCCCGAAGCCTCCAAAGTGTTAACCAAGCATTCTGCTAAGGAAGAGACGCCCTTACTGGAAAAGGGCAAGACCAAGCTTGATCTGGAAAGCTATGCCTCATTCAGCGCCGGCGAGTTGCACGCGGGCTATTTAAGCCGCCTTCATACCAGCCGCGATATGGAGGCCGGCTTAGTCAACTTGATGAAGCAGAAGTATGAGGTACGAATGCATTTAACCCCTCTTTAGTTATCTTGCATTATATATATATATATATATATATATATATATATATATATATAGCCCCCAAGTCTTAAGTATAGGAAGAATATTGAGTATGCTTGAGACTTGTAAAAATTTCCGAAGTGTAGCCCCCAAGGGCCGGCTTATCTTTGAAAGATGAGCCGGGTCTTCTTAAAATGACAAATTTGACAAATCACTTGTAGCCCCCAAGGGCCGGCTTATCTTACAAAGATGAGCCAGGTCTTCTGTATCTCCTAGTTAAAAACTTCATCGTACATTAGCCCCCAAGTGCCAAGTATATTGCTTGTAATGTCCTTGGGACTTAAATATCAGTGTGGAACATGAAGTCAATCATCTTAGCACTTATTTGAACACTATTATTGCTTGTGACCCTTGGTGGGAGGCTCTGAGTTTGGGCAAGCCAAACATCATCGATTTAAAAGCAAGCTTGGAGATGCAACAAAGTGAACGTGCCAAGGCTGAATTAAGCCTGAAATCATCTTTGGAAAATATTGAGAAGATCAGAGCCAATTTTGATGTGGAAAGAACCGCCTGGGAAACTGAGAAGGCCACGCTTCTGAAGAAAGCAGAAGATGCTGAGGCCCAGCTTAAACCTGTGACTAAAGAATTGTCCGGCTTAAAACATTATATTTCTCAAATGACAACCACCATCTTTGGTAAGTAAAACTTATACTTGACTGCATTGTCTCGCCTGATGACTTGTAATATGATATTTAACTCGCCTGGCGACTCATGTTCAAAATGCTTAACAGGTGCCAGAAGTGCTGGCCTTGGACAAAATGCAGTAATGAATTGGGATGGCAATGGGTACCCATTACCCACGTACCCTGCGGGTAAAAAGTCTATTAGGGTAAGGGTACGGGACAAAAATTTACCCATGGGTACTTAAATGGGAAAATATATTACCCATTGGGTAGAGAGGGTATGGGTATGGGATCATATAACCCATGCCCGCGTACCCATGTACCCATCTAAAATGTTGGCAACTGATTTTCCTTTAATATTCTAACGTATTGACTATTCTCCTAATCGCGCTAGGTAAAAACTCTAATGTGCAGTCAAATTATCTCTATAATGTATTGTGATTTTGTGAACTTAAAGTGTATGACTATGTGTTGTTATTTATGATTATGTGTTGTTGTTTAACATTTTTATGGGTTGCTTTATGGGCAATTTTTTTTGAGAATGTGTTTCTGTACATTGTTATTTAAAATGTGTTGCTTTTAATAATTTATGATTATAAGTTGCTTTTCACAACTATTTTCTACTCAATTTGATGTGTTGTAAATGCGGGTATTTTTACCCGCTGGTACCCATATACCCTGTCGGGTGACGGGTATGGGAAAAAGTTATACCCTTGATGGGTATGGGTATGGTTGATAGGTAAGTTCAGGGTGGACAAGTAAGGGTATGGGGAGGCTCCACCCGTACCCATACCTTGCGGGTGCCATCCCTAGTGATGAAGCTGAAAGCCGTGTACTCTTTGATAGAACAATTATATGCTGGCACCCTTCAGACACTCGTGACCATCTCAAATGGAAAGAAGCCGCCTACACTTATAAAAACTGTGTTGGAACACTTATCCATAGTGCCAGCCCAATTGGAAGAGCTAAAGCTATCAGCCGCCCCTTCGGGCGCCATTACTGCCTTAAGCCGGGCCAAAGCTTGGCAATCAGAATTGGATCCAACAGAAATGGCTGGCGGATGCCCAGAATTTAATGAAGATGGGTGTGTGTTTGAAGAAGCCGATCAAGAGGGTAAGATAGCTATACTCATTGAGTAGGAAGCCCCCAAGTGACCCATAATATGGCATGGAAGCCAATCAAGAGGGTAAGATAGCTATACTCGTTGAGTAGGAGGCCCCCAAGTGACCCATAATATGGCATGGAAGCCGATCAAGAGAGTAAGATAGCTATACTCGTTGAGTAGGAAGCCCCCAAGTGACCTTATGATCAATCTATAATTAAAGACTCATGCACAGAAAATATGAGATGAAACTACAGAGGCCCCGAAATTTGGGGATGTCGGCTTTATTATGTTGATCATAAAAAGATATGTACATTTATGAAGGTATATACAATGATGAGAGCCAATGACTCGAGTGTAGTAATGCCAAAGATGAGCAATGTTCCAAGGCCTGCTGGTCTCCTCCTCAGATGTGCGTGAATCTTTGTTCTCACGTATGTCAATGAGGTAGTATGAACCATTGTTGAGGTTTTTGCTAACCCCAAAGGGTCCTTCCCAAGGAGGTGAAAGCTTATGCATCCCTGTCTGATCTTGAATCAGATGGAGCACTAAGTCGCCCTCCTGAAAGGTCCAGCTTCGAACCCTACGGCTGTGATAGCGACGTAGGTCTTGCTGATAAATTGCTAAACAAGCCGCCGCAAGATCACGCTCCTCCTCAAGAGCATCCAAAGCATTCTGACGCGCCGTCTCATTGTCAGTCTCCACATAAGCCGCCACGCGGGGCGAGTCATGATGAATATCGCTTGGGAGAACTGCTTCAACACCATAAACCATGAAGAAGGGTGTATAACCCGTTGACCTGTTGGGGGTGGTCCTGATGCTGCAAAGAACCGAAGGAAGCTCTTCCACCCAACAACCCAGAGTCCTTTTTAAGGGAACCAAGAGCCGGGGTTTGATTCCTCTCAAAATCTCCTGGTTAGCACGTTCTGCCTGACCATTAGACTGAGGATGTGCAACTGATGAAACATCAAGCTTGATGTGCTCTCTTTGACTAAATTCCTTCATAGCACCTTTAGACAAATTCGTCCCATTATCAGTGATGATACTATGAGGATAACCAAAGTGGAAAATCAGCTTTTTGACAAACTGAACTGTAGTAGCCGCCTCACAATTACTGACCGGCTCTGCCTCAACCCACTTAGTGAACTTGTCAACTGCCACCAAAAGGTGGGTCTTCTTGTCCTTAGACCTATTGAAAGGTCCAACCATATCAAGCCCCCAGACCGCAAACAGCCAAGTGATTGGGATCATCCGCAATTCCTGAGCCGGTACATGAGCTTGCCTTGCGAACTTCTGACACCCATCACACTTACTAACAATATCCTCTGTGTCTGCATGAGCTGTCAACCAGAAAAATCCATGATGAAACGCCTTAGCCACCAGCGATCATGAGCTGGCGTGATGACCACAGTCACCCGCATGTATCTCTTGCAAAATCTCGCGGCCCTCTTCAGGAGAGACACAACATTAAAAACACCAGTCACACTGCATTGATGTAACTCGCCATTGACAATAGTCATAGACTTAGAATGTCGTGTAATCTGCCGCACCAAATTTTCATCCTCGGGTAACTCGCCACGAGTAAAATAAGCCAGATAAGGTAGCGTCCAGTCAGGAATAGCATGAAGAGCCGCCACCAACTGTCCTTCCGGGTCAGGAATAGCAAGATCTTCCTCAGATGGTAATTTGATCGAAGGATTGTGTAACACATTGAGGAACACATTGGGGGGCACCGGCTTACGTTGAGACCCAAGCCAGGATAGTTCATCAGCCGCCTCATTTTTCCGTCGATCAATATGATCCACCTGATAACCCTTAAAACGACCAGCAATATTATCAACTGCCTGACGATAAGCCGCCATGAGCGGGTCTTTAGAGTCACACTTGCCCGAAACTTGCTGAGCCACGAGGTCTGAGTCACCTAGACATCTGACCCGGCTTAAATTCATCTCCTTAGCCATACGAAGCCCATGGAGCAAAACTTCATACTCAGCTGCATTGTTAGTACAAGGAAACAGTAACCTCAAATCATAACAGAATTTATCACCTCGTGGGGAAGTCAAAATAACTCCAGCCCCCGAGCCTTCCAATTGCCTAGATCCATCAAAGTGGATTATCTAGTATGTGTTGTCAGGCTTCTCCTCAGGTGTTTGCAATTCTGTCCAATCATTTATGAAGTGCACCAAAGCTTGGGACTTGATGGCTGTTCTTGGCATATATTTCAGATTATGAGGTCCAAGCTCGATTGCCCACTTAGCAACCCAGCCAGTGGCTTCTCTGTTTTGAATAATATCCCCTAAAGGAGCAGAGCTAACCACAGTAATACGATGCCCAAGGAAATAGTGTTTCAACTTGCGACTCGCCATGAACACCCCAAACACCAGCTTCTGCCAATGTGGATACCTTTGCTTGGATTCAGTCAAGACCTCACTGACATAGTAAGCCGGTCGCTGGACTGGGTACTCTTTACCTACCTCCTTGCGCTCCACAACAACTGCTATGCTGACAGCCTTATTATTAGCTGTCACGTACAGGAGCAAAGGCTCTTTGTCTATAGGAGTAGCCAAGATGGGCGGCTCAGCTAGCTGCTTTTTGAGTGCCTCAAACGCCTCATTAGCGGAATCACTCCACACAAAATGATCTGTCTTCTTCATCATCTGATACAAAGGAATTGCCTTCTCTCCCAGGCGACTTATAAACTGGCTTAAAGCTGCAATACAACCCACCAAACGCTGAACATCATTTACACACACCGGCTTAGAAAGTGAAGTGATGGCCTTTATCTTCTCCGGGTTAGTTTCAATGCCCCGTTCTGAGACCAGAAAACCTAGCAATTTACGTGCAGGCACACCAAAGACACACTTGGCCGGGTTAAGCATCATCTTGTAGACCCGAAGATTGTCAAAATTTTCCTTCAAATCAGTAAGGAGAGTCTCCTTCTTCCTAGACTTGACCACAATATCATCCACATAAGCATGAACGTTGCGCCCAATTTGATCATGAAAATAGTTCTGAACACAATGTTGATAAGTCGCCTGGGCACTCTTGAGCCCAAAAGGCATGGAAACATAGCAGAAAGCTCCAAACGGTGTGATGAAGGCCGTCTTCTCTTGGTCTTTAACTGCCATCTTGATCTGATGATAACCAGAATAAGCATCCAGGAAGCATAAGCTCTCACAACCCGCCGTTGCATCAATAATTTGGTCGATACGGGGGAGAGCAAATGGATCAGCCGGACAAGCCTTGTTGAGATCTGTGTAATCAACACACATACGCCACGTGCCATTTTTCTTAAGTACCAGCATGGGGTTAGCCAACCACTTAGGGTGAAAAACTTCCACGATAAACCCAGCCGCCAAGAGCCAGGCTACCTCTTCTCCAATAGCCTTACGTCGTTCTTCGTTGAAACGATGGAGGAACTTTTTGACCGGCTTAAATTTGGGATCCACATTAAGGTTGTGCTCAGCGAATTCTCTCGGTACACCTGGCATGTCAGAAGGTTTCCATGCAAAGATGTTACGATTCTCACGATAACTCGATGAGCGCGCTTTCCTATTTGGGATCCATATTAGCCCCCACAGTGAACTGCTGAGATGAGTCGCCAGGGACAAAATCCACCTGCTTGGTATCGTCAGCCGACTTGAACTTCAACAAAGGGTCCTGTTCAGTAGTAGGCTTTTTCAGAGGGGTCATATCAGTCAGGTCAACATTGTCCTTATAAAACTTGAGCTCCTCTATAGCACAAGCCGACTCTGCATAAGCTGCATCTCCTTCCTCACACTCCAGGGCGACTTTCCAATCACCATGTACTGTAATTATCCCGTTTGGCCCTGGCATCTTAAGCTGTAGATAAATATAACAAGGGTGACCCATAAACCGAGCATAAGCCGGCCGTCCAAACAGAGCATGATATGGACTCTTAATTTTGACCACCTCAAACCACAACGTCTTTGTTCTGTAATTATACTCGTCACCAAAAGCCACCTCTAGTGATATCTTTCCAACAGGGTAAGCCGACTTACCAGACACCACGCCATGAAAAACTGTGGCGGACGGCTTGAGATTCTTGTCAGTCAGATTCATCCGGCGAAAAGTATCATAATACAGGATGTTGATGCTGCTACCACCGTCCATAAGTACTTTAATGAACTTATGGACACCTACCTGAGGGGCCACCACAAGGGCTAAGTGACCTGGGTTATCAACCCGTGGCGGGTGATCCGTCCTGCTCCACGATATCGTGTGCTAAGAACATCTTTTTCCCCACGCACCGATCAACGTACCTCACAAGTTATGTCTCTCCCTTTCTTCGACAAAGGATGATTGATCTTCCTATGTAGTTACGTCTACTTACCACTGCCATATCTTCCCCCTCATAATTCATGCATGCCTCCTGACCCGTCTCTCACACGCACGTGCATAGACAGGCAGACTTCCCCTCTCTTATTGATATTGCAAGCGTGCCCTCCGTTTATCTAGCAGGCCTCTCCCACCATTTGTGAGAAGCAACTCCACCACCAACCCCTCCGACACTCTAGCTCTGTCTCTCTCCCAACCTTATTCCTCTCCTACACATATGCATGGATACCAATTGATCTCCCTCAATACACAAGGTAGGTCTCTCTCCTCCTCCACACATATACCAGCCATTTAACCTCTACTAGTGGTCTTGCCCCCCCCCAACCACCGATAGTCGCATGAGCCGCGCTTGTAGGTAGGTATCCATGCCACAGAGACAAACTGCACTTGTCCCCTCTCACGTTCCAGTAGGCCAGCCACCCTATATCTTTGACGTGGGCACACACAAATTCGATGGCACTCTTTATCGATCACGTGCGCGCGCGCACACACACACACACACACACACACACACACACACTTCATCCCTCTCTTTGATTCTATGGATACCTCACGCCGATGATACCTCCACTCTCTTCTCGTGGATCGCCCCATCTATATTTATGATATATCTAGGCCTCTGTTTCACACACATTGCATATGTTACATTTTTTGTTTGAAATATCATCGACACATATTCCCTGTCTATCTCTCACGCACCCCCCAAAAAAACACTCACGAACCCACACACTATCTGTCTCTAGGTTTGTATCTCTCTCACACAAACCCACGTAGGTGGTGTACGTACACGAAGAGAATAGGTGCACGTACTCACGCTTCGTGCCCAGCCACACCGGTGCGGGTACATGGTGGAGCTCATTTCTGTATGAAATGGTAGCCCACGTGCTAATTTGAGCGCGTGTAGCAGTTGTTTACCTACGGAGGTCGTGTACCACGCGTGCACGAAACAAAGTTCGACTTGATGCGTTGGCGCGTTATTTTTAAATAAAGTTATATTGCTCAATGGCACGTACACATAATATAAAACGATTTTTATGGAGAAAAAAGTAGTCCGCTCCACTATATACAATGGAGCATGCCTGTCGGGGTTTGTCTCTCTTCAGAGTATCTCACACAAGGCGGTTGCGGCCTCTCTCTCTCTCACCATTGGTCATTGATCCGGCCGCATCCCATCCGCCGGCGAAAAGGGGGGATGTGCATCATTTCTCCGTTCGATGGCGTTGAGGCAGCACGTCCCGATCTGCTGTACCCGCCGTTCTCTCTGACCAAGCTCCGGCGCGGTAGGGCCTACGCCACTTGCTCACTACCGCAAAATGGCAGATCCCGCCCGCCACCACCCTCCTAGTTACATCCCGACAACCCCCAGGTACCCCCTCCGGCCTTGCTCCACTTCCCCTCTTCCCAGGTTGCTGCATGTGGAAAATCCTGCATGTGGATCTTCCCTAGTTCTTTGCCCAAAACATAGCTCGTCCGGCGTTTCCATCTTGCAATCTCGTCCTCACACCGTTTTTGATAATCCACCATGCTGCTATCTTTCCCTTATGACATGGAATATGCTTCTTTTTTGTCGGCGTATGTGTCTTCAACCCTTTATTGGGCAGTAATTGTTTCCTTTCCACCTCTCTTTGCAAACAGGGCTATCCATTTCACCTCGTTGCTATTGTGACCTTTTGGTGAACTGCACAAATCACTCTTTTCTTAAGCGTGTTTTGTGCAGTTCCGCCAAAATGTCACACGGGCAACGTTTTTACATTTCCGTGGGACTGCAGAAAGGGAGATTGGTTTTGCTATCCTCCTCATCCAACTCCGAGCCTAATCTTCTCCAACAAGTAGTTAGTCTTAAAGAGAGATTGCAGAGGTGATCGGCTTCTATTTGTGAGTGTTATGTTTCATCATCTAGTTCCACTATTATTGTAATCACACTGACTGAATATCTTTGCAAACAGGGATGATCAGCTCGATTTTAGTGGAACTGCACAAAATGATCGGATTGTGATGTCCTCCATACACCTCTTTCTTGGCTACAGAGCTGCGTGAAACTATCTGCCAACCAATGAACACCGTGGCCAAGAAACGAAGCCATGCCTACGAACAACATCGATCAATTGTACTCCATTTTTCTTTATTTGTACACCTTCTCACAACTTTGTCTTCAGCTGTGATGTGAATATTGGCGCTGATCTGTGAATCATTGAGATGCATTAGCAGCCATGGTAGTTTCATTTGTATTTGATCAAATGTTGTAACGAGACAATCTTGAGGCAAGAGGACACATGAATCCTAAGTTGAAACCTTTTTTTTCTGCGGGACCCAAAGTTGGAACCTTCATAGCATTACAGTACAATTTCATTATGCTGGAAAATTATGCGTACATATAAACAAATCCTAAAAGATTGATAGCAATGCCAGAAACCATTCAACTTCGTTTCGCCGACATGTGGGACATCCTTCATCCGGCTCCACCTGCCATGCTCCAATATTGAGTGCACAGCTGCAGGGGAGATTCAACCCGGTTGCTGCGCCACAGTAATAATGACTAGTGAGCAGTCACATCATAGAGCCCCACCTTCGCCATAGTAAGTTGCTCGGACGAAGCAACCATCATTTCACTCTTTCGTTGAATCCGCTGGTACTCCAATATTCACAGAGTACTAAGTTGCTCGGACAAAGCAACCATCACTTCACCTTTCCCACAATAAGTACTACCTCCTTTTTTTATTCTAGAAACCACCACACGCGAATATTGGACGGTAGCAGCACATCATAAGTGTACTAGCACTACTCAATTCAAAAATCAAAACCAAGCAATGAACTACTAGATGGGTGAGCGTTTGCTAGTATCATGTACTTCGTCTGTCGATGTATATACAGGCCCTAAAGCATTTTTTGAGACTAACTGACATGCAAGTTGTCAAAGCATACCGTCAATTTCGTACGTGAAAGGATCTTCGAATGATATAATTTTCAAATTATATAAAATCTTATCAATAGTCAAAGGCAACCTCGAAGAATACATTACTAATCGCAATGCATGGATGAAGGGCTAATCGCAACACATGCATGCGTGAGGAGTACTACAGCACTAACAAGAATGTTTTACATGCATTGGTTAATTATATCTTAATCATGGCACTTAAAAATTTAATGCACAAAACAAGAACGGTAGACAGGATTAGCAAAAAGAAAAGCGCCTTTTTAGTGGGGATTTTCATCATTCCATGAAGGTGCAAAACCAAGTGTTACTACTACACCAAACAAGTTCAAAACGAGAAACTGGACCCACTCACGGCATGGCACACCTGTCTCATTTGGTCCGTCGGTCAAAGCGCTTCCTCTTCTTGGCATAACAATAGAGTACAGTAATTATTTTAGAATGCTCTTGGCATGTCGCTAACCGACCTCAATAGACGGCAAAATCGCCAGCCCACTGCACTTTGAGAGAGACGAGGAGCGAGAAGTGATACGAGCTGGTGGATTACTAGAGCTAGGTTTCGCGTGGAGGTGAAGAAATATGGTGATAGCGTGAGGTGTGCCATGTATGATTTAAACTACACTCGGCTACCGTGTTTCGGAGGTCTACTAGATGTGGAGAAGATTGGGTTGATTCTATATCGCTGAATATCTCTATCTCTACTCTCTACTTGTCGGTGTACTAAGTATTGGGACTTTAGTACCCCATACTTGTGCACGGGCAGTTGTAGCCAAGCCCGCGGCAAGGATTGTCGGGGAAACAATTGGAGACAAGTTCAGAATAGTCAAAGGGACACTCAAACCAAGAATCAGAGGCTCGGGAGAAAATAAGAGTTGAAGACCGAAGACTTGCCCCCCCCCCCCCGGCAAGATCTTGCCGGGGTGGCTTGCAGAACCCGGCAAGATTTGAGCCCGGCAAGATTTGCGCCCCGGCAAGATTCTATCACTGTGCCACCGCTTTAGCGCAACGACCAGCATGGCATTCTGGGCCCTTTTCTGGATGCGTGGCAAGGCGCCAATGGAGGGGAGCTTAAGAGGTGCTGATGGGATGGCCCCTTTTTCCATCCCTAAGAAATGAGGACACCTAAACGGACACCTCACGGTGCATTAATTGCATTTGTCCTAAACCGCCAGTAGTTAGGTATGATAACCCTGTAGCTACTTTACACCTCAATGTATGTACATTTTGCCACTGTGGAGACCCCTTTGAACGTATAAAAGGAGGCCCAAGGCAACTGCTATAGGGAGAGGATCTTCTGGCCCATTATGCATGCGTAGCTGCTCTTTGAACGTACTGTTCATCACGAGCGCTCCTGGAGCTTGGGCTCAAGAACACCTTTCATAAAACAAGGCAGGAGTAGGGTTTTACGCTGATTAGCGGCCCGAACCTGAGTAAAATCACCCCGCGTCGATCATTGGTTCTGCTCTTTGTGCATACCTCTCTCCCTGCCGAATCGTAGAAGGGATCCACACGGTCCCATAGGTGTCGTACGCCGACATCTTTGGCGCGCCAGGTAGGGGGAAGAAGGTTGCGTGAACCTGATCCAGTGATCGGCGCCTCAGTTTCTTCATCATCTTCATCACCATGCCACCCAAAAAGAAGAGTGCCGTAACGGCGCTGCCATCTACGTCCGTTTTGCCTGTGCCCTCGCGTACGGGCGACGACGTAGATGCAGAAGGTAGAGGTTTAGAGCCTCCACGGCGTTCCGGTGATCCAGGCCAGGCGAGCGGCGTCGTCCGCAGTGGCGACGGCAACCCGCACGCTGCTGGATCCAGAGATGGGGCTGTGCTGCCTACGTGCGGTGTGGCGAACTCCAGAGATCGGAGGACGCCTCCTAGGATTCCTGCGCCGGCGCAAGCGTTGCGGCCTTCACAGGTTGCACGCGACGTGCCACGCCGTGGCGCTGGTGGTTCGGGACGCCCCCATGAAAGGACTTCTACGCATCAATCTCAAGGTGCACAGGCCCAGCATGCACGCCAAGCTGCTGGTGGAAGTGGTGCGCGGTCGCGTGATCGTGACGGTGCTCCTTCTAACATCGTTAGGAGTCAGAGCACCTCACGTACCTCGCACCTGTTGCCACCGCCTACACTGGCGGAAGCCTTGGCACGTGCGCAGCTGCTCCTCGACTTCCCTCCTGCCCTAGAGAAGATGGAGGAGTGGCGATCTACTATCCAGAGCCTCATCAGTTTCGTCAACAAGGATGGGCCGCAGCAGGCAGGGCCCTTGCGGCGGCAATCCATCGATCTGGCGCGGGCCGATAGAGAGAAGACTGGAAGCGGTGCGACCACGGTGCACTCCCCTCCACGACAGCAGTGGCGATCGATGACCCGGCGGACCGATGACCGTGACGATGATTCCACGGTGTCGTCCGATCCACGGATGCGCTACTACCAGCGTCAAGTTCTTCGGGAACGCAGCAAGGAGGACACTCGAACTACCATTGAGCGGTGACGGGAAGCGCGCCATCAATCTGATAAACGTGCAGGACCTGCTATCGACGAGCCTGCGCGAGGGTACACAGGCGACTTGCCTTACGAGGTAGGTAGTCCAGCGTTTACCCGTGAGCTGCGGCGAGTCCAGTGGCCCAATTTCCGAACCTTCAAGCCAGAGGTCCCGGAGAAATATGACGGCAAGACCCATCCATCGGAGTTCCTGAGCATCTACACCATTGCGATGCAGGCTGCCGGGGGCTGAGACGACAAGATACTTGCCAACTACTTCCCGTTGGTGCTCGAACCCAACGTCAGGTCGTGGTTGATGCATCTGCCGGAGAATTCTATTTCTTCTTGGTCAGATCTGTGCCATCAGTTTGTTGGCGCCTTTGTTGGAGGCCATCAAACCCCTTGCCAGGAAAGTGATTTGCATCTCATCCCCCAGAAGGAGGGCGAGCCACTGCGCAAGTATATCCAAAGGATCAGCCGTGTACAGTACATCATCCCAGATGTTCATCCTGCCGCTGTTATCGGCGCGTTCCGTCAGAACGTGCGTAACCGCAAGATGCGGGAAGAAATGGCGATGAACAAGATCAGGGATATTGCCGAGCTTTATGCTCTGGCAGATAGATGTGCTCAAGCTAAAGAGGGAAGGAGACTCCCCGGCGAGGATGTTGGCGCAGGGGACGACTCTGAAGGCGAGGATGTTGCCGCCCCAACAAAGAAGGGCCGGCGGCGAAACAAGAAGCGTAAAGGCAAGGCCGTGATTGCTGTTGAGGGATCCGGCTACCTTGGCGCCGCCAAGAAAGCTAAAGTTGGCGACCCCGGCAAGGAAGTTGCCGGGTGCGCCTCCTGTCAGGCCTTGGCGGCTGCCTACAAGCCGGAAGGCTCCGGCAAGCAGTATTGCAAGATCCATCGCACCAAGGGCCATGAGCTCCAAAATTGCTGGCAAGTTGAACAGCTTGTCGAGAGGCAGAGAGCTGAATACGAGAGGCGAGACAAGGAGAAGGCCCATGATAGTGCTGAGGGATCCGGCAAGAAGTGTGGTGGCTGCGAGAGCCGCCGCGGCAAGGCCAAGCAACAGAAGGAGAGGCCCGCTCGAGGCCGTGACAAGGAAGAGGCTGATGATGAAGATGAAGAAGATGATGAGTCCAGTGAGCACGAGTTCCAGAAAGCTACAGAGGCCATGTGTATCGACGGAGGTGCCTCGTTGCATTCTTCCCACCGTCGACTTAAACAGTGGGTGCGTGAGGTTAATGCAATGGAGCCATCATTTGATGCATGTAAACCTCTGAAGTGGTCCAACACGCCTATCATTTTTGACGCCGAGGATCACCCTGATCGCACAACTGCGGTTGGGTGCTTGCCGTTGTTGGTTTCACCGACAATTCGCAACCTCAAGGTGACAAAAATGCTAGTTGACGGTGGGGCCGGACTGAACCTAATCTCCCCAGACGTGCTCAAGAAGTTGCAAATTCCTGATGAAGATCTCGAGGAAACGGGCACGTTTCAAGGGATCAATCCAGGAAGGACCCAGCCAAAAGGCAAAATAACGCTACCGGTAACATTTGGTAGCGAGCTCAACTACAGGACGAAGAAGGTGGTGTTCGATGTCGCCAAGATCCCCATGTCATATAATAGGATCCTTGGCCGCCCAGCGTTGGCCAAGTTCATGGCGGCATCACACTATGCATATAATGTGTTGAAAATGCCCGGGCCATTGAGCGTCATCACTGTTCACTCCGACAAGAAGGATGCACTCATTTGCGCCGATCAATTCTACCGGGAAGCAGTCGCAGCACCTGCCGCCAAGGCATCTGCTCCTGCCGTTGGAACTCCCGGGGGGAAGAAGAAGACCGGCAAGAACCTTGGCGCAAACTCCGGCAAGCGCACCTCCTCCGAGTGTTGCGCTCCCGTTGAGGATGTACCAGAGAGTTCCACCGACAGGAACAAGAAATCCAAGGCTGCTCCACCGGAGACCAAGAAAGTGCCCGTTAAAGAGGATGGAACGGGAGGAACTTTCACCATAAGTTCCACCCTTGATGACAAATAGGAAGGCGCGCTCATTGCCTTCCTACGGGTGAATGTCGATATGTTTGCATGGCGACCATCTGACATCCCCGGTGTTCCCAGGGAGGTAATTGAGCACCACCTTGCTGTTTGTCCTCACGCGCGGCCCGTCAAGCAAAGGGTGAGGAAGCAGGCCTTGGAGTGGCAAGAATTTATTGCCGAAGAAATCAGGAAGTTAGAAGCGGCAGGTTTGGTCAGAGGAGTGCTTCACCCAACATGGTTAGCCAATCCGGTTGTAGTGCGCAAGGCAAATGGGAAATGGAGGCTGTGTATTGATTGTACAGATATCAATAAATCCTGTCCTAAAGACCGTTTCTCCTTGCCACGCATCGACCAGATTGTTGACTCCACTGCTGGTTGTGACCTACTGTCGTTCCTTGATGCCTACTCAGGGTATCATCAGATCTTCATGGCAAAAGAAGATGAAGAAAAGACCGCATTTATCACCCCATGTGGTACGTATTGTTTTATACGAATGCCTTTCGGATTGAAAAGTGCTGGTTCTACATTCGCGAGAGCGGTCCAGATTGGTTTTGAGACTCAGCTGCATAGAAATATGGAAGCCTACATGGATGACATAGTGGTCAAAACCAAGGACAAAGCGACGCTCATACAAGACCTAGAAGAAACATTTGCAAATCTGCGCAATATCAATTTAAAGCTCAATCCTAAGAAGTGTGTGTTTGGCGTTCCTTCCAGCAAACTTCTCGGGTTCTTTGTGTCTCAGCGAGGGATCGAGGCGAACCCCGACAAGATCAAAGCTATTGAGCAGATTGAGGCGCCAAGGCGCGTCAAGGATGTATGTCGTCTTACCGGCTGCGTCGCTGCCTTAAGCAGGTTTATCTCCAAATCTGCTGAGCGCGCCCTGCCCTTTTTCAAAATTTTGAAAAAGGCAGGACCAATGAAATGGACTCCGGAAGCGGAGGCTGCGCTGCAAGATTTGAAGAGATACCTCTCTTCTCCGCCAACACTAGTCGCGCCTAGGCCATAAGAGCCGTTGCTGCTGTATCTGGCAGCGACAAATCAAGTGGTTAGTGCTGCGTTAGTAGCACAGAGAGAAGCTGACGAGGAGACAACACCAGCGGCAGGACCGCCAAGTGACGTGCCAGGATCATCCTCGGCAAGGACTGATCCTGGCAAGACAGGATCTGCGCAGTCAGAAGAACCAGTGCAAAAGAAAAGAATGGTGCAGCGCCCAGTTTATTTTGTTAGCTCCCTTTTGCAAGGAGCTAGATCAAGATACTCTGGTGTGCAGAAGTTGCTCTTCGGCCTTCTTATAGCCTCTGGGAAGCTGCGCCATTATTTTCAAGCACATGAAATTACCGTCGTCACTCGCTTCCCGTTGCAGCGGATTTTGCGAAATCCAGAGGCAACCGGCAGGATCGTCGAGTGGGCATTGGAATTGTCAAGCTTTGGTCTCAAGTTTGAAAGTACCTCAACAATCCAAAGCAGAGCCTTGGCGGAGTTCATTGCTGAATGGACCCCAATGCCAGACGAAGAGATTCAAGAAACGACTCTCCCCGGCAAGGAAACTGATCGGGAATGGGTTATGTACTTTGACGGGGCTTTCTCGCTGCAAGGCGCCGGTGCTGGCGTGCTGCTTGTTGCACCCACCGGAGAGCACCTCAAGTATGTAATCCAAATGCATTTCCCCTGGGAGAGTTTGACAAACAACACTGCGGAATACGAGGGGCTGCTTGCCGGTCTCAGGATTGCGGCAGACCTTGGTATCAAGAAGCTCATCATCAGAGGCGATTCGCAGCTTGTTGTCAGGCAAGTTAACAAGAATTATCAGAGTCCATTGATGCAAGCTTATGTGGATGAAGTGAGAAAAATGGAAGAGCGCTTTGATGGTTTGCAAATGAAGCACATTCCTCGTGCCGAAAACAGTATTGCTGATGACTTGTCAAAGCGCGCTGCCCTCAAGTTGCCTGTGGAACCAGGAACTTTTGTGCTCCATTTGACTCAACCATCTGTGGCACCATCAATGAGGCAAGAAAAGAGAAGAAAGTTGAATTCTAGATAGTACTTTCCGGCAGAGCTCCCTGGAGCCGCCGACAAGGAACTTGCCGGGATCAGCGACAAGCCTGTCGGGGAACAACAGGCTCCGGCAGAGCCTCAGGCTTTCGCCGTCGAGACAAACGTTCCCCTGGCAGAAGAGATGCCTTTAGTCCTAGCTGTCAAGCCCCAGGCTCCAGCATGGGAACATCACATTGTCCATTTTCTTCAGACAGGAGAACTCCCCGAAGAACAGGAAGAAGCGGAAAAAGTAGCCCGTCAATCTACTATGTACCAGTTCGTCGATGACGTTCTGTACAGAAAGAGACCGAACGGTGTGAAATTGAAGTGTATTCCTCGGGAGGATGGACTAGAGCTGTTGGCAGAGATACATGGAGGCATATGTGGCTCTCACATAGGATCAAGAGCACTTGTCAGAAAGGCATTCCGGCAAGGTTTCTTTTGGCCTACTGCTCTCCAGGATGCAACTGCACTAGTAACCAAGTGTGAAGCGTGCCAGTTTCGTTCGAAGAAATCACATCAGCCAGCTCAAGCTCTTCAAACGATCCCTCTCTCCTGGCCATTTTCGGTTTGGGGGCTTGACATACTGGGCCCCTTTCCCCGTGCTGCCGGGGGCTTTGAGTACTTGTACGTTGCCATCGACAAGTTCACAAAGTGGCCGGAGGTGGAAGCGGTGAGAAAGGTGACAGCACAATCAGCCGTCAAGTTCTTTAAGGGAATAGTGTGCCATTTCGGTGTGCCCAACAGGATCATCACCGATAACGGCATGCAATTCACAAGTCGCACCTTCATGCAGTACGTCCAAGACCTTGGTGGCAAAATTTGTTTTGCCTCTGTTACCCATCCGAGAAGCAACAGCCAAGCGGAGAGGGCTAATGCTGAAGTGCTGCGCGGTCTCAGGACCAGGACTTTTGATAAGCTGAAAAAGTGCGGAAAGTGCTGGATTGATGAGTTGCTGGCGGTTCTTTGGTCAATCAGAATGACACCAAATCGAGCCACTGGCCAGACACCCTTCGCTCTAATCTACGGAGTGGAAGCAGTTCTCCCCACGAAACTCATATACGGGTCACCTCGAGTGCTCTCTTATGATGAGCTTGAGCAAGAGCGGCTGTGACAAGATGACGCTGTGCTCCTTGAGGAGGATCGTCTTCAGGCTGCTGTGCGAGCTGCTCGCTACCAGCAAGCTTTGCGCCGCTATCATAGCCGCAAAGTTCATGCCCGAAGCCTTGAGGAAGGCGACCTTATTCTTCGACGGATTCAGTCCGCCAAGAATTCAAACAAGTTGACGCCGAAGTGGGAAGGCCCTTATCGGGTAGTACTAGTCACCAGGCCCGGCGCTGTCCGCCTGGAGACCGAGAATGGCATTCCAGTGAGCAACTCCTGGAATATCGAACATCTTCGCAAGTTTTACCCGTGAGGCCTGGTTGCCGGGGGCCCCCGGCAACCATCTTTTCTACGAGTCTTGCCAACAGGGCATGTAATCCTTTGTACAAAGCCAGGCACAGATCCTGTGCGCAGTTGAATAAGATTAAGTGTTATGCATTCCGTGTCGATTTCCATGTTTATATATATGCATGCTTCTCTGACATATTGTATGACACTTGCTCCAGGTAAGCATTGACGAACCACCAAGGTTCCATATTTTTATTTTCTCTTCTTTCCTTTTCTCAAAAGATAGAAGGTTTCCTCGCGCGCACGTTTGCCGGGGGGAAGGAAGATATGGATACCAGTGGGCGACGTTCAGAATTGATACCTTGCCGGGAGGAACAAGGAATATAGTGACAGAGAGCTAAGTTGCTAAACTTAAGCAAGCTTTTCAGTTTTTTATTATAGGGTCATTTTCCTCGGATGATTTCGGCCTTTTTATTGAAAACCTGCACGCGAAGGAACCCTTGTTGTAATTGGCTGCGCCTTTATTCTGTTTCGAGTCCGCTCAACAGTTTAGATGGCTGCGCTGAGAACGCCAAGGTGCCTTGCCGACCGCTGCACCTTCGGCAGGCTGTTGAAGTGCCACACCCAGCGCTCGTGGCAGGTTGCGCGCCGACAAGTTTTCAATAAGCGTAGGGTGTGCTTCATACAGAAAGAAATCAGACAAGGAGAATGACATGCATATATCCAAACATAAGTAAGTTATATTACATCAATAAGTTGCCGCAGTTCTAACTTAAGACTTAATTGTCTTTGGCATGGAATGATGGCGACAAGGGAGAATGAGGCAGCTAGTCTCTGTGCTGGCCTTCGACCCTCTTGATTGAATCTACCTTCTCGAGGATGGGCGCGACAAGCTCCTCGAGTGCCTTGAGATCTGCATCCTTCGGCAAGCGGCCGAGCACATTGGTGAGGTTGACGCCTGGATTATTATGCACCACCTTGATGAGTACCTTGCGAAGGATGGCCCGGCAAAGCTGGCAGGATTCGTTAGCCAGTTGGGTCGCCCGGTTCAACTGAAGCAGCTTCAGAGCATCAATGACGCTTTCAAAGAATATGGTCAGCCTGGCGCTTCGGGATATCCTTTCTTCAGTGGAATACTTGAAGTTTGGCAGGCCCATGGTTGACAGTTGTGCCGTGAGCTTCTCCGCGGCATCGACGAGGCGTTCAGTCCAGATTTCCACCCCTTTTTCATAGTCAACTTGGGCGGCGGCAGCGCTCTTGAGCAAGTTCTTCTTGTCTTGGAGATCTTTGCTCAGGGCCTTCTTGCTGGCCCTGCCGTCCTCAAGTGACTTCTCCAGTGTGGTCAACTTCAGCCTCAGATCAGCAATAGCATCATTAGCTGAAGAGAGTTGCTTGGTCTTGTCGGATATAGCAACCTGCATCTCCGCCAGGCTGTGGAGAGTTTTCTCCCTGTCATCTTTGAGCGTCGAGAGCTCCTTGCTGTGTTCTTCAAGGGCCACTTCCAGCTTCTTCACTTTGTCGCTCAGCTCATTCTTGGTGGCCTCTGCGGCCCTGGCAGCATCGACGACCTCCTTGAGCTTGTCGGCGTGATCTACAGTTAGAGCTTCGAGCGCTTCCTTATGCCTCTGCTCTAGCTCCTGGGTCCGCTGCGCGACAAGCTTCTCGATTTCTTCATCTTTGCTGTGAAGCTTGGCGGTGAGCGCCTGCTCACGTGCGGCAAGATCTTCCTCGTGAGCATCAAGGGCAATGCGTCGCTCCGTCAAGAGGGCATCTTCGGCGGCAGTTCTTTGTGCAGCTTCCTCTTGCGCCTTCTCTATGTCAGATTGTTTCAAGAGGAGCTCCGTCCAGCTTTGGCTCAATTGTTCCCGGTTGGCAGTCAACTCTTGATAGGCCTCGGCGTACCAGATTTGTGTTTGCTCAACACACTTTTGAAAATCTGTTTCAGTCGCTTCAACAATTGTAGCTCTGGAATCTACCTTCTCTTTTTGGGCATGGTGGAGCGCTTGGAGCTTGCGGAAGTTGTCACCCATGGCCTGAAGGAGCTGATCTTCCTCAGATTTGCTACTGCTGACACTTGGTTCGTTGACGATCTCGAGCCCAGCAGCAGTGATGATTTCTTCATCAAAAGTTTCCCCTTCGGTTGGTGCCCCAATGCTTGCCGTTCCCGGCAAGTTGACAAACATGTTCTCGCCAACTTTGAGATATTTGCTTGATGAAGGGACTTCGGATGTTGACGATTGATCTTCAGCAATCGCCTCACCAGCAGCTGGGGGCTCCGTGGCCGGCGTAGCGCCTGGCGCTCCTGCGGCAGGAATGCGTCAGTACGGTCACCAGCCTCCTTGCCTTCCCTTTCAGCAGATTCCTTGGCGGGTTCCTCCTGTGTAGTCTTGGCAGCCTCACCGGCAGAGGCACTGCCGGTCTCGACGGTGGCATCCTTGGCGGCCTCGCTAGCAGCGATTTTGTCGGCTTCGGCGGCAACATCCTTGGCAGTCTCCTCGATGACAGCGTCGACGTCCATGTGTTCCATCACAGGGAATTCTAAAGGACGAAGGAGGGAGACAGAATGAAATCAAGATTGAAGCCCAAGAAGACAAAAGAAAGAGAGATAAAGGAAAGAATAGCAAGCACTTTGAGGCAATCAGTTACCTGCGTCGAGCTGTTGAGAGGTGGCCTCGCCCCTCCCGACAACCTCGGTTGCCGGGGGAAAGTTGCCAGTACCCATGCTTGCCGGTCCCTCCTCAATCAAGATAGGCTCGTCGGCAGGATCTCTTGCCGGGGATGCGCTTGTGGGCGGCGTGGTCGACGGAGGTGGCACGATGGGGGCGTCTTCCAATGATTCTCCCTGTTGCCGTTCTTCTCTTGCAAGCCCAAAGATATCAACGGCAAGAATGGAAACCTCGGTGCTCGCCAACGGGAAATGAGTAATGGACTTACACTGGGGGCTGCGTTGGGGACTGCGTCGAGGGCTAAGCTCTGGGCTGATGGTGATAGTTTCTGGCATGCTTGTGAAGCGTGCCGGGGGCTCGTCGCTCGTGGAAGTCTTCACCCTCTTCGCCATCCTTTCTGCTAAGGTTTCTGCATCACTGCAGAGACAAGATAAAGCAAATCAATAGGATCAATTCAAAATTTGGGAGATAAAGGCTGTGACAGGATACTTACTCTTCCTCTTCCCATTCCGGGCTGAAGCCGGAGATGTCGAAATCGACCTCCGTTGCAGTGTCCGTATGGGGGGGGGGGGTGGAGGAGGGGACCTGGGTCTCTTGGCTGTAGCAAGTGCAGGCGGTTGGCGTGGCTCCGCCGCCTCAATCTCTGGTGCGGTTGAATGAGACACCCCTGCCGCCCCAGTAGTTGCCGCAGGTGTGTGTCTCGCGTGCCGCACGGGTTGCTGTCGAACTCCTTGCTGCGGCGTAGTCTTGCCGGCCGCCTTCTTGCCGGGAGCCTCGCTGCTCGAAGAGGGTTGGCTTGCCGGGACGCCAGAAGCAGCCTTTCGGAGAACACGCTTTGTCTTCTTCGGGGCTGGGAGCTCCTCTTGTGGCTCTTCTTTAGCCGCATCTTCGTCGGACGAGCTCTCAGCGGCTGTGCTGCTCTGTTCCCCGGCAGCCTTATCCTCCCCGGCAGGATTCTCTTCCATCACAACTTCTACGTCGCTGGTTTCCCATTCAGTGAAGCCGATGCTGCCAGCCTCCGCGGCAAGACTCGCCTCCTCCGCCCTAGTGGCGATATATGCCACTTCTTCGTCAGTGGTGGCCCGGATGAGGTCTGCTTCTTCTCGGATGGCTCTCTTCGTCAAGTTATCAAAGAACTTTTGTGCTTCCTCCTCGGATGGCTCTGCCCAAGTCACGTCAAGTCCGTGGGCGTTGAACATTGGCATTATGGCGATGATCAACCCCAGGGCGGAGTTGTTGCACAGAGGGACAATTCTTGCCGGCAACCGATGTTTGTTGTCGCGCTGGAATAGCCTTTGGTGGAGAGCGCCAAGCTGCATAGCAGTCAAGTTATTGTTCAATCTGGGGCGCAGTCTCATGATATCAGCAGCGTTCCGGTACTCCCAAGCTGGTCTTCCCTTGCTCTGTAGGGGGGCGATGCGGCGGCGGAGGAAATCGAAGCCAATCATCTCCATTGTGAGCCCGACAGCTTTCAGGCGAAGGATCCTGGTGGTGGCAACCGTGAGCTTTTCGTCTTCAGCAGCGAAATCGCTACAGTCGCTGCCGCGGACCGCCTTTTGCCGTCGGGGCAAACAGAACGGATGGGGATCTTTCACCTGGATCCAGCACCACTCGGACAGCCATTCATCCCACTTCTCGCGGTAAACCCCTTCTGGGTATATTTCCTTGTTCCAAGCCCTTGGAATCCAGGCGATAGAACCAGAGAGGGCCTCCCCTTTTTGGATACAAGGAATAAAGTAATGGTGGAAGAGGGCGGTGTTGGGAGCTACTCCAGCAAAATTTTTGCAAAGGTGAGCAAAGATGGACATACACAGTACATCATTCGGCGTGAAATCATGAAGATGGAAGCCATATGTGTACATAATGCCGTTGAAGAAGTCAGAGAATGGAGGACAAAGCCCGCAATAAAAATAAGCAGTGAAGAAGGGATATCTGTCAGGCCTGCTCTTGGAACAAGAACCTGGAATCACGCGGGTTGCGGGGTGAGCTTGCGTCTTCCTCGCCCACATGCACTGGTACCGGTTCTTCAAGGCTCCCGTGTCGAGCGTCGGAGCGAAGATGACATACTTTTTCCGCATCTTCACCAGCTCGCTCTCCGGAATGACGGCTTTCGCCTCCTTGCCCTTGCCCTTGCCAGTCTTGGGCGGCATGGTGGCTGCGAGGGCGGAAGCTGAGGATAGAGCGGGTGCGGAAGCGAAGAGCGGATAAGGAGAAGTCTGGCTTTGAGCTCGAGAAGGAGAAGGCAATGGCGGAGTCCAGATTAGGAAGAAGGGAGTAAATAGGCAGCGCCTCTGTAGTTTCCTTTTTATGGGGAAGGAGCGAGGCCGCCTCTTTTACAGCCCAATGTGAATACGCCTCTACAAGCGCGCTGCAGCCACGGCCGTTCAGCGCACAAGCTCCATGTCGCGCATTCAATGCGCGTAGTGGGGGGACGCAGTAGGCGAAATCATCACGAGTAGTTAATCCCCTGCCACGCACGCCCGTGCACTGTTTGGGCCTAGTCCAACAACACCTCGCACTCGTGTGTGGCCTAGGCCCGGGGGCTCCTATCGGTGTACTAAGTATTGGGACTTTAGTACCCCATACTTGTGCACGGGCAGTTGTAGCCAAGCCCGCGGCAAGGCTTGTCGGGGAAACAATTGGAGACAAGTTCAGAATAGTCAAAGGGACACTCAAACCAAGAATCAGAGGCTCGGGAGATAATAAGAGCTGAAGACCGAAGACTTGGCCCCCCCGGCAAGATCTTGCCGGGGTGGCTTGCAGAACCCGGCAAGATTTGAGCCCGGCAAGATTTGCGCCCCGGCAAGATTCTATCACTATGCCACCGCTTCAGCGCAACGACCAGCTTGGCATTCTGGGCCCTTTTCTGGATGCGTGGCAAGGCGCCAATGGAGGGGAGCTTAAGCGGTGCTGATGGGATGGCCCCTTTTTCCATCCCCAAGAAATGAGGACACCTAAACGGACACCTCACGGTGCATTAATTGCATTTGTCCTAAACCGCTAGTAGTTAGGTATGATAACCCTGTAGCTACTTTACACCTCACTGTAAGTACATTTTGCCACTGTGGAGACCCCTTTGAACATATAAAAGGAGGCCCAAGGCAACTGCTACAGGGAGAGGATCTTCTGGCCCATTCTGCATGCGTAGCTGCTCTTTGAATGTATTGTTCATCACGAGCGCTCCTGGAGCTTGGGCTCAAGAACACCTTTAATAAAACAAGGCAGGAGTAGGGTTTTACGCTGATTAGCGGCCCAAACCTGGGTAAAATCATCCCGCGTCGATCGTTGGTTCTGCTCTTTGTGCATACCTCTCTCCCTACGGAATCGTAGAAGGGAGCCACGCGGTCCCATAGGTGTCGTACGCCGACACTACTCTTATAAAAAATAGAGTTGGTGATGATGGTTTGCCTGCTATCCTGCAATATAGGCCGTCCGATTTATATCTGACGGATAGGAAGGAAACTATGACAATTTTGCAAAAAGATACCCACACCCCTCTCCACATTTGCAAATAAGGCCTTCCCTCGTTCATCCTTTTCTCTCACAAGATAAACTACTCATACAAATGCATCTTGATGTTCCGTGCAATGCACGGGCATCTTGCTAGTATAAAATATACTCTTAAGAGTGCAAAACGCTCCAACGCGAGGTTCCTTGCTCCTTCTCGGTCGTCGGAAAGCGTTCTTCTTCGTTTTGCTGACATGTGGGACATCCAGCATCCAGGTCCACGGGTCAGGCAAGAAAATGGAGTAAGTAGTAGGAGAGAATCACCAACGGTCACGAACGTAGGTGGAGTACGTGCATGAATCATCCGAAAAAAAGGAATACGTGCACGACGAGAAGAGGTGCAGGCACCGACGCAGGTACTCTTTGCCTCTTTCATACTCACGCGCGGGTACACGGTGAGCTCATTTCTGTACGAAGAGGCAGCTCACGTGATAATTTGGCGAGTGTAGTAGTTGTCAGTGGTGGGTCGGGAACCAGGCATGAATGAATCAAAGTTCGACCATGACGCGGTGGCGCGTTATTTATAAATGAAGTCACGTACGCAACATTATTTTCTTCAATGGAACGTGAATCGTGCACGCACTCAATGACGGAGCAAGGGATGGTACTCCCTCCGTCTAGGTGTAGTCATCTTATGAAAACCAAAGAATCCCAAAACACTTGGACGCGGTACATTAACTTTCACCTCGTTTCTTGTTTCTCTTGACATAAATAAAGGAATCAACCAATAAGAGATGTGGGGCGTGTATGACATCAATGACTTAGACTTTCAAACACGAAATGCAGTGATCAGTTCATTGCATGCAATGCTATTAATTAGCAAATAAGCATTAAAATCTCTCTTTTTTCCCTTCGCCTTGGTCACGGTGCACAACCTATGACTTATACACCTAGACGGAGGGATTAGCCATGGACATGGTCGACCCTTTTTGGAGAGAGTACTACATCCGTCAGAATCTCTAAGACCAAGGCAAAAATAACTCTGGGTAGTTACAGAAAGTAATCGGTTCCGCCTACACAGCTTGGTATGGGAAAGAGAGAAAGACCCCCTTAAATCGGGCATGCATTGGCTGCTTATATTAATTAATACGGTTGCATGCAGCCCTGTCTCTCTTGTCCTTCGGAGTGTAAATATTTAAGCCAATGACATGTGGGTCTACCACAAGAGGGCCCATATGTCAGTTAATGGAAGAGAGAGGCGCGTAGGCGTATTTGCGGAAGTGTGCTGCACTAGCAAACATGATGGCAGTACAGGATAAGGCTGATTTAGTAACACCAACACGCTGGCTCAGCTTATTAATTAAGTGTCCCATCTGCTACAGCGTGTATTGTCACTTCACTGACTAGGTGAATAAGTAGTTCTCTCTGACCAAGATGGGGAATAATGGATCACCAAGACTTCCTATCTACAGTATCCCTATGCCTCTACTCTCATCCTGTCCAACAATAAGAACCATTGGCCAAGGCACCCAGCGCCAATTATGTAGGAGTATTACTAGTACTAGTACCTACTCCCTCGTTCCGGTTTTTATATGCAGGTCAATAAAAAAATCATCAACCAAGGTAGTAGTAAATGATGAGTGCCCGAAGATTTTTTTCCAAAAGTAGTACTCAATAATGGGCTCGTTTTCCTCAAGAAAATTGTGTTTACGAACGTATTAATTGGAATGCATGCGTGCATGCGTGAAGAACGAAAGACTAGAACTTTTACATGCATCGGTGAGTATTCTCTTAATTCTTGCATGCAACGTTTTAATGAAGCTTGAAATATGAACATGTCAATGGGAGGGAGTAGAAGCCTCATGCATGCATGCATGCAACACTCACACGTACACATGCACGCACGCAACAGTCACACATCCATGCTACACACAACACACGACGCAACACACATGCTCACGCTCAAGTGCTCAACCTACTCCCTCCGTCCGTGAAAGACTGTACATATAGATAATTACACATTGACCAAGAGGAAAGGAACTCCACATCATTTAGGGCAAGTACTCCCTTCGTTTCTTTTCTTTGATTCACACATCATTTAGAGCAAGTACTAGGATTCTTAAAACACAGGAATAGGAAAAACAAAGGAGCATTAGCACTGAGTGTTTGATGCCACAAGAGAAAGAAAGGAAGTGAAAAAAAAGTTGGAGCGGATTCTAGATTTCCAATGAAATGTTGTAGTAGTACACTTGATTCCATACAGGATTCAATCCTATGAATCAAAGGACTAATGTACTAAGGTCCACGGTCAAGGCGGCACAAGGCGGACGCGACCTCTCACTGCGTCCGCCATTGAAGCGACGCGCTGGCCGAGGGCGCCGCCCGCTGCACGCCCGGCTAGACGAGCCTCCTCACTGCATTTAAACGCCTACATTAAACGTGCGTGGAATCCGAGAAACCTACTCCGCGTGGAAATCGGTTATTTTATGTAAATGTAATGAAATCCGGCCGTGTTGGCACGAATTTGTTTACATACAATCTGAGTGCATTGCTCCAGTGGTCGTCACACATGAGCCAATCGATTCACACCCTTCCACGCTCCATTTTGTCTTGCGTTACTTCGTCCGTCCAGCACGCTGACAAGTGGGCCCCATGCTCATTTATGCCAACATGGCAATCAATTGTTTTGCCAGAGTCAGCTATCACACCCTTCCGGTGCCACATCAACGAATCCACGAGAAACAAGTCTAGACTTGTTCGGTTTCAACCGCCTCGCTAGGTGTTTGGAGAGGAGTTGGCCGACACGAGGCGGTTCTATAGGTGGGCAGGCGGCAAAAAACAGGGGAAAACACGGGAAGCAGCTAGACGAGGGAGGGAAGCTTCTACATTCGCGGGGGACGTGGCATTGGCCATTGGGCGGTAACAGGCGGTCATCCGAGTGGGCCATAAAGGATATGAAGAGGCATCCTATATCAGCAAGGACCAGCTTCCCTATCGATAGCTCATCTAAGAGAACTGTCAAATTAACTGTGTTGAGGTTGGAGTAGTCATAAGATGGGTGACCGGATGGGAAGTGGACTCGATATTAACTAGTTGGATGGGTCACTGTAGTTGAACCTCGAGGTCTTTGTTTTGTAATTTTTGACAATTTTTGTTTTTTGAACACATGTTAATCGAAGGTCTATCGCGTTACTTTACGACATGTTTCTAAAAAAAGTGATATGACCTCTGTCAACTTATAAGTCATGTCTGTCAAATTAAACCTCGAGGTACTTGTTCTCAAATTAACCTCTGGGCCTTGCAGAAGTGCTGCAATGGGTCGGCGTCAATTGCAAGATGAGCCACCAAGCTAGCAGTGGAGTTGCCAACATGCTCAAAGTGCACGCAACATTGAGTAGAAAGAAGCATGCCCAGGGAATTAATTTCGTGCTTAGGGAGGCCCTTTACTCAAAGAGCAAGTACTCTTTCGGTTATACTATAACAAGGTGTCGCACGGGCTATCTGGACAAGGAGCGAGAAGCGACGGGCTGCTGGGTAGGAGTATACTATAACTAGGTGTCGCACGGGCTATCAGGACGAGGAGCAAGAAGCGACGGGCTGCTGGATATACTATAACTGGTGTCGCACGGAGGCCGAGGAATATGGTGAATGCGTGAGATGGGCCATGTATGATGTGTTTCGGACTCTTTCGGTTAAACATGGAGAGATTTGGTTGATTTTATATTGCTGAATAATATAAAATATTTTGAGTGCAGACGCTCCACCGTGAGGTTCCTTGCTCCTTCTCGGTCGGCGGGAATCAATGTTCTTCCACTCTTTTGTTTAAGACGTGAGCATTGTTCATCCTTTTGCCAACACGCGGGATATCTAGCATCAAGGTGGATGTGTCATACTAGAAAATGGAGATAAGCAGTGCGTAAGTGAGTCGTGCACTTCGATGGCACGTACTACGCAATAATTTTTCTCCTCGATGGCACGTGAATCGTGTATGTAGACGGAGCACGGGGTGGTAGCCATGGACATGGTCGGCCCTTTTTGGAGAGAGTACTAAATAACTTTGATGTGTCCCGTCAACTCGCAGAACGACGAGAAGCTTGCTTGCTACGCCCTCTCCCTCGCCCACGCATGCGTGGTGGCTTGCAGCAGGAGGAGAAGCTTTTGCTTACAATTATAGTGGGCTTTATAGTACAAGCGGTGAATGTGCAGCAGTCACTCGGTGTCAGATTGCCAGAAGTATATATACTGTAGTACCATCATCATTGTTCGACTTCTGGAAGAGGCGAAGAGCCAAGCGCACAGTCACCTACTAACCTTAAGTTGGGCCACCTTTTTAGAGCATGGTTAATTAATATAGGCAGCTCTTGCAACGGCACATCATTTAGAGCAAGTACTCTCTCCGTTTCTTTTCTTTCATTCGTAGGAACTTAAAACGCAGGAATAGGAAAAATAAAGGATTGGAGTGGTATGTCCACTTCAATCCCATAGCATTAACATAGTGTTTGACACAGGGAAAAACAAAGGAAGTGAAAAAAAGTTGGAGTGGATGCTAGATTTGCCAATTAACACATGATTTCATAGGAAAAATTCCTATAGCATTCCATCCTATGAATCAAACGACCAATGTAGGTAAATTATGAGGGGGTTCTCTCCAACAGTGTTCCTCGGCTCGCACCTAGCATCACGGGGGTCGAACTTGGAGTCATTCATCTGGTACACGTGGCAATGGCATCTCATATCTGGACACAAGGTGACGTACACCGTCAAGGTCCATTAAGGATAGTGTTGTGCTCAAAGCCGGACGTACATGGTCATGGTCCACGGTTAAGGGGGTCAGGGCGGACACGACCTCTCAGACAGGTCATAGTGGGAGTAACATAGATGCCATATAAGCAAAAATGGTGAGGTGCTAAGTAGTTAATGAGGAGAGAGGCAAACAGAGTATCATGATATGTTACTATCACTTAGCGCTTCCCAATGCAAAATGGGTCTATAAGTTACTATGTCCACTGCGTCCGAGGGCGCCGCCCACTGCACTCCCAGCTGTACCCGCCTCCTCGCCTCATTCAAACACCAACATTTAAACCCGTGTGGAATGCCAGAAACCCACTTCGGCCACACGTCCGTTCAGGAGCGGGACACCGGCCAAGCTCCTCCTTCCACCATTTTCTCCACTCTTTCGACAGCATCCGACGAGCAGGAAGAGCAGTTCTCTGGCATAAAAGCCATCTGGGTGGCCCGCCGAGCCTGGCAGTTACGAGCGAGGCAACCCTCTGCTCCACCTACCTCGCCTAGCCCGATGGACCCAGTTGTCGCCCTAAGCCAACGCGTGGTTGCGCAGCTGGCCGCTCCAATCCAGCTCGAGGAAGAGTGCCCAGTTGCTCCACGCCGGCTTGTCAGGGAGCACGGTGGCACGGCATCGTCGCTGCCCTCGATGCCGCCGCGTCGTATAACGCCTCCAGTGCCAGCAACTATGCCATCCGCCATCGACGCGCGTGCAGCCGCGCCATGCAGGCAGAGAAAGAAGCCACCGCGGATGTCGACGAGGTGACGCGGCTACGCGGATGTCGACGAGGTGACGGCCAGCACGTCCCCGCCCGCCGCCATCATCGAGGAGAAGTAGAACACGGGAGGCCGCCGCCGATTGTATCCCATGAAGGCCATCGTCGAGGCGACGCTGGTGAAAACAGCCGGTGTCTTGCATGATTCTTCTTCAGCCGGATGCTAGACGAGGACAAAGAGATCGGCCGACGACCATTTTGGTTAGGTATATTAATTCTACCTTTAGCTCCGGACTAGCACAGCTTATTTAATGTAAATGTAATGAAATCCGTCATGTTTATATGAAATCCGGCCATGTTTGCATGAATTTGCGTCCATGTTCGCGCTCTCGGGCGAGCGCTGTCCGTCGCTAGAGTGGGACGACGGACTCCGTCTCTGACAACCCCGCAAAGTGCATCACCACCTTTGTGATGGCCAGGACACGGTGAAAGAACGACGTCCTTCATTCCGCAGGTGATGGCCATTACTGCACGCTCATCTAGACGGCTCGGTAGCTCATGAAGCAGCACCAACAACATGCCTTGTGCGTCTAGTACTCCATTGCAGTCGTAGTTGCTACATGCACAACTCGGGTTGCAGTTGTAGGTGAGCACGGCGACGCTGTGTGGCCATCCATCAATAGTGGCTGGTATGAGGATGACATCGCCATGTACATCCTATTTGTGCTAAAAATCATGAATGAAGAGTATAAACATGTTTACGTACAACCTGAGTGGATTGCTCCAGTGGTCATCGCACGTGTAGTGTCATGCAAAGCTTCATTTATTAGGTTGTAGAGTCATTTTGTTTTGGTATGTCTGATGTTACTCATAGAATGAGTAACTAGCTATAAGTTACTCAATTTATCTCTCTCCTCATTAACTAGTTGCCACATAGGCGAATTTGCTGAGTTGGACCCGATGTTACTCTTGAAGTTACTCCCACTGTGGTTAGTCTAAGGTTGGTTAGCTACTATCATGCATGTCAACTAGGCAATTTTGATGAGGTGTCATAGAATTAAATGATGAAAAAGAGGGTTGAGTATCATATCATGATACCATATCATAATAAATGATATGCTACTATGTGTCATGCATGGCAATAAATAAAGTACTACATGATACTAATATATGATATTATGCATTATTAGTATCATATGCATGATACTAGTACATGATACTCCCCATTACAACCAGCCTAAGGCCTTGTTCGGTTCAACCTCCTCCCAAGGGGTTTGGAGAGGAATGGAGGGGAATTTGGCTTGTACATGATTTAATCCCCCACAATCCCTGTCAAAACCCCTTGAACCGCACATGCCCTTAAGGTTAAAAATCATCGGGATTACAGAGGATAGGGTACAAACTTCAGGGATTTAAAGGTGAGGGTTTGTTTCCGACTAGCTCTACAACCTCAAGGTTTATAAATCGGACTTCACTCTCCCCTCACGCACATGCGCGGGTATACTCACGGTGGAGCGCATTTCACACAAAAGGCAGGTAACATGACAATTTGAGACATCTAGTCGTCCATTTAATGTGGGGTCTGGGACCAAATGTCAGCCATACCAAGTGCGACCTGAACAAGGTGGCGCGGTTATTGATCGAGTTTCTTTTTACTGGTATGTTAAATGAAAAGATGGCTCCGCGCGTATTCAATTTAAAACGATCGCTATGGAGAGAAAAACGATTATTACTCCACTCATCCACTTCGGGACTTGCTTGCTAGGGTTGCTCTCTTCTTCTCACTCTCTCACCCTCTCCAGATCTAAACAAGATGGCGGTGTCCACTCTCTTTGTCTCTCTCTCTCTTCTCTCCGGTTGACACGGATCCGGCCGGATACCTTCCACTGGTGGTCACCGGTGGCGAGGGAGGAAGTCGACGCGCGCCATCTTCTCTGACCCTTGCTCCCCGCCGTCGAGTTGGCAGATCCCGCCGCCTGCCTCGCCACATCCCGTCGACCGGAGGTATAACTTATTTTAGAACCGGCCTTGTTCTAATGGCCCAGCTCCCCACGTTGCTGCATCCCTTTTTTTCCATCAAGTTAGGATTGCTCCCCACGTCGCTGCATCCTGCATGTGGATATTCTTCTAGTATTACAAAGCTCTCCATGTAGCTAGCTCCGTCAGCTTGTTGAACACTCGAACACCACCTAAATTTTTACTATTAGAGGAAAAAAGGTACTGCAGATACTGGCTAACGAACCGATCTCCTGGTTGGAAAGGGAAATAAAGATGCTGGCCAGACCGGTCTCTTGGTCGAAAAAGGACAGAAAGTGGGTGGTGTTGGGTCGACAATGCAACCGAGAAAGAGCACGTCTAGATTTCTTGTGGTCACATAGGAAAGGTCACTGACGAGAACAAAAAATGCACAAATCTAGACATGCTTTGCATGTTTGCCGCACTCGGCAACACCTCTGCCTCACCACTTTATGCCTCGATGGATGTAAAACGTGCTTGTGCCTTCCCTGTCCCTATGCCCTTACTGCTGCTGTTAATCTAACATCACAGGTAAAATGGAACAATGCCACTGTTAATGTGATGTCACTGTTAAGTAATGTTGCTGTCAATCTATTGCCATTGATAAAATGAATCAATGCCACCACCGGTTTATGAAATGCTTCTGTCTTGCTTTATTTCTCATAAAGAGTGTTTTGGGCTGTTACACTAAACTCTGACACCGGTAACATAGCTGCATCTCCGTTGAACTGCACAACATTTAATTGCATAATGGTTGACACAACGATGTGTTTCTCCTTTCCATATCACCCTTTGTTAGAATGATCGTTCCTGTTAACCGTGCACGTACGTACTTGTCGGCGTTCTGGGAACCAGGGTACCCAGACTTGCTTGCCTACGGCCCATGGCGTGGCTCCATCGGCGGCCTGGTACGACCCATCTACACCACCTTCAAGACAAGACCCTCGCGAGGGGCCAAGCCTCGCGAGGCGGGTGACATCAAGACCTCCGCAGGGAGAGGCCTCCTTAGACTGGCTCCTGAGGAGCGGAGATTTCTATGCAGGTGCCCACCTCATGAGGTTGAGGTGATGCAAGCCATGACGACCAAGGCCAGGCGGGCGCCACCGGATGCAGTGCAGCAGGTTTCCTCTTTGGTGCTAAGGAGGCAAGCACAGGCGCGGGGTCCCGGGGAATCACCCAAAGGTTTCCATTCCCGTGCAATGAGACCAAGACCGCCAGGACGGCAGGACGGATGTCATCGCCGAGCCCACCGCGGCGTCATGACCAGAAGCTTTGCAGGCGAAGACCACCTTTCATCAGGATAAGATGTACTACTTGTCCCCTTTCAAATTGGCCGTTGTGGAATCCCTTCCCGCCTTCGTTTTCGGGGAAGAGGACCAAGGCGACTATATATAGGTTAGCCACCACCATAGAAGGGGAGATGGGATCGGACCCAGAGATCCGATCGGACCCAGAACAACTCACCCTCACCAGACCAAGCCTCGCGAGCTTGTTCATCCTCTGTACTAGTTCATCCCCAGCCCCTCGTGAGGCTAATCCACCACAAAGCAGGAGTAGGGTATTACACCGCAAGGTGGCCTGAGCCTAGGTAACTGCCGTGTCCATCTTCTTCCGTGTTCTTCAAGCTAGGCTGTAGGACAGCGCGTTCGGTTGGCTTGATAGGTTGAGTTCTTCGCACACGCCCCAGAGTTCGAACCTTCTTTGGGTCTGCGGAGCCCTGAATCCAACATTTGGCGCGCCAGGTAGGGGCGTGTCGAAGCCTCTCTCCCACCGCTCGTTCCACCACCGTTCTACTGTTTCAATGGCTGACGCTCACCGTGTTCGTGCCGAGCGCCGGGCCGCTCATGTCGCCCAGACGGCACCCGTGGGCAACGGCATCCCTCGCCGCTCCGCCTCTCCAGCGGCTAACACCGCCACCGACCCTGCTGCCCGCGAGCAGCAGGACTCGTCGCTGCCGCTATCTGTGCAGCGCGACGGCCGCACCGCGACTCCGTAACCCACTCCAGCCACAGCGTCGTCTTCTCACGGCCATCGTGGGCCGACGAATGCGCAGTCCGCGCTGCTCATGGTGTGCGAGCTTCTGCGTTATCGTCTCGCCAACGACCTCTACGACGACTGGCTCGCCCGCATCGTTGAGCTTGTCAACGCCGCTGGTGAAGCCGCTACACCATCTCATTCGCTTCGCCCACCACCGTCCCAGGCAGGCAATGTGGCCCACGGCGCACCTCCTCCCCCTCTGCTACACAGCGAGGGCCCCGAGCCGAGGCGTGAGGCTCCCCAGCGCGACCCACCGCGCAGAGCATTAGCGCGCGATGAAGAAAGCTGCCAGGTGGTGCAGCGGCCCCAAGGAGAAGCGCGTGCGCTCCCAGCACCGCCACGTCAAGACCGCGTACTGCCAGAGGCGGCCGCTCGCGGGCATCAAGATCAGGCTCCTCCCAGGCGGGTGGCCCCATTGAATGCGGCAGGGTGCCGTGCTATCACCCCGGAGCTGTGCCGCGTCGTCTGGCCCGGCAAGTTCAAGCCGGATCTGCCTCCACGCTACGACGGCACCCCGATCCCACTGAGTTCCTCCAGCTCTATGAGCTGAGCATCGAGGCGGCGAACGGCAACGAGAAGGTCAAGGCAAACTGGTTCCCCATGGCCCTCAAGGACGGCGCGCGCTCCTGGCTCCTGAACCTTCCGGTGGGATCGATCTCCTCCTGGGATGAGCTACGCGAGCGCTTCCTCGCCAACTTCTAGGGCACTCGCGACCACGCTCCTGGGGCAGGCGACCTGCGACGCATCAAGCGGCAGCCAGGTGAAACCTTGCACAAGTACATACAATGCTTCACCAACGTTCGCCTCAAGATCCCGAAGGTGTCAGACGAGGCCATCATTACGGCATTCTCTGAGGGTGTCCAGGATGTCAAGATGAAGGAAGAGCTCGCCATGCACGAGGATTTGTGCTCGGCTCTGGAGATGTTTCACATGGCCACCAAGTGCGCGAGGGCGGAGGAAGGTCGCCTCTCCCTCCTGGAGCTCCCTGAGGTCGACCCTGAAGACAAGAAGGCCAAGGCTAAGGACGTGAAGCGCAAGGGCCCAGCTGTGCTCGCGGCTGAGCCTGAGATGAAGCATGGCTGCAATCACCCCGAGTCCCCCAAGGTTAGCCGTCTGTTTTGCGTCTCCATAACATCCACAACCACAACACTAACAACTGCCAAGAGCTCAAGGCAATCCGTGACGGGCGCTTTACCGCCGTACCGAGCGCAACGACCATGGCTACGGCCGCAGAGGAGGCCGCGGGGGTGGCCCTTGGGACAACCACGACCCCCGCCAGGAATGGTGCGATCAGCCTCGTGAGGACCGCTGGCAGGGCCAGCCTCGCGACGGCCCCTGGAGGGACCAGCCTCATGAGGACCGTCCTCAGGGCAACGCCGGTCTCCCTCCGCTGCCGCCGCTGCCAAGGAGGAACGACGACCACCGCCAAGACGATGGGGCCGGGGCCTTCCAGGTGCCCCGTGCCATTGCCTGCATCCTGGGTGGCGCTCAGGCCCCCGCTTCCCATCGCATCTTCAAGCGGTTCGCTCATGAGGTGAACGCGGCCCTCCCCAAGCTCGAGGCGTCACGCCCCCTCAGGTGGTCAATGTACGCCATCACCTTTGACTCTACAGACCAGCTCAAGTGCTCAGCTGCCGCTGGCGCGCTCCCAATGCTCTGCTCACCAACCATCAGCAATGTCCTCATCACCAAGACACTCATCGATGGCGGCGCGGGGCTCAGCGTTCTCTCTGTCGAGACGTTCCAGATGCTCCAGGTGCCATACGACCAGCTCCTCCCTACCAAACCTTTCTCAGGAGTCACCGATGGCTCCACCACCCCCATAGAGCAGATTCGCCTCCCTGTCACCTTTGGCCAGCGAGACAACTACCACACCGAGCTCATCGACTTCGATGTCGCCCACATTCGCCTCCCGTACAATGCCATCCTCGGGTATCCAGCCCTCGCCAAGTTCATGGCGGCGACTCACCACGGGTACAACGTCCTCAAGATGCCAGGAAGCGGCGGTATCATCACGGTCGCCTGCGACGAGAAGGCATTGGTGTGCTCCCTTGAGCGCGCCTACCAAGCTACGACGGTCGAGAACTACGATGACGAGGGTGCAGTTCAGCCTCCTGAGGCCATCCCCAAGAAGAAGAAGCAGCTCCTCCCCAAGGGCCTCTAGGAGGCTGGTGCGTCCGACGATCGTGCCTCAGGCCTCATGCCCACTGCTGGGGCGCCTTTCCCTCTCGCATAGGAAGGCGCGCCCGGTGCCCCCTCAGGACGGGCTCGGGGGCTCTCCTCTGGAGGGCCTCTGACCTAACCAGCGTCACGAGGGAGGCGTTCGGGCACCACGTGGAGGCGTGCTTCAACGCACGCCTCCGTGAGCAAGGCGCGAGGCGCCAGGCGCTCAGGAGTTCATCACCAAGGCAATCGAGGAGCTCCAGGAGGCGCGAGCCATGTGTGGCGAGCGTCGCCCCGCATCGTCTCAGGGCGGCTGCCGCCCCCGATGCGGGTAGCGAGCTGCGCGTCTGCGTCAACATCCTAGGCCTCAACAGGGCTGCTTCGCAGGGCCTCTTCTAGCCATCCCGCGTCGGCCGGTGCGGGGGCTACCCCTGCAGCTACGTCCACATGCCGTTCGATCTGCTGAACATGGCCGCCTCGTACCAGTGCCTCATGCAAGGAGCCTTGGCGGCTCACCAGGCCCGGCGCCAGGCGGTCCTGACAGAGGGGTTGCCAGACCCTCGTGAGCTTCCCGGGCCTCCAGAGCCTCCCAAGCCTCAGGAGCCAGCCGGCTCGTGAGGAGCGATCTCCGCAGCACGCGTCTTGAGCTACTTCAATGCTTCTACAACGATGGTGCCAGGTGACTTTTGGTTTGTTCAACTGAGGGCGCCCCTCGGGCTGCATCATCCTCAGGCAGAACTGGCTTTGCCTTCATGAGTTTTCTAAGTATCTCAACTGCATGTCCGGTGCTTCATCACTATGATGTCGCTGCGCCCTCGCGAATCCGCGCGCGAACGCCTCATGATTAAGGACTAGCACGACGGCTGTGCTCGGGTTCGTCCCTGCAGCGTCGACAAACCCAAGCGACCGAGCTTTGTCCCGTGGGCCAGCTCCCGTGCGCGTCACCTCCCATGGTCCTTGGTGCCTTGTTCTCGCATGAGCTAATTGCGTGTGGGCAAGTGCGGGCGCACGGCCCGGTTCGTACAACCGAAGGTCGGCGCTTCACCACAGCGGGAGCCGTGCGCCGGCTGTTTTTCCGTGGGATCGTTGCATGAGCAGACTTGGCACGACGTCTGTGCTCGGGTCTGTTCCTGCAGCGTCGATAAACCCAATGGCTGAGTTCTGTCTGGCAGGCCGGCCCCATTCACGTCACCTCCTGGGGTCATTGGTGTCCGGCCTTCTCATGCGATAACCTCCGGAGGGGCATTCGACGTAGGCCACCCCAACATCTCTCGTGATTTTTGCAGGCACACCGTAACAAAATTCAGGCGCAACCCGCCTTGAGGTAGGGCCCCATGAGTCCCGCGCTGGCCCACGGGTGCCCATATACACCTCCTCCAGTCCGGCCGTGCAAGCCACAGGTCCGGACGGGGCTGTACACGCCCCGAAGTCTCCCCTCAGAGGGAACTCCCACCCACGCACCAGTGGAAGCCCCATGCTCCGCACTGGCGGACGACACGGTCGAGGAGCGGCTATGCCCATGCAAGAGTGGAAGCACCATGCTCCGCGCTGGTGAATAAACAACTGAGGATGGCCCCCGTGGCCGCACCAACCTCAGGATAGCCTCTCGGCTCTACGATCGGCTACACCCCACAACTTCCCCTTGGGAGGATCGCACGAGGGGGCTGGACACGGGGGCTGTGCTTAGGCCCCGCCTGGCACACGCTACCCTACCAGGTCCGGGTACCTAGTCTTCTCGCGTTCCCCCCAGGTGAAAGCTGGTGGTTAAAGGTATGAGGGCTGCTCTCACATCAAGGGGGACCTCCTGAGCATCGTGACTCAGGGGCCTCACTAGTCATGTAGCCTCTCACCCCTTGGTGTCGTCCTGGTGATCCGGACGCCCCAACGGCGGTCAAGGCATGCGCGGGGCTGGGCCCTGCCGACGCAGAGCGTGAAGTCCTACACCCCGGCGTCCATGTTTCCTTCATGAGGGTTGCTTGCGCGTCAAGGGGGACCTCCTGAGCATCGCGACTCAGGGGCCTCACTAGTCACGTAGCCCCTCGCCCCTTGGTGTCGTCCTGGTGATCCGGACGCCCCAACGGCGGTCGAGGTATGTGCGGGACTGGGCCCTGCCGACGCAGAGCACAAAAAGCAAGCACGAAGGAAACTTGGCGCAATAAGGAAACCACAGGGTCCTAATAATTATTACAAGCACAGATTGTTCCACAAGCTTAAACAGAAGTCTTACGCCTCCACGAGGCACGGTAAATGTTGTAGGAACCTCTGAAGGCAGGATCATGAGCAGCTTCGCCAACAACTCGCCACCCCGGAAGGATACCGCGCTACGTGCCATGGGGAGCAACCCCTCCTAGGTACCCCCTCGGAGCCAACCACTCTTTTCTCGCGCAAGTCACTTGCATGTTAAAGGGGAGGCCCTTGAGCACCGCACCTCAGGGGCTTGCTACTTCTTGAGCTTGCATTGGTTTTTCCCATGAAGAGGAAAGGGTGATGCAGCAAAGTAGAGTAAGTATTTACCTCAGCTTTAGAGAATCAAGGTATCAATCCAGTAGGAGACAACGCTCAAGTCACCGAATACCTGCACAAACAAACACCAACCTTGCACCCAACGCGATAAAGGGGTTGTCAATCCCTTAGCGGTTATTTGCAACGTGAGATCTGATAGAGATGATAAACGGTAAAGTAATATTTTTGGTTTATGGAACGGAGAGTAAAGATTGCAAAGTAAAACAAATAGGAAACGGAAATTGTAGATCGGAAACTTATATGATGGAAAATAGACCCGGGGGCCATAGGTTTCACTAGAGGCTTCTCTCAAGATAGAAATTATTACGATGGGTGAACAAATTACTGCCGAGCAATTGATAGAAAAGCACAAAGTTATGACGATATCTAAGGCAATGATCATGAATATAGGCATCACGTCCGTGTCAAGTAGACCGAAACGATTCTGCATGTACTACTATTACTCCACACATCGATCGACTCCTGCCTGCATCTAGAGTATTAAGTTCATAAGAACAGAGTAATGCATTAAGTAAGATGACATGATGTAGCGGGATAAACTCAAGCAATATGATGAAAACCCCATCTTTTTATCCTCGATGGCAACAATAAAATACAATACGTGCCTTGCTGCCCCTACTGTCACTGGGAAAGGACACCGCAAGATTGAACCCAAAGCTAAGCACTTCTCCCATTGCAAGAAAAACCAATCTAGTTGGCCAAACCAAATCGATAGTTCAAAGAGACTTGCAAAGATATCAAATCATGCATATAAGAATTCAGAGAAGATTCAAATAATATTCATAGATAAGCTGATCATGAATCCACAATTCATCAGATCTTGGCAAACACACCGCAAAAGAGTATTACATCGAATAGATCTCCAAGAACATCGAGGAGAACTTTGTATTGAGAATCAAAGAGAGAGAAGAAGCCATCTAGCTACTAGCTATGGACCCGTAGGTCTGAAGTAAACTACTCACGCTTCATCGGAGAGGCAATGGTGTTGATGTAGAAGCCCTCCGTGATCGAATCCCCCTCCGGCAGGATGCCGGAAAAGGCCACAAGATGGGATCTCACGGGTACAGAAGGTTGCGACGGTGGAAAAGTGGTTTTGTTGCCCCCCTGGATGTTTTTGGGGTATAAGAGTATATATAGGCGAAAGATCTAGGTCAGAGGGGCTACGAGGGGCCCACAAGGTCGGGGGGGGGGGGGGCGCCCCTGGGCGCACCCTCCACCCTTGTGGCCGCCTCACGGCTCTTCTGACTTGCACTCCAAGTCTCCTGGGTGTCTTCTGGTCCAAGAAAAATCATCGCAAAAGTTTTATTCCGTTTGGACTCCGCTTGGTATTCCTTTTCTGCAAAACTCTAAAACAAGGAAAAAAACAGAAACTGGCACTGGGCTCTAGGTTAATAGGTTAGTCCCAAAAATCATATAAAATAGCATATTAATGCATATAAAACATCCAAAACAGATAATATAATAGCATGGAACAATAAAAAATTATAGATACGTTGGAGACCTATCAAGCATCCCCAAGCTTGATTCCTGCTCGTCCTCGAGTAGGTAAATGATAAAAACAGAATTTTTGATGTGGAATGCTACCTAACATATTTATCCGTGTAATTCTCTTTATTGTGGCATGAATGTTCAGATCCGTAAGATTCAAAACAAAAGTTTAATATTGACATAAAAACAATAATACTTCAAGCATACTAACAAAATAATTATGTCTTCTCAAAATAACATGGCCAAAGAAAGCTTATCCCTACAAAATCATATGGTCTGGCTATGCTCCATCTTCATCACACAAAATATTTAAATCATGCACAACCCCGATGATAAGCCAAGCAATTGTTTCATACTTTTGACGTTCTCAAACTTTTTCAACTTTCACGCAATACATGAGCGAGAGCCATGGACATAACACTGTAGGTGGAATAGACGGTGGTTGTGGAGAAGACAAAAAAGAGGAGATAGTTTGACATCAACTAGGCGTATCAACGGGCTATGGAGATGCCCATTAATAGATATCAATGTAAGTGAGTAAGGATTGCCATGCAACGGATGCACTAGAGCTATAAGTTTATGAAAGCTCAAAAAGAAAACTAAGTAGGTGTGCATCCAACTTGCTTGCTCACGAAGACCTAGGGCAATTTGAGGAAGCCCATCATTGGAGTATACAAGCCAAGTTCTATAATGAAAAATTCCCACTAGTATATGAAAGTGATATCATAGGAGATTCTCTATCATGAATATCATGGTGCTACTTTGAAGCACAAGTGTGACAAAAAGGATAGTAACATTGTCCCTTCTCTCTTTTCTCTCATTTTTTTATGGGCCTTCTTTCATTTTTTGGCCTCTTTTTTTATTTTTTTATTTATTTATTTTTCGTCCGGAGTCTCATCCCGACTTGTGGGGGAATCATAGTCTCCATCATCCTTTCCTCACATGGGACAATGCTCTAATAATGAAGACCATCACACTTTTATTTACTTACAACTCAAAATTTACAACTCGATGCTAGAACAAGATATGACTCTATATGAATGCCTCCGGTGGTGTACCAGGATGTGCAATGTATCAAGAGCGACATGTGTAAAAATATGATGAATGGTGGCTTTGCCACAAATACGATGTCAACTACATGATCATGCAAAGCAATATGACAATGATGAAGCGTGTCATAATAACGGAACGGTGGAAAGTTGCATGGCAATATATCTCGGAATGGCTATGGAAATGCCATAATAGGTAGGTATGGTGGCTGTTTTGAGGAAGGATATGTGGTTGGTTTATGGCACCGGCGAAAGTTGCGCGGTACAAGAGAGGCTAGCAATGGCGGAGAGGTGAGAGTGCGTATAGTCCATGGACTCAATATTAGTCATAAAGAACTCATATACTTATTGAAAAAATCTATTAGTCATCGAAACAAAGTACTACGCGCATGCTCCTAGGGTGATAGATTGGTAGGAAAAGACCATCGCTCGTCCCCGACCGCCACTCATAAGGAAGACAATCAAAAAATAAATCATGCTCCGACTTCATCACATAACGGTTCACCATACGTGCATGCTATGGGACTCACAAACTTTAACACAAGTATTTCTAAAATTCACAACTATTCACTAGCCTGACTCTAATATCACCATCTTCATATCTCAAAACAATCATAAGGAATCAAACTTCTCATAGTATTCAATGCACTATATATGAAAGTTTTTATTACATCCCTCTTGGATGCCTATCATAATAGGACTAGTTTTAAAACCAAAGCAAGTTACCATGCTGTTTAGAAAGACTCTCAAAATAATATAAGTGAAGTGCGAGAGTTCATCAATTTCTATAAAATAAAATCACCGCCGTGCTCTAAAAAGATATAAGTGAAGCACTAGAGCAAATTTGCCTAGCTCAAAAGATATAAGTGAAGCACATAGAGCATTCTAATAAATCACAATTCATGCGTGTCTCTCTCAAAAGGTGTGTACATCAAGGATGATTGTGGGAAACTAAAAAGCAAAGACTCAAATCATACAAGACGCTCCAAGCAAAACACATATCATGTGGTGAATAAAAATATAGCCTCAAGTAAAGTTACCGATAGACTAAGACGAAAGAGGGGATGCCTTCCCGGGGCATCCCCAAGCTTAGGATTTTTGACATCCTTGAATATTACCTTGGGGTGACTTGGGCATCCCCAAGCTTAGGCTCTTGCCACTCCTTATTCCATAGTCCATCAAATCCCTACCCAAAACTTGAAAACTTCACAACACAAAACTCAACAGAAATTCTCATAAGCTCCGTTAGTATAAGAAAATAAATCACCACTTTTGGTACTGTTGTGAACTCATTCTTTATTTATATTGGTGTAATATCTACTGTATTCCAACTTCTCCATGGTTCATACCCCCCGATACTAGCCATAGATTCATCAAAATATGCAAACAACACATAAAAATCAGAATCTGTCAAAAACAGAACAGTCTGCGATGACCAGAATTGTTCTAATACTTATGTAACTCCAAAACATCTGAAAATTAGGAAAACATAGGAAATTTGTATATCAATCTTGTGTAAAAAATTCAGAGTTATTCCATGCTCCAGTGATTTTAAACAAATCTAGGACTGGACGCAAAAGGTTTCTGTTTTTCAGCAGGATCAAATCAACTATCACCGTAAGCCATCCCAAAGGTCTTACTTGGCACAAACACTAATTAAAACACAAAACGACATCTAACCAGAGGCTAGATGAAATATTTATTCAAAAACAGAAAAGAAAAATATTGTGTTGTCTCCCAACAAGCGCTTTTCTTTAAAGCCTTTTAGCTAGGCATTGATAATTTCAATGATGCTCTCATAAAAGAGAAGAATTGAAGCACAAAGAGAGAATCATAAAACACGTGACAAACACATCTAAGTCTAACATACTTCCTATGCATAGGCATTTAATAAGCAAACAAATTATCAAGGCAAGCAAAAACTAGCAAATGCAAGGAAGAAGAGACGATAGCAATCTCAACATGAAGAGAGGTAATTTAGTAACATGAAAATTCCTACAACCATATTTTTCTCTCTCATAATAATTACATGTAGGATAATAAGAAAATTCAACAATATAGCTATCACATAACATATTCTCAACATGATCCACATGCATGCGAAGTTGACATTCTTCCAAAATAGTGGGATTAACATTAACTAAAGTCATGACCTCTCCAAACCCACTTTTATCAAAAATTTCATAAGATTGAATATTCTCCAAATATGTGGGATCTAAAGTTGACACTCTTCCAAACCCACTTTCAATATTATTGCAAACATTATTATCAATCTCATATTCATCATGGGGCTTAAATGAATTTTCAAGATCATAAGAAGGATCACCCCAATTATGATCACTTCAACAAGTAGTTGTCGGTGTACTAAGTATTGGGCCATTAGTACCCCGTACTTGTGCACGGGCAGTTGTAGCCATACTCGCGGCAAGGCTTGTCGGGGAACAGTTCGAGGTTGACTCGGGCCACCAAAGAAATCTCAAGTCAGAGATCTGAGGATCAGCAGATAAGAAGAGCTGGAATCCGGAAGCCAGCGTCCCCGGCAAGATCTTGTCGGGGTGGCCTGTGAAGCCCGGCAAAATTCGGCGCCCGGCAAGATTCGGCACCCGGCAAGGTTCGGCGCCCGGCAAGATTCAGCGCCCGGCAGGATTTTGTTGCTGTGCCACCACTCTGGCACAGCAACAAACCCGACATTCTGGGTCCTTCTTTGGATGCGTGGCGACGCACCAGTGGAGGAGAGCTTAAGCGGTGCTGATGGGATGGCCCCTTTTTCCATCCCCAAGAAAGTGAGGGCACCTAAACGGACACCTCACAGTGCATTAAATGCGTTCGTCCTAATCCATCACAGGTTAGGTGTGATGACCCTGTAGCTACTTTACACCTCAATGTATGTACATTTTGCCACTGTGGTGACCCCTTTGTGATATAAAAGGAGGCCCAAGGCAACTGCTACAAGGAGGAGGATCTTCTGGCCCATTCAGCATGCGTAGCTGCTCTTTGAACATACTGTTCATTGCGAGCGCTCCTGGAGCCTGGGCTCAAGAACACTGATAATAAAGCAAGGCAGGAGTAGGGTTTTACGCTGATTAGCGGCCCGAACCTGGGTAAAATCGCCCGCGCGTCGATCGTTGATTCTGCTCTTTGCGCATACCTCTCCCCCTGCCGAATCGTAAAGGGGTCCTTTGGGGTCCCTTAGGTGTCGCACGCCGATAGTAGTGGACGTAGCAAAACTAGCATCCCCAAGCTTAGGGTTTTGCATATTATTGGCACAATTGACATTAATAGAATTTATAATAGCATCATTGCAATCATGCTTTTTATTCAAAGATCTATCGTGAATCACTTCATAAAGTACTTCATCACAATTTTCAGATTCACGAATTTCAAGCAAAACTTCATAAAGATAATCTAGTGCACAAAACTCACTAGCAATTGGTTCATCATAATTGGATCTCTTAAAAAGATTGGCAAGCGGATGAGGATCCATAAATCTTAGGTTCTCTGTTTTGCAATAAATACACAATTATTCCAACCAAATGAGCAAACGAGCCAAATAAGACATCAAGGCAAACGAAAAGACGAACAGAAGAAGGGCAAAGAAAAGGCAAATCTTTTAAAAAATTGTTTTAGAAGTGGGGGCGAGGAAAACGAGAGGCGAATGGCAAATAATGTAATGCGAGGGATGAGAGTTTATGATGGGTACTTGGTATGTCTTGGCTTGGCGTAGATCTCCCCGGCAACGGCGCCAGAAATTCTTCCTGCTACTTCTTGAGCTTGCGTTGGTTTTCCCTTGAAGAGGAAAGGGTGATGCAGCAAAGTAGAGTAAGTATTTCCCTCAGCTTTTGAGAACCAAGGTATCAATCCAGTAGGAGACAATGCTCAAGTCACCGAATACCTGCACAAACAAACACCAACCTTGCACCCAACGCGATAAAGGGGTTGTCAAACCCTTAACGGTTATTTGCAATGTGAGATCTGATAGATATGATAAATGGTAAAGTAATATTTTTGGTATTTTTGGTTTATGGAACGGAAAGTAAAGATTGCAAAGTAAAAGAAATAGGAAACAGAAATTGTAGATTGGAAACTTATATGATGGAAAATAGACCCGGGGGCCATAGGTTTCACTAGAGGCTTCTCTCAAGATAGAAATTATTACGGTGGGTGAAAAAATTACTGCCGAGCAATTGATAGAAAAGCGCAAAGTTATGATGATATCTAAGGCAATGATCATGAATATAGGCATCACATATGTGTCAAGTAGACCAAAACGATTCTGCATCTACTACTATTACTCCACACATCGACCGACTCCTGCTTACATCTAGAGTATTTAGTTCATAAGAACAGAGTAACGCATTAAGTAAGATGACATGATGTAGCGGGATAAACTCAAGCAATATGATGAAAACCCCATCTTTTTATCCTCGATGGCAACAATACAATACGTGCCTTGCTGCCCCTACTGTCACTGGAAAAGGACACCGCAAGATTGAACCCAAAGCTAAGAACTTCTCCCATTGCAAGAAAAACCAATCTAGTTGGCCAAACCAAATCGATAGTTCGAAGAGACTTGCTAAGATATCAAAACATGCATATAAGAATTCAGAGAAGATTCAAATAATATTCATAGATAAGCTGATCATAAATCCACAATTCATTGGATCTCGGCAAACACACCGCAAAAGAGTATTACATCGAATAGATCTCCAAGAACATCGAGGAGAACTTTGTATTGAGAATCAAAGAGAGAGAAGAAGCCATCTAGCTACTAGCTATGGACCCGTAGGTCTGAAGTAAACCAGTCACGCTTCATCGGAGAGGCAATGGTGTTGATGTAGAAGCCCTCCGTGATCGAATCCCCCTCTGGCAGGACACCGGAAAAGGCCCCAAGATGGGATCTCACGGGTACAGAAGGTTGCGGCAGTGGAAAAGTGGTTTTGTTGCCCCCCTGGATGTTTTTGGGGTATAAGAGTATATATAGGCGAAAGATCTAGGTCAGAGGGGCTATGAGGGGCCCACAAGGTTGGGGGGCGCGCCCTCCACCCTTGTGGCCGCCTCGCGGCTCTTCGGACTTGCACTCCAAGTCTCCTGGGTGTCTTCTGGTCCAAGAAAAATCATCGCGAAAGTTTTATTCCATTTGGACTCCGTTTGGTATTTCTTTTCTGCAAAACTCTAAAACAAGGAAAAAAACAGAAACTGGCACTGGGCTCTAGGTTAATAGGTTAGTCCCAAAAATCATATAAAATAGCATATTAATGCATATAAAACATCCAAAACAGATAATATAATAGCATGGAACAATCAAAAATTATAGATACGTTGGAGACGTATCAAGCATCCCCAAGCTTGATTCCTGCTCGTCCTCGAGTAGGTAAATGATAAAAACAGAATTTTTGATGTGGAATGCTACCTAACATATTTATCCGTGTAATTCTCTTTATTGTGGCATGAATGTTCAGATCCGTAAGATTCAAAACAAAAGTTTAATATTGACATAAAAACAATAATACTTCAAGCATACTAACAAAATAATTATGTCTTCTCAAAATAACATGGCCAAAGAAAGCTTATCCCTACAAAATCATATGGCCTGGCTATGCTCCATGTTCATCACGCAAAATATTTAAATCATGCACAACCCCGATGACAAGCCAAGCAACTATTTCATACTTTTGACGTTCTCAAACTTTTTCAACTTTCACGCAATACATGAGCGTGAGCCATGGACATAGCACTATAGGTGGAATAGATGGTGGTTGTGGAGAAGACAAAAAAGAGGAGATAGTCTCACATCAACTAGGCGTATCAACGGGCTATGGAGATGCCCATTAATAGATATCAATGTAAGTGAGTAGGGATTGCCATGCAACGGATGCACTAGAGCTATAAGTTTATGAAAGCTCAAAAAGAAAACTAAGTGGGTGTGCATCCAACTTGCTTGCTCACGAAGACCTATGGCAATTTGAGGAAGCCCATCATTGGAATATACAAGCCAAGTTCTATAATGAAAAATTCCCACTAGTATATGAAAGTGATATCATAGGAGACTCTCTATCATGAAGATCATGGTGCTACTTTGAAGCACAAGTGTGGCAAAAAGGATAGTAACATTGTCCCTTCTCTCTTTCCTCTCATTTTTTTATGGGCCTTCTTTCATTTTTTTTGGCCTCTTTATTTATTTATTTATTTATTTTTCGTCCGGAGTCTCATCCCGACTTGTGGGGGAATCATAGTCTCCATCATCCTTTCCTCACATGGGACAATGCTCTAATAATGAAGACCATCACACTTTTATTTACTTACAACTCAAATTTTACAACTCAATGCTAGAACAAGATATGACTCTATATGAATGCCTCCGGCGGTGTACCGGGATGTGCAATGAATCAAGAGCGATATGTATAAAAATATGATGAATGGTGGCTTTGCCACAAATACGATGTCAACTACATGATCATGCAAAGCAATATGACAATGATGAAGCGTGTCATAATAATGGAACGGTGGAAAGTTGCATGGCAATATATCTCGGAATGGCTATGGAAATGCCATAATAGGTAGGTATGGTGGCTGTTTTGAGGAAGGATATGTGGTGGGTTTATGGCACCGGCGAAAGTTGCGTGGTACAAGAGAGGCTAGCAATGGTGGAGAGGTGAGAGTGCGTATAGTCCATGGACTCAACATTAGTCATAAAGAACTCATATACTTATTGCAAAAATCTATTAGTCATCGAAACAAAGTTCTACGCGCATGCTCCTAGGGTGATAGATTGGTAGGAAAAGACCATCGCTCGTCCCCGACCGCCACTCATAAGGAAGACAATCAAAAAATAAATCATGCTCCGACTTCATCACATAACGGTTCACCATACATGCATGCTACGGGACTCACAAACTTTAACACAAGTATTTCTAAAATTCACAACTATTCACTAGCATGACTCTAATGTCACCATCTTCATATCTCAAAACAATCATAAGGAATCAAACTTCTTATAGTATTCAATGCACTATATATGAAAGTTTTTATTATATCCCTCTTGGATGCCTATCATATTAGGACTAGTTTTAAAACCAAAGCAAGTTACCATGCTGTTTAGAAAGACTCTAAAAATAATATAAGTGAAGTGCGAGAGTTCATCAATTTCTATAAAATAAAATCACCGCCGTGCTCTAAAAAGATATAAGCGAAGCACTAGAGCAAATTTGCCTAGCTCAAAAGATATAAGTGAAGCACATAGAGCATTCTAATAAATCACGATTCATGCGTGTCTCTCTCAAAAGGTGTGTACATCAAGGATGATTGTGGGAAACTAAAAAGCAAAGACTCAAATCATACAAGACGCTCCAAGCAAAACACATATCATGTGGTGAATAAAAATATAGCCTCAAGTAAAGTTACCGATAGACGAAGACGAAAGAGGGGATGCCTTCCCGGGGCATCCCCAAGCTTAGGCTTTTTGACATCCTTGAATATTACCTTGGGGTGCCTTGGGCATCCCCAAGCTTAGGCTCTTGACACTCCTTATTCCATAGTCCATCAAATCCTTACCCAAAACTTGAAAACTTCACAACACAAAACTCAACAGAAATTCTCATAAGCTCCGTTAGTATAAGAAAATAAATCACCACTTTTGGTACTGTTGTGAACTCATTATTTATTTATATTGGTGTAATATCTACTGTATTCCAATTTTCCCTGGTTCATACCCCCCGATACTAGCCATAGATTCATCAAAATAAGCAAACAACACATAAAAATCAGAATCTGTCAAAAACAGAACAGTCTGCGATGATCTGAATTGTTCTAATACTTCTGTAACTCCAAAATTCTGAAAAATTAGGAAAACATAGGACATTCGTATATCAATCTTGTGTAAAAAATTCAGAGTTATTCCACGCTCCAGTGAATTTAAACAATTATGGGACTGGACACAAAAGGTTTCTGTTTTTCAGCAGGATCAAATCAACTATCACCGTAAGCCATCCCAAAGGTCTTACTTGGCACAAACACTAATTAAAACACAAAACCACATCTAACCAGAGGCTAGATGAAATATTTATTCAAAAACAGAAAAGAAAAATATTGGGTTGTCTCCCTACAAGCGCTTTTCTTTAAAGCCTTTTAGCTAGGCATTGATAATTTCAATGATGCTCTCATAAAAGAGAAGAATTGAAGCACAAAGAGAGCATCATAAAACACGTGGCAAACACATCTAAGTCTAACATACTTCCTATGCATAGGCATTTTATAAGCAAACAAATTATCAAGGCAAGCAAAAACTAGCATATGCAAGGAAGAAGAAAGAGACGATAGCAATCTCAACATGAAGAGAGGTAATTTAGTAACATGAAAATTCCTACAACCATATTTTTCTCTCTCATAATAAATACATGTAGGATAATAAGAAAATTCAACAATATAGCTATCACATAACATATTCTCAACATGATCCAGATGCATGCGAAGTTGACACTCTTCCAAAATAGTGGGATTAACATTAACTAAAGTCATGACCTCTCCAAACCCACTTTTATCAAAAATTTCATAAGATTGAATATTCTCCAAATATGTGGGATCTAAAGTTGACACTCTTCCAAACCCACTTTCAATATTATTGCAAACATTATTATCAATCTCATATTCATCATGGGGCTTAAATAAATTTTCAAGATCATAAGAAGGATCACCCCAATTATGATCATTGCAACAAGTAGTGGACGTAGCAAAACTAGCATCCCCAAGCTTAGGGTTTTGCATATTATTAGCATAATTGACATTAATAGAATTTATAATAACATCATTGCAATCATGCTTTTTATTCAAAGATATATCATGAATCACTTCATAAAGTACTTCATCACAATTTTCAGATTCACGAATTTCAAGCAAAACTTCATAAAGATAATCTAGTGCACAAAACTCACTAGCAATTGGTTCATCATAATTGGATCTCTTAAAAAGATTGGCAAGCGGATGAGGATCCATAAATCTTAGGTTCTCTGTTTTGCAATAAATACACAATTATTCCAACCAAACGAGCAAACGAGCCAAATAAGACATCAAGGCAAACGAAAAGACGAACGGAAGAAGGGCGAAGAAAAGGCAAATCTTTTCGAAAATCGTTTTAGAAGTGGGGGAGAGGAAACGAGAGGTGAATGGCAAATAATGTAATGTGAGGAATGAGAGTTTATGATGGGTACTTGGTATGTCTTGGCTTGGCGTAGATCTCCCTGGCAACGGCGCCAGAAATTCTTCCTGCTACTTCTTGAGCTTGCGTTGGTTTTTCCCTTGAAGAGGAAAGGGTGATGCAGCAAAGTAGAGTAAGTATTTCCCTCAGCTTTTGAGAACCAAGGTATCAATCCAGTAGGAGACAATGCTCAAGTCACCGAATACCTGCACAAACAAACACCAACCTTGCACCCAACGCGATAAAGGGGTTGTCAATCCCTTAACGGTTATTTGCAACGTGAGATCTGATAGATATGATAAACGGTAAAGTAATATTTTTGGTATTTTTGGTTTATGGAACGGAAAGTAAAGATTGCAAAGTAAAAGAAATAGGAAACGGAAATTGTAGATCGGAAACTTATATGATGGAAAATAGACCCGGGGGCCATAGGTTTCACTAGAGGCTTCTCTCAAGATAGAAATTATTACGGTGGGTGAACAAATTACTGCCGAGCGATTGATAGAAAAGCGCAAAGTTATGACGATATCTAAGGCAATGATCATGAATATAGGCATCACATCCGTGTCAAGTAGACCAAAACGATTCTGCATCTACTACTCTTACTCCACACATCGACCGACTCCTGCCTACATCTAGAGTATTAAGTTCATAAGAACAGAGTAACGCATTAAGTAAGATGACATGATGTAGCGGGATAAACTCAAGCAATATGATGAAAACCCCATATTTTTATCCTCGATGGCAACAATACAATACGTGCCTTCCTGCTGCCCCTACTGTCACTGGGAAAGGACACCGCAAGATTGAACCCAAAGCTAAGCACTTCTCCCATTGCAAGAAAAACCAATCTAGTTGGCCAAACCAAATCGATAGTTCGAAGAGACTTGCAAAGATATCAAATCATGCATATAAGAATTCAGAGAAGATTCAAATAATATTCATAGATAAGCTGATCATAAATCCACAATTCATCGGATCTCGGCAAACACACCGCAAAAGAGTATTACATTGAATAGATCTCCAAGAACCTCGAGGAGAACTTTGTATTGAGAATCAAAGAGAGAGAAGAAGCCATCTAGCTACTAGCTATGGACCCATAGGTCTGAAGTAAACTACTCACGCTTCATCGGAGAGGTAATGGTGTTGATGTAGAAGCCCTCCGTGATCGAATCCCCCTCTAGCAGGACGCCGGAAAAGGCCCCAAGATGGGATCTCACGGGTACAGAAGGTTGCGGCGGTGGAAAAGTAGTTTTGTTGCCCCCTGGATGTTTTTGGGGTATAAGAGTATATATAGGCGAAAGATCTAGGTCAGAGGGGATACGAGGGGCCCACAAGGTCGGGGGGCGCGCCCTACCCCCCTGGGCGCGCCCTCCACCCTTGTGGCCGCCTCGCGGCTCTTCCGACTTGCACTCCAAGTCTCCTGGGTGTCTTCTGGTCCAAGAAAAATCATCGCGAAAGTTTTATTCCGTTTGGACTCCGTTTGGTACTCCTTTTCTGCAAAACTCTAAAACAAGGAAAAAAACAGAAACTGGCACTCGGCTCTAGGTTAATAGGTTAGTCCCAAAAATCATATAAAATAGTATATTAATGCATATAAAACATCCAAAACAGATAATATAATAGCATGGAACAATCAAAAATTATAGATACATTGGAGACGTATCAGGGCTCCTACCGGCCCTCGAGCCCTCACCCCCTGGCCTTGACCATGGCATCGTGACCTGGCATACCAGCGGTGGTCGAGCCTCGCTCGAGAGCCGGGTCCCGAGGACGTAGAGCACCCTGACGAGCGGGAGAGATGGAGTCGGTAGGAGCCCTGCGGGGGGCGTCATCGGGAGAAGGGCATGGCCTAACGTCGCACAAGAAGCTCACCCTCATGACAAGGAAACCGCCGCAGGCTCGCCAGGATAAGAATGAAATGAAAGGAAAGGACCTCTAGAAAATAGCGACCCAGGTGGTGTCACCCATGACGCCTAGCCAGTGCCATTCCTCCCTCAAGCCCGAGCGCGGCGGCGCGGCGGCTCGTAGCTATCGTCGTCGCTTAAGCTTGGTTTAGAGGAGGAATCGCTGCTGCTGGAGGAATCACGGACAAGGCCAAGGGCAAGTTCATCACGAGGGGCCTCGCCGATTTGCCGGCCTGTGAGGAGGTCACCGTCTCGATCGCCTCCCCTGGGGCAGCACCCCAGACGTCGGCCGTCCTCTCCGAAGACCTTGAAGAAGACGCCAATGTCCCATCAAGCGCCATGCGTCAGCCTGGCCCGCAGGTGATTGGGGCCCGCAGCGCTTTGCCCTTGCCCTTTGGCTTTGCCTCGAAGCCAAGTCCGAGTGCACCTTGGGCCCGGGGGCTATTGTCGGTGTTCTGGAAACCAGGGTACCCAGACTTGCCTGCCTGCGGCCCATGGCGTGGATCCATTGGCGGCCTGGTACGGCCCATCTACACCACCTTCAAGACAAGACCCTCACAAGGGGGCAAGTCTCACGAGGCAGCTGACATCAAGACCTCCGAAGGGAGCGGCCTCCTTAGGCTGGCTCCTGAGGAGCGGAGATTTCTATGCAGGTGCCCACCTCATGAGGTCGAGGTGATGCAAGCCATGATGACCAAGGCCAAGCGGGCGGCAGCGGGCATAGAGCAGCAGGTTTCCTCTTTGGTGCTAAGGAGGCAAGTGCAGGCGTGGGGTCCCGGGGAATCACCCAAAGGTTTCCATTCCCGTGCAACGAGACCAAGACCGCCAGGACGGCAGGACGGATGTCATCGCCGAGCCCACCGTGGCGTCACGATCAGAAGCTTTGCAGGCGAAGACCACCTTTTGTCAGGATAAGATGTACTACTTGTCCCCTTTCAAATTGGCCGTTGTGGAATCCCTTCCCGCCTTTGTTTTCGGGGAAGAGGACCAAGTCCACTATATATAGGTTAGCCACCACCATAGAAGGGGAGATGGGATCGGACCCAGAACAACTCACCCTCACCAAAGCAAGCCTCGCGAGCTTGTTAATCCTCTATACTAGTTCATCCCCAGCCCCTCGTGCGGCTAATCCACCACAAAGCAGGAGTAGGGTATTACACCACAAGGTGGCCTGAACCTGGGTAACTGCCGTGTCCATCTTCTTCCCTGTTCTTCGACCTCGGCTGTAGGGCAGCGTGTTAGGTTGGCTGGATAGGTTGAGTTCTTCGCACACGCCCCAGAGTTCGAACCTTCTTTGGGTCTGCGGAGCCTTGAATCCGACAGTACTGATCAAGTGCTACTCCCAATCTGTCATCACATAGTCATAATGCAATTGTTATGCATGTTAATGTAAGCCCCCGTTAATCTAGTGCCAGTGTTGATTTGATGTGATGGCACTTCTTAGTTAATGGCACTTTTTCATATTGTCACTGTAATGCCATTGATAACATATGAGATGCTGCTGTTAATCATATGCCGCTGCAAAAAAATGACACTGCTTAAATAACCCTGTTACATATTTGTGCAAACAGGGTTGTCTATTTGTGCAAACGGAAGCACAAACCTCAATTTTAGTGGAACCTGCAGTCAGCTGACCTCTTGGTGCTCCAGGTATTCCTACATTCGTAACTAGGTAGAATGACCAATGCAAGATGAAATAAGCTTATTCGTACGCTGACTTGCTGTTTGTAGTGTGGAACGAGCCTGTCATGTGTGGAGGAGCAAACAAGCACTGCAGCCACGCCGTCAACGCAAGATAAAAGAGACCGAGTCATTGATGGCCTGGCCGGCGAGTAGGGGTCGTGCAAACAGTGGTGCATTATTTTAGTGGAACTGCACTAAAAAGATATTGGGGTTAGTCGGACAAATTTTCTACAGCCACAAGGAAGGAATTGCGCTCATCGATTGCATAGAATTTCCTCCGTACCATCATAGGAGATCCCAAGGTGGAAATCAACTAACCACCTATAAAATTATGCATAATCTTCCTCACGCAGGTCAGTATCCCCTTCGTCCAGATGATCGTGTTTTGTCATGCCGAGCTATTGATTTGTGCTACTGTTTTGCGACACTGTTTAAGTACAACGCTTTCCTATCTTTTCACATTCAGGACAATGAAGATGATTTCAGTGGAACTGCACAAAATGGCCTGATGTTGAGTGATCTTTGTTGCCTCCTCTGTTTGCTGCAATGTGTCAGCGTAAATTGCAAGATGAGCCATCAAGCTAGCTATGGAGTTGCCAACATGCTCAAAGTGCACACAACATTGAGTAGACAGAAGCATGCCCAGGAAATTAATGCATGCGTAGGGAGGCCCTTTGCTTAGAGAAGCATCGATCGTTTTTTCTTTATTTCTACACCTTCTCACAGCTTTGTCTTGGTTATAGTCTTGTGAATCATTTAGATGCGTAAACATGCTGAACTTAAGTGCTTGTGAATGTTAGCTAGTATGCATACTGTATCTTGTGAAGCTTAGTTTGAATGTTAGCGTGTCAACCTTTACAATCTATGTATATTGTGGGGATGTTATTTGAGCCCTCATTTTGCCGCGCACCATCCTCTAATTTGGTGAATGCCAAGCCGGCCCGAAAAGGAGCTATAACTTTTTTTCAAGTTGAAAAATGTTACCGATGAGGAGCCATAATTAAGCTAGAGGCGTCTCTTTTTTTCTTTCGAATGGGCAATAAGCTGGAGAGCTGGAGAGTGTCTCTAATGGGCTGCCTCTAGTGTTAAGGCCCTCCAGTACGAAACACGGGCAGCCGACTAGGCCGATACAAAAGCCTATCCATCTTAAAGCCCATTTGTTTTTGTTTTTTGCGAGGAAAAGCCCATACAGTCTAGAAAAACCCTCCTTCCTCCTCGCTTCCACTTATACTTTAGCTCGCTGGACTCTCCCGCTTCCGTCGCCCCCCAATTCCCCCCACTCCCCATCTTCCTCACTCATACAGAAAACCCCCGCTCACCTTCCTCCTCACTCTTATAGAAAACGCTTGCTCCTCTTCTTCCACTCCTACAGAAAACCCCAGCCCTCCTTCTTCCCCACTCGCACTGCCACTAGGCTCGTCTACGGCTACTCTGCTCAAACCTGTGAGCTCGACGCGACACCCATAAGGAAAATGGAGTCGGCTGGCCCCAGCGCCAAGAAGATGAGGCTCCCGCCAGCAGCGATGCCAGTTGTAGATCCCGCACCCGGCAGCGCGGGGAGAAGCGGCAGGCCCCCACCAGATCTGAGGAACTCATAGAATCTTGGGTGGACTGCATCAGCGATCTCCAGGACGCCATCCTTGGGGAGATCATCTCGCTCCTCCCCACCAAGGATTGCTGCCGCACCCAAGTCCTCTCAACTCGGTGGCGCCCTCTATGGCGTGCCACATCCCTTAATCTCGAGTGTCGTCAGCTATCTATCGTTCATGATTTTGAACTCCTCATAGCCATCATCTCCTCCCACCAGGGCTCTGTTCAACGCCTCTACATCCCGACACGCTACCTGCTGTCCATACCCTGCACGGTGGATGCCTGGCTGACATCCCCTGAATTCAAAAAACTGCAGCAGTTTGAGTTCTACCATTACCACGAAAGTTTCATACCAACGAACCGAACACCAAGAATTTGTGCCCACACCACCATTGTCCATCTCGTGGTTTTCCTCCTCTCTCCACACCGCCACCTTCGCCTCCCACTGCTAAAAAAACTTTCACTTGTGGTGGTTTATCTGTCGGAGGCTTCACTGCACAGCATCATCCACTCCAGTTGCCCTGCCCTGGAGCGCTTGCTGATTGTTTTGGGAACATAAATCCATATCAGTTGTCTCCAAATAAAGTCGCCTCACCTTAAAAGCATTGGAATTTGTTTTGAAGAACAACAGCTCATCATCGAAGATGCCCCTTCACTTCAAAGGTTGCTCCTTCATTATTGTTCTATACCTTCGCAAATAACTGTCATCGCTCCGCCTAAACTAGAGACCATGTGTCTAATTCCTGATCTATTTAATTATCAGAAGTTGGTGTTTGGCTCCACACTTATTCAGGTACCGTATATTATCATCTACACATTTGTAATCATAAGCTGAATTTTTCATTTGTGCGCATAAGTTTTATATCATCTTGGAGTACACTTTGGGTACTAATATTATGTTATATGCTCAATGAAGAGGTCGTCCATGGATAGCCTATCAATGCTGCTGGATTCTATCAAGATCTTATATATCGGAGTGTTTAGTTATGATCTAAATGTAATTATTGGCTTGCTGCGATGCTTTCCATGTCTGGAGAATTTATATATAAAGGTGACGATTTCATGCACATTGAAAGCCTGTATATATTGTACTAGAATTAACCGTTCAGCTATCGCTCTTTCAACATACTCTTTTTTTAGACCTTAACTGTTTTCAATCTTCATGTCTACTTAGGCACTAACACATGGAGAAAAACATATAACCAATCGGTGGCGTAATAAGCACCGGGATTTTCTCAGTTCTCATGACATTCGCTTGAGGACAATAACGATGGAAGGATATGCATCCAACCAGGCAAAAAAAAGCTTTGTCACATTCTTCCTGTTGAATGCGAGGTTACTATTGTCCATGAGGCTTAAGTTTTTCAACAAGAAATTTCTCACAGACGGACATGTTGAACAGCAAAAAAAGAAGTTTCAGGTGGACAACTGGGCTTCTGAGCATGCTCGTCTTCTATTTACAACAACATGTCGTCATGTTCCAATAAAATTTTTGGCATAGGATGTTGATTTTATGGATCAGACCGATCCATTTGTTTGTGACTGCCAAAAATAGTGGTTGGGTTAGATGTTATTTCCATGTTCAATCTGGTTTTTGTCTAAATTTGATGAACAATTAATCCTTGGGCTTTTGTACCGTTTGTAAGTGAGTTACATGTTATTGCCCTCGTACTCCCCTCCGCCTGCCACTACACTGCCACATCTTCCACGGCTCCTGTTCGTTCCTATCTGAGGCCTTGCCGTCGTTCTCTGCCTTGGTTCGCTCGCTGTGCCAGCCGCCGTCTGGCGTTGTCAACAGGGTCAACAACCGAGAGGAATCAGGAGATGACTGTACGTGGAGAGGCTGATAGTAGCGACCCACCAGGGTCATGGCATTACGCAAGCAGGTGCCTCGTTATTATAAGCCAAAAAAAACTTCCTCCTAATTGTTTGACATCTAGGTCCCACGCCATTGTCAATGTAGTCAATAAACGAGAAAGTTACACAACAAGCGTCTAACACCAGGGACCCAGCAACTCACCCAGTTGTTTTTTAGTTTTAGAGACGGAGCTCAACTGCGCGCTGTGCGGGGGCTGTGGCCCGTCTAGCCCACGCTTTTATTTAAGCACATGACGAGCCCAGTTGATATCTTGTTTCTTTCTGAAAATGGCTAGCCCAATTCTTTTTTTTTGGAGAATACCCAACCGAGGCCTACTTGCTTTTCTCAGCCCTGCTGGGCTGCAAATCTTTCAAGACGAGGAGGGATGTATTCGGCTACCCCAGAAAATGGGCTATAAGTAGTAAGAAATGGGCTGTAAATTTTTAAACCAAAGCCAACCGGCGATTACATTCAAATTTCATTTTTTCTGGATTTCAAGATTTTAAATTGCATTCATTTTTTTGCGGAGAAAATTTCTTTGTATTTTATTTTGATATAATTTTTTTAAAATTACTTTTAGCGTGACTCAAAATTTCGTGATTAGAGTTCGGACCCCACCGAAATATGCAAAATTTCGTTCAATTTTTTAGCAGTGGCCAAAATATGGTCTGTAATGCTAATAAGAAGAATATGGGCTTCAAAATATCCTTATGAATTAGCAAATGGGCTATGAATTATTGAAAATAATGGCAAATGGGCTGTTTGCTGTTTTCCACAAATTCGGAGGCTGACTTGTGGGCCTGCTAGGTTGACGATGACGCTATCCTAAAAAAAAAATTGACGCGTACACAAGGCTTTGTCAACTTAGTCAACACAGAGCAGTGACTGTTGGATGTCCATCCAATAGCCGTCGTGCTTCTTCAATCTCTGATCTTCCTACCCCAGCCGCCCAAACCAGTGCGGGCGGGACTGCCTGCTCCCTCCTCCCGTGGCCGGCTGTGCTGCCGCCAGGGCATCCCTCTACCCACCCGCACCTCTTGTTATTTTTCCGCGACGTCAGCCTCACCCCGTAGCCGACCAGTCAGCCCTCATACTCCTCTTAGCGTGGGCATCCGCTGCTGTGGCTAGCTTCGCTGACTCTGGGTCATGTCCTTCCTGGGCCTCGCCGTCGTCCACCGCGTTGGTGCTCTCGGCGCGGTGTGGTCAACATGGTCAACAAACAACAGCAATCGGAAGAAGGATGTAAGTAGAGAGGCTGACAGTAGGGACCCACACAAGCAAGTGCCTCCTTATTACACGAAAAAAATGATTGCTCCTGCTGACAGCTGGGACCCATCGACTGTATCTTCACACGGAAGGAAGTGCCTCCTTGTTATGCAAAAAAAAGTGTTCCTCCCGATGACAGCTGGGACCGGGCAGATTTGGTGGCTGACTTGTGGGCCTACTAATCTGACGCATACGCAAGGCTTTGTCAACTTAATCAACAAATGATTCTAGTAGCTGGACCATTGGATGTTAATCCAACAGCCGTGCTACTTCTTGAACCTCTGATCTTGCTCTTGTCTCCCGTGGGCGGCAGTGCTGCCGCGCACCCGAACGAGTCATGTTTCCCACTCCTCTCCATCTGTGACTCCATTACCGCATCTTCCTCATCTCCGGGTCGTTCCAGTCTGGGGCCTCGTCGTCGTCCACCGGCCTTGGTGCGCTCGGCACGGTGTGGTCAACATGGTCAACAAACCAGAGTCATCGGAAGATGACTGTACGTGGAGAGGCTGACAGTGGGGACGCATCATGCCCATGGACGGATGGATGCAACTGCATCCTTTTTACCCTGAAAAATAATGTTGTCTCCCCCTGACAGCTGGGACCCACCAGCTACATCTTCGCACGCAAGGAAGTGCGTCCTTATTACGGGCAAAAATAATAATTCCTCCCCCTGACAGCTGGGACCCATCAGCTATATCTTCGCACGCAAGGAAGTGCCTCCTTATCCTCCCTGACAGCTGGGACCCACCCGATCGAACCGTATGTAGGGTTGTCTCTCTGGTAGCGAACATCTATGTACATACTGGTCGATCGGTCTCTCTGCAAGGATGAACCGTGGCCGAGCAAGGAGCGGCACGTGTGACGTAGCAGTTGAGGCAGTCCTGTATAAATCATGTACACGTACGTACAACCACGCTGCAAGAAAGTAAATACGGCTATGTACGTACATACAGGCGGGGTCTCGAACGCGTACAGCGACGGCGTCCTGTTCATCGGCAGCCGACCGGCTGGGTTGGAATGAAGAAACAACATCGTGTTCATCGGGAGGCAACAGACTGGGTCGAAATGCGTCGTGTTCATCGGGAGCCAACTGGCTTGGACGGAACAGCTGAAATGGGGTCTAGCGTACCGCAGAATGGAGTAAACGGCCTTCTGTTCGACCGACTACGGTCGAAACGGGATCCTGTTCATCGGGAGGGGTCTGGCGTACCGCAAAATGGAGGAAACAGACTTGTGTTGAGCTCCTACGGTCGAAACGGGGTGCTGTTGATCGGGAGGGGTGTGGCGTACCGCAAAACAGAGGAAACAGACTTCTGTTGGAGCGCCTACGGTGAAACGGGGTCCTGTTCATCCACCATCTACTGCCTCGCTCCAGCCTCCATGGGCTATTGTTCATCCACCGTCGACCTCCTCCAGCCTCCATGGGCTACTGTTCATAGAGCCTCCACCGGCTACTGTTCATAGAGCCTCCACGGGGTCCTGGTCATCCACCCCCAATCGGTTGGGGTGCGGCGGCCTCCTCGGGGTCCTGTTCATCTAGCGGCAACGGCCTACTACCACGGGGTCCTGTTCATCCAACCCCCACTCGGAATTGTTCATCCACAGCCAACCAACCGGCTCGACTCACCATGTCTCGACTCGTTCTACGTACCGCGCGCACGGTAGCAACGGTCACTGTTCATTGAGAGGCAACCCAACACCGGCTGGCTACGTCTCGCACGGGGGCTCGATTGCCTTCAGTAAGTAGCAGCAGTGATCGATCACTCGGGTTCAGTTAGCAGGAGCAGCGAAGGAATCGCTCGGGTTCAGTCAGAAGCGAATGAATTGCTCGGGTTCAGTTAACAGCCAAGGGATCGATCGCTCGGGTTCAGTAACCTAGCTAGTGCAATCACTCGGGTTCAGTAAGTTAACGCCTCGCACACACACGCGTACACGAGAGAAACGCGCAAACCTCCGTGCATCGCTCGGCCCCGACCACCCACCGTAATCGGGAACTCCCCGATATTTTCCTCGCCCTCGCTTCTACCACAATTTTTTCCGTCATGGACGACCCAAAGAATGTCATGCAGCTGCGTCTCCGGCCTGCCCAGGATGAAAAGCCCATTTTCTTTCATGATTTTTTGTCATAGAAGTAGGATCCCACCACATCTATGATGATACGTGTTTTTTTCACAATTATCGTCATAGAAGTGTTATAAGCATGACAGGAAAAAAATTCGTTCGGGCCAAAATGTCACGGATGTGTCTTTTTTTGTAGTGTGACTTATTGGAAATAATACATACTAATGTATGTTGTCCAATGAGTGTTGAAGCATGCGGTGGATATCTTTACTTTCTTACCTTCATAGATGATTTGAGTAGATATGGGTATATTTACTTAATGTAACAGAAGTCTGAAACATTTGAAGAGTTCAAGGAATTTCATAGTGAAGTGGAAAATCAACGTAACAAGAAAATAAAGTTTCTATGATCTGATCGTGGAGGTGAATATTTGAGTCACAAGTTTGATATCCATTTAAGACAATGTGGAATTGTTTCATAGCTCACGCCACTTGGAACACCCTAGCATAATGGTGTTTCCGAATGTCGTAATCATAATCTAATGGATATGGCACGTTCTATGATGTCTGTTACCGATTTGCCACTTTCATTTTGGGGTTATGCATTAGAGATAGCCGCATTCACTTTAAATAGGGCACCATCTAAATCTGTTGAGATGACATCGTATGAGTTGTGGTTTGGCAAGAAACCTAAGCTGTCATTTCTTAAAGTTTGGGGATGCGACCTTTATGTCAAGAGGCTTCAGCCTGATGATACGTCTCCAATGTATCTATAATTTTTGATTGTTCCATGCTATTATATTATCCATCGTGGATGTTTTATATGCATTATTATGATATTTTATACCATTTTTTGGGACTAACCTATTAACCTAGTGCCCAGTGCCAGTTGCTGTTTTTCCCTTGTTTTTGTCTTCTACAGAAAATCAATACCAAACGGAGTCCAAATGGAACGAAACTTTTTGACGATTTTTCTTGGACCAGAGGACACCCACGAAGCTTCGGGAGAAGGCTAGAAGAACCACGGGTGGGCCACAAGCTCACCAGGCACGCCCTATGATCTTGTGGGCCCCTCGTAGCCCCTCTAACCCTAATCTCAGCTCCATAAATACCCAAATATTCCCCATATACTAGAGGGCACACCAAAAATACTTTTCCGCCATCGCAAGCTTCTGTTCTCATGAGATCCCATCTCGGGGCCTTTTCCGGTACTCTGCCAGAGGGGGATTCGATACGGAGGGCCTCTACACCAACCTTGTTGTCCTTCCGATGATGTGTGAGTAGTTTACCACAGACCTACGGGTCCATAGCTAGTAGCTAGATGGCTTCTTCTCTCTCTTTGATCTTCAATACAATCACTGGTACAGTGAGGAGCTATACAAACAGTTTTTAACCCCTTTTCACGACGGCATTTGGAACCGTCGCCAAGTGAGTGACTGTGATAGGGGGGTCCTTCCCACATGACCCAGAAACCGTCGGGGATAGGAAGCCACCCAGACGCTGCATCCTTGCAATTCATTTGTGCTCGCATTGCCATCGCAGTCGGTATTCTGTGGTGCTACGTTTACGATGCGCGGCCCATCACAAACAGTTCACGATTATAGAACATGTATGATAAGCAGATAATCACACACATTCGCTTTTCCCAAACCATATGCGATAACTAATTAAGAAGATTAGCTAATCATCATACGAGTGTCGGACAGGATTATGAAACGTCGGACCGTCGTAACATCGTCCTACATGACAACTATCGCACACACTATTCTATGGTGCAACATTTACGATGCATACCACATCAGAAATAGTTCGTGGTTGCGAATCATGTACGATAAGGCAACTATCACAAACGTTTAGTTTTCCCGCACCGTTTGTGATATTGTCTGACATCGCACACGCTTTGCAAACGGCAACTGTGTGCATGCTTGCACATGTTTCCTCTCTGTGAACTGTGTCGGATTATGGTGTATATCACAAACGTTTGTGTTTTACCAACCGTGTGTGCCGTAACGACCTGGAGAGCGGAATTTCACCGTAATTTAATTGCTGCTATTTCAAATTGTACCGGATTTGAATTTGAATGTATGCTATAGCTTTATTCATATCCATCAGGTTCAAACAACCAATGCATTATTCGATTCATAGGTACATATGTTCAAGAATTACATAAGAACCAAATAAAGAATGATGAACCACAGTTGTATACTTGTACTATTAAAGACAGTAAAGATAGAGGCGAAATACATTCTGGTTGCTGAACAAGGTGAAGCGGAATGCCCATATTGTGCCCTCCTCCATGCAGAAGGCACACACGACTCTAGTCCAACCCCTTGTGATGGCCGACCACCCATCCTTCACGGTCTTCATGAAAACATCTAGATAATCATCGTGTTCTGGTAGAAATACTTTAACCTTTGCATGCCCACCAAGCATGTAGTTTGAGAGGTAATCTTGAGTAAACTACTTTGGGAACCACTCCAAAGGAAAAAGATTCGGACATTGTCATCTAACACAACTCATTATGGGCAGTAAAAAGAAGGCTGCAGAGTTCTTACTTACCATCCTGCAGTTCGCTGTTGTCTTGGATAAAGTGTAAACAAATAGTTTAATTGCCATCTTTTGACCCATTTTACTAACAATCTTTATCAGCTTCCTCACTTGATGTTGGTTCATCGATATCTCATTGCCCCATACGCAGAAAGGGTCGAAGCGCGGATCTTTACCAATGACATATGTACCTAAAAGCACCAAGTTAATATTAGAAGCTAAAGAGCAATTGCACAATGATGTAGTACAACACTCTTTTGTAATATCTTATAACATCCAATATACTCACATATTAGATGAATTAACATCTTATATTATGGGCCAGAAGGAGTTTATTGCATTTTTTACAAATTATCGGCTGATTAACTGCTGCTGTATCCATGGGTTAGAGTTAGTTTGAGCTAGTTCGGGCCCAAATATCCCTAAAGTATATCCAAACATGAGGGCTAGTTTGAGCTAGTTGCATCTAACCCACCCAAAAAAACTATCCCACCCAAGAGGTGCTAATTGGAGCTAGTTCTCCTAGTGCATTTATTGTCAATCTAATCCTGTCATCCAAACACGTCTTAGGATGGAGTTAGTTAAGGGTTAGTCATGAGCTAGAAACTAACTCTAACCTCTAGCTAAGTTGAGTTTCCAAACAGGGCTGTGTTGTTGTTGTTGTTGTTGTTGTTGTTGTTGTTGTTGTTGTTGTTGTTGTTGTTGTTGTTGCTGCTGCTGCTGCTGTTGCTCTTCTACGTATATCTAGACATCATCAGAACATTAAGGTAACACTCTTCCTTGTTGCTATGTAGCCTAGGATTGCATATTTAGACATTAAGTACAGTGCATGTTGCTATGTAGCCTCAGATATATTACATATGGCCCTAGTTAACCTAATGGTAAATGGGTTACAGATATATTCAGTTAAAAGTCTGATTCACCGATTAGTCCCTTATCAGCCCCCGGCCTATATGGTACCAGCTACCGATATCCTGAACAGTGAGTATATATAAGCCATGGGATGAAACTAACCTCGATGGAAAACAGCAGTCGTTCCCAAAATTGTCCTCTGTAGGTACATCAAGAGGCATGTTAAGCACAACAGGCTAAACATCAACCAAATATATCCATGGCAGACAAAATAATCTCCAAAAGATAGCTTCACTGTGCAGGTTTAAGCACGCTAGTAAAGCAAAACAAGTGGAAAGGTGTGTTAACTGCAACAGGCCTAACATTTAACAACAAGCAAACATAGTCATTCAAACTGGTATTGTGCCGGTCTAAGTACACTGGTTATTGTTAAATAAAAATGGAAAGACGTGTTAACTACAAGATGCAGCAACCAAATGTAGTCATTCATAGTGGTATTATTGAAAGTGGTATTGATGAAATTGAACTCCACAGTTCATACTTGCACATATAGAACATCACATTGTGAATAGCCGGAATAAACAAGGCATACTACGAACAACCAAAGATAGCATTTGAAACTGGACATATGCTAACTACAAACAACCGAACAATCAAAACTTTAAAAGAGGCATATTCTAGCTATAACAGGCTTAACAGCAAGCAAATATATGCATTCCTATCGGTATGTTTAAAACTGGATTGATGAAATGTACTGCACAGTAAATAGTTCCACATATAGAGCATCACATTGTGAACAACTGAAATAAACAAGACATGCTGCAAACAACCAAATATAACAATTAAAACTGGACATATTCTCACTACACTACCAAAGGGACTCGACAAAACAAATCATGGGTTCCCCCCTGTGAAGAGGCACGGCAAAACAAATCATGGGTTTCCTCACTTGTCACAGATGGGCTCGTTCCCGTGGGAAGAGCACGGACCCTGGATGCGCTCCATGTTATCGCGGATGGGCTCCTTCCCCTTGGAAGAGCACGGCTGTAGGGTGCCCTCCCTAATGTCGCAGACAGGCTCTTTCCCCTTGGAAGAGCAGATGTGCTCTTTCCCCTTGGAAGAGCCGGAGAGGGTGCCCTCCTTGTGGTCGCCGTCGATGAGGTCTGACTTGGAAGCTGTGGATCCCAAGCCAGTGTCGCAGAACGTGTGCTTCAGAAATGACAAAAGGGGCTCGATGGCGATGTAGGATGGCAAATTCTTGACAGCGAGCTAGAGGAGATCAGTGGCGGGGTCATGGATGAGATCGACAACGGTTGAACTCGAGGGGTTGGGGGTGGGCCACTTAACATGTGACATAGCCCACGTCAGGCCGTCGCTGTCGACGACCTCGATGTTGTAGCCGGCGTCCGCGACATACCCACATACTCTAGCCCGCTGATTGAGTGCCTGCAGCCAGTAATGGTCGTCAGCTTCCTCGGCGACATCGGGTAAAGAGACCGCGATACACCTCTTTTGGGCCAGTCGCTCCTCGAGCCCCATGGGAAGCGTAGCCGGGCTTAGGCCGCGACGCTCTGGAGTGGGGGATGGGGATCTGTTGGAAAGGGGGCGTTTGGCAGGCATCATCTAAGAAACTCAGGGCGGCCTGGGTATGGAGATCGGTGGGTAAGCTGCATGGGCAAACCGGCAGATGCTGACAATGGAGGCCTTGCGGCGGCGGTGGCGGCGACCTTGCTAGGGTTTCGAGTGAGGGAGTGTGTGTGTGTGTGTGCGCGCGCGCGCCCGAGGAGGTTTCGGTGTGTGTGTGTGTGTGGAGGGGGGGCGGGGGGTGTGTTTGAGGAAATGACGCGGCTACTGAAAATTTTACTACGCGGGAGTCAAACTCGGGAGTGAAATGCCGGGGCTATTGAAAATTTGGATGATGGTGCATCGCACACGGTCCGGAAATAACAACCGTGTGTTATGAAACAGAAAAACCCTCGAGGTGGGCAGATATTTTCGAGGGATGCAGGCGGGAGCGGGAACAAGAAACATCACACACAGTCGAAACATAATAACCGTGTGTTATCAAACAGAAAAAACCTGGAGGCGGGTAGATATTTTTGAGAGGGGAAGCCTCGTGGAGCCCAATGTACTGTGCAGATGTGTGTGACAGGGGCACCGGCGTGGCACACGGTTAGTGTGAGTGAACCGTGTCTGTTGCGTCATCTGACTTGTCTAATGTTCATAAATTTGGCAAAAAATGACGCGGGAGAGGGTCAGAACACGAACACACTTGCATGTGGACCAAATATATGTATGAAAAGGGTGGTTTGATGTTCAAATACCAAATGCAACTTCGATGTGGCACCTATCTCGCAAAGTGCATGGTATTGCTTGCCCCCCCCTTGTGTCGGCAGGAAGGGAATCCTAAGCTATGAATGCATGCCCCCCCACCACGGAGGTTCACCTAGCAAAGTGTGAAGTAGCAGTCCACCCCCCCACACACACTTTCAGTCGGCGGGCCAGAGAGGGCATCTCACCAAGATGGATCGTAAAACGGACCAAGAATAATCCACCTTGGTCGTACAACCTCTCTCTTGTTGTTGGTCAAAGTGATGGCCGTCCATGCGACCCCGGAGATGGGCTAGCTCGCCAATAATCACACAAGTAGCTAGTCCCCGAAGAGAACCACTGCGTGCGTGTGGCCCAAACATATGTATGAAGAGGTGTGTTTGAATACACAATGGAACAACTTTGATGTGGCACCGTGCTTTCGAACTAGAAATCCCCACACCGAGCGAGGGTTAGTTGACGATGCATATGTATGTCACACCACACTTCAAGCCGATGATGGGGATTCATGCATGCATGCGTGCATAGTATGTGCTCAAACTTGATTAGGTCTGAATCTCACCATGACCTATACTACGATAACACAAACCAAAGGAAGAATCCGCCATGGTAACCTATCTTGTCGTCGGTCAAGGTGATCATGGATGTCCACGCGGGCCCATGGATATATAGGCTTGTCATCGATAACCACGCGAGGGAGTGTACCATTCGAAGACAACCACTACATGCATATGTATGGAGGTGATGCGTGCATGGATGTTTGAATACCATTTCACAACATTGATGTGGCGCGTGCGTCGAAAATCGTACAGTCCCCACACAGAGCGAGATCGGTTCATGACGTGTCGTGGTACTAGCCACTTTCATTTGATGGGAGGGATTCATGCGTACACATGCATGTGTGTGCTCAATCTGTATCATGTCATCCCAGAGCATGACCTATATATATATACCATATTACAAATAAAAAAATAATCCCCTCATAAGTCAAATTAACCTCTCTCATTGTCAGGCAAAGTAGTGATGGACCAAGCGGGCCCACAGATGGAAAGCATCGATATCGCTGATATCTGCTTAAGTGGGTGCGAGAGGACAACCACCATCGCTTTGCATGTGGGCCAAACATATGTTGAATACCCAAAATGCACAACTTTGATGTGGCACATGCCTCGAAAACCGTAAAGTCCCCATACAGAGCGAGGTTCATGTAGCGTACTACATATGATGGTCCCCTTCCCCCTCTTCGATGCATAGTATATGCTCCTACCATAATAGAACCCAAAAAGAATCCTCCTTGATGGTGAAATTAATTAACCTCTCCCGATGTAGGTCAAAGTAATGCATGCATCGATGATGGCCTCGCGGGCCCACAAATGGAAGCGTCACACGTGAGTGTCCTAGGATAACCACCGCCTGCATGCATGTGGCCCAAAGAGTTGTTGTGTGATGTTTGAATAGCCAATTTCACAACTTTGATGTGGCACGTGCCTCGGAAACCGAAAAGTCCCGACACTGAGTGAGGTGTAATTGTTCACGGACGCGTACTTATAGTATATATGCAAGTCCCCTCCCACCTCTTCGACGCGTACTATATACTCCCACCATAACACAAACAAAAAAGATTCTACCTTGCTGGTTATATTAACCTCTCTGCCGACTGTTGGTCAAAGTGATGGATGACGACCTCGCGGGCCCACAGAAAGCATCACACGTGAGTATCGAGTGTCGTGTAGGACAACCATCGACTGCATGTGTCCAAAACATGTATGTATGAAAGGGTTGTGTAATGTTTTAAATAACGAATTCATGACTCTGATATGGCACCTGCCTCACAAAACGGCCAACCCACACGGTGGCTCATGACTCGTAGTGTACTGCTAGCCACCCCCACCCCCCAGACGCGCGCGCGCGCACACACACACACACACACACACACACACACCGCGAATCCACCGCAACTACGATGCATGTCAAATTATCCCGCGGTGAACATATGTTACCAAAGGAGGGACATTTTAATTTTGAAAAAAAACAGAGATCATTAAGATGTTTTAGTATATTGATTGATTTTCTAGGGGTATAATGTGCAAAAATCAAATTTGAGCTACATGCACACGTGACAGTGCACCTAAATGGATTGCAAAAACACATGTGTCTCACTGGGTGCATGTTTACTCCCCGTGCAAGAAATTTCAAACATTGAGAATCTTGATTTTTAAATTCTAGTACATCCAAAACTTATTTGAAATTCATGAAACTTATCGTGTTGTCATATGGACACCAATACAAAGTGGCATTGTACTTTTTTTGTCAAATTTGAGACCAGTTTTTATGTAATATTTATCTTCTTACCAACGGGAGATTATTAATAATTGGGAACCAATATCGCAAACGGATTATTTATTCGAACCGTGAGCATTAGACCAACAATGGATACGTGTCATGCTTCGGTTAAGCAATAAAGCGGCAGCATTAATCATCCAAATAGAAAACAATATACGTGCCGCCACGCGTCCCGTGTGCCATGCAAGCAGGCGTGAGTTGATGGGACGCATGCGAGCAGTCTGCCGCGTAGGCAGACCGGGAGGCGTGCATGCAGGTGTGTGAATTGACGAGAGGCATGCTCGCTGCGCAGTGTCATTGGGAGGCGTGCGAGTAGCTGTGTGAAATGACGGTAGGCATGCCAGCAGTCCGGTGCGCAGGCTCACCGGGAGGCAACCAACGGTTTGACCGTAGCCCGCCTCTCTCCCACTACTCCATATTAATGGCATGCCCGAGCAGCGGCACCCCCCATCCTCGCCACACACACAATCTTCTCTCTCCGCTTGCATACTCGACGCCGCTCTCAGTCCTCAAAGCCGTCAGTGTATGAGGATGCTGCCGAAGCGCCCCATCGGAGGGAGTGGCGACGCCGGGGCTGCTGAAACACCGGAGCACAGCATAGAGATGGAGACAGAGGTTGCCGTCATCGTCGGTGAGGTATCGTTGCACCCTGTCGTTGTCAACGGCATCGTGCTTCCACAGCCGGAGGCGGAGGTCCACACCGACTCCGGTGATGACTCGGGCGACGACGACACCGACGACCACTCCGGTGACAACTCCGACGACGACGGACAACCGGTTAGTCATCTATACCAATTTATGTGTCAAATAGATCCTAGGGTTTCTCTGGTTACTCCAGCCTCCCCCTTTTTGAAATAGAAATCCTATGGTTATGTTCTCCCAATCCATGAAATCTGAGTAAGTTTCATTAGATCCGTGTAGTGTATTGATTGTTTGAATGGTACAAGTGATAAGTGATTAGTTGTTTCATCTGTGCAAATGATTTCTGCTAGTAATTCGACTAGGGTTAGTGTTCGTGCTAATAAATCCTAGCCAGGACTTGACAATTGATTTTGAATGACCTACATATATGTTTGTGCCATTATTTTCTTCAAGATTGGTCTGTACATAGATGATTGTGCTTAAAAATCGAACCATAATCTCTCGATATGTATAAAAAAATAGCCATAAATTCCTAATCCTACTTCACGGCATGTACACATTGATTTGATGCCAAATTTTGGAAACTGTCAAATGTTCGCTTGAGATTAGTTTGTAAACATTAATTTGATGCCACATTTTTTTTACTATTTTTGTAGGTGCTGTCTGACGATGTGGACAGCGAGGATGAAGATGGGTAGAGGAGGTACAAGAGGCAAATCCCGAGGGAGCTTTATGCGGGAATGCATAACAACCGTATTAGGACCTGGGACGGCGGCTATCGATGCCCATTTTGCAACCAGAAGCTTCATGACGCGTATGAAAGTGTTCTGGCGCATGCAAGAGGACGAGACATTGGCTCCTTCAAGCAGAAGTATTCTCGCAGGGTGGCGCACGCCGAGTACCTGGAGAAGCTTCGGGATCGTGCCGGCAGATGAGATGAGATGTGGGATCGAACTATGTACGCTTGAGTATGCTTAATGACGGTTGAACTATGTACTTATGGTTGAACTATGCTTGTGTACGCTTATTATCTATGTCTGAGTATGTTTAATCTATGTTTACTTATGTCTAAATGTGGGATATGGATGCAATCAGTTCGGTTGATGGAATCTACCTTCGTCCTGGTTTATTGGTCCCATTTGTAATTTGTGTTAAATTTTGACCAAAGATTTAACTGACAAAATGTTAGTGCAGGCCAGCAAAAATTATATCATTGGATGCATATTTGAACATAGTGTTCAATGATATAATTTTTGGTCGCATGCATAAACATTTTTTAGTTAAATATTTGGTCAAAATTTGGTACAAATTACAAAAGGGACCAATAAACCAGGATGGAGGTAGTACGCCAATCACACACGGTTCCCAAAATTGGAACTGTGTGCAATGATTTTTATTTTCGCTATTACGTCAATCACACACGGTTGGCTCTAGCAAACCGTTGCCTCTGAAACTCTTTGTGGGACAGAAAACCCTCACCACCCAATTCAAAAAAGAAAAAAGAAAACCCTCACCATCCCCACACCACAAAAACCCTCACCCCGCCCGCCACCCCCTCTGGTCCCCATTCACACCTGCACAAGCTCCTCCGTGTCTATGCATGGCACCGCCTATCGCGGCGCCAACCATTGAGCTCGATGCCTGTCGCCGCAGCCAGGCTACCGGCAAACCCCACCGCATTTCGCCACTTCCGCTTGCCGCCGCTTATCAGCATCGACTTTCTCGACGTTGCTCGCGGTCAACCCAGCTCCGCCCGGTTGGGGAATATGCCGTATTGAGGGTTTTTTCTCATGGACAACAAGGTAACTAATTTAATCAGATATTATCTCATCTCTTATCCCAGTTCATCTGCCTCCTTCAATCACTCGGCCGAAATCGCCGTGAATTGATTTTTATTCGAGCTGATTTGAGGGTTTTCTTTCATTCATAGAGTGTACAGTGCGCGGACACATCAGGACTATGCGGCCTCCACCAGACATCCAAGGAGTTCCATCTCACCGTACCAGATGACTTGAGGTTGCGCGCGGTATGTTCAATCTCACCCTAAATCGGTTGGCATGGCCTACTTTCCTGAACATATACTAAATATTGCTACATTTGGATAAAAGGTGCCACATGCACCATATACGTCAAATGGGATTTTTTTTCCTCTTCTTTCTATATTAGGCAAATTAATGATGTATTGTTCTTTCGATACTCTCATTTTTCCATGACATCATGTTTACCCTATCTATTTAATTATAGAGTTTTGTTCTTCGATTTCAACTATTGTACAGTTTTTCAATTTGGGCCCATATTTGCATGTTACCATATTTTCTTTAACAATCCTACCATTATCTGCAGCGCGTCCCTTGCTATGCAACAGAATATGTAGTACACAATCTTTCCCTTTACATAAATCAAGACTGCAGGGATGTCATATTGAACACAAACCATGGATTTACAATCGTTGCTACTGTAAGACTTGATGAACGTGGTGACTCCTATTTTGGCACTGGCCTTTGGAATGAAATTTCTAAGTTTTATGTACTGAAAGCTGGCACTAAAATTGCACTTCACATAAAAGAGCCTGGTCATGAGATATATGCTAACTTCCCCGACGATATCATCCATCCAGACTTTGTTCGAAGTAAGTGTTCTTTTCAAGTATCTGCATGTTGACTTACCCAGCAATATCAAATGAATTGTGTAGTATTTAAGCAAGCAATTGTTATTCCATTTTCTTACTCTATTCCTACCTACTAACTTCTAGTTACCAATACACTTTTCTATTGCCCTGTTTTAACTAAATATTCTCTGTACTCCCACTTCTATCAGAAAGCGCCGCTGACAAGGAGACTCCAGAGGTGGAGAACGGGGCTGCCAACAAGCGGAGGTAGGTCGAGCAAGAAACGCAAGCGACTCCAGCAGGCCTAGACTTCATTAGCAGCCTCCCCGATGATATGTTGACAGTCATCATCTCCCTCTTCCCAATCAAATATAGGGCGCGGACAACCGTCCTTTCCCGGCGGTGGCGCCCCTTATGGAACTCTACCCCCCTCGACTTCATCGACACCCACGAGCTCTACCATGGCTATCGCAAAAACTTGGATGTGTTCTCCAAGATCCTCGGCAGTCACCCTAGCCCAACCAGAGGCCTTAGCACGGGCAAGTTCCATTCCAACAACAAGGACCAAGCCAAGCTTGAAGACTGGTTCCGATCACCTGCCCTAGATCAGGTCGAGGAGCTCACTTTTGATGATGGGCATATGCGCTCGCTGCCAATGTCCGCGCTCCGCCTCGCGCCCACACTGCGCGTCGCCAAGTTCAGGAACTGCCATTCCCCCCTTTAATGACGCGCCCGCTCTTATTCTACCACGACTGAAGCACCTCGAGCTTGTCGTCGTCTGCCTCCCAAACGGTGACATGGAGCACCTGCTCCATGGCTGTACTGCACTCGAGTACCTTCGTCTTCAGGCGATCAATGGGTTGAGTAGCTTCCACATCACCTCCATGACTCTCCGGACTATTTATGTGTGTTGTTGGTGCGGCAAGAAGACATCACAAGATGTGTACCACGGTATGGTCATTGAGGACACACCTTCACTTCAGAGATTACTTGTAGTTGATCAAGAAGGTCCAACAAGAATCAATGTCATTTCTGCGCCAAAATTGATAGTGGTGGGCTACTCGTCTGACAAATACTCCGAACTTGTTATTGGATCCGCACCCATTCAGGTACAACAGCCACCTTTTACCTCTCCTTCTAGAAATTAACATTATTTCTAATTTTGAAGATGTATGTTCATCTGTCATCCAGAAAATGATTCCGACAAGCTTGACCCCGAAACCGCGCACAGTGAAGGTCTTGGCACTAGAATCTGTCGGCCCCAACCTGGAGCAAGTTGTCAGTTTCCTGAGATGCTTTCCGTGCCTGGAGAAGCTATATATCGAGGTGATGTTCCTTTCCTGTTAAATGTTAACCATAATGGACTTCAATTTGTGACACATTTTTCCAAGTTTACAATGACAATGTACTACGATTTCTGAAGGATTTTTTGGAGGATTTCAGTACATACATGTTTTCCCCCCTATATTGGTTGCTTGATCCATATGGTTACAATCCATAAGCATTTCTCCTTTGGATTCATCTGTACTAGTTTTCTTAGGAAACTTTTCATCCACTCCAACCTCTTGCGAAGAAGGCTACATTTTTCTAGATTGTAATCAAATGCCCATGTTAATCATGTCGGATCGAAGGTGGCATGTTAGTGCATTTTACAAATCCTGCAAACCAAATAGGTCTGTAGTAGTGTTCAAAACTACATGTAGGAACTAACATGTTTTCTTATTTTGCAGATAAGATTAGGCCCGGTGGTGGATAATGTAATACAATATAACAATCACATCGAATTCCTAGATCTGCATCTCTCAGAAATTACTTTGAACTCCTACCGAGGGACCTTACCGGAGATTATATTTGCCAGGTTCTTTGTTGTTAGAGAAAGGGTGCTGAAGGTAATGAGGTTTGCCCTACATTTATTTCGCAAAAAATGAATGGTTTGTTCATCAGCGCCGGCGGCTGCGGCAGAATGGAATAGGCTCCGAAAATGCTAAATTTCATTTTGGAACTTCAGATGACAGAGTAATCGGAAGTCATCGTGTCAACCCCATACATGACTTCTCAGTGGCTGACCACTTTGCAAAAATTATGAGGTTTCGAAACCAGACTTAGAAGTGGTAATATTAGTTTGAACCTCTCTGATATCCATGTTCAGCAGATCAGCGCGAGCGTTTGTAGCTGATGAGCTGAATTTCATTTCAAATATCAGTTTGAACCTTGTAATCTTCGAATTTGAGCCATATAACTCTGGAATTTGAACCTTGTAATATTTCGAGCTTTTGTGGTACAATCATTGAAATGGCATCATATGAGACTCGTATATTGGTTGCACTATTTTGACCTTAATATGCAATGGACTTGGATTTTATTAACCATTCTTGAATCTGTTTACCTTGTCTATCTCATAGCACATGATCTGTATAGCTAACTCGACTGCGATCTTCGACATTATTGCACACAGTTGGTTTCTTCAACCGTGTGCCCTGTACAGCGCAGAATTAATTATTGCACTCGAGTGTCCATCATCACCCTTCTGTGTAACTTTGACCTCATCACCCACGGGTGAACTTATGACAGAATTCATTCTACACACTTCATTTTTACAAAGCTTTTTGCCAATAAATGCCCACGATTTATCCCCCTTCTAGCCGACGCGTGGCCAAACTAGCCGGGCGGGAAGCTTGCGCGGTAGTGCGGGAACAGGCTCACTGACGATACATTTGGCACCTCTTCGAGCCCACGCGTGGTCAAACAAAACGCGTGCGGTGCGGTGTTGTCAAGCGTGCACTGGAATCCTCCGCTATGAACGGGGTGACAAGACGTGACGATTATTGGCCGGCTAACCCCCATTTATTACAGCGGCCATTTAACCCTTGTGTCTCTTCAACCTTTCAATCGCGCCCCACCATTGCAAGAAGCACACCCACCACGGCAAATTCTTAGAGGGTATCCTGCGCGGCTCCAATGGCGCTCCGAGTGGCTGTCGACGACGAGCAGCAGTTCACCATGCATGCCATGGTGGACACCCACAGAAGGTTCACGGGGCTCTCGGTGGTGTACACCAACAACTCGGTCTGGGTGGAGCACTCCATACACATCATGGAGTTGTTGCTTGCTGAGGAGAAGTACAAGGTGGTCGGGTTCGACCTTGAGTACACTCGCGCTCGTGTCGGGTCTCGTCCGAAGGTCGCCGTTGCCTAGATGTGCGTGCATGATCATGTCCTCGTCTACCACTATTGCCTGGCCACAAGGCCTTGCGAGCGTTTCGCCAGGTTTGTCAACAACGCCCACTACATGTTTGCTACGGTGGACATCACCAATGATGTAAAGGTGCTCAAGAATTCGGGCATCGCCTGCCAGAATCTTGTCAACATCCAGGGCCAATACAAGATCTGGGGCAGCAACGAGCATGAGAAGGACTCACTGGTTCACCTTGCCGAGGCCATCATTGATCCCTACTACAGAGACATGAAGGATTCCTGTAACAAGGACAAGCGTGCCTGGCACTCAGCCTGGATGGAGAAACTCGATAAAGCTCATGTCGTGTACGCGGCCAAGGAGGCGTACACGAGCTACGAGATGTACAGGCGGATCATTGACATGAGAAAGTGCCTCCTTCCCCAAAACGGCTAGAGATCCAGCCGGAAGCAGAGCAATGGCAAGCGTCGTCGCAACAAGAAGTAGATGATTAGATGCTCGTTTCTCCTAGTTTAGTATGCATGTAATTGCTTACTTTGGTGTGTGGAAATGTTATGTGTGTAGTCACTTGTGTATGCTTAATTTGGTTTTGCAATGCTGTCTTTTTAAGTATATATGTTGTTGCTCTGTAGACAGAGCGTAGATGTTGTGCGGACAGAGCAAATCACATCGCACACGGACTAAACAATGGGACTTGTCGGTCATGATTTCATCAATCACTGACAATTGTATACCAGCAATCATTTGCTCACAACACATCCGGCTTGTTAACAGGAATCGTTTGTGTTGTTATCGGCCTTCCCACACATTTCTGATTACAGACCTGTTAGCCGCGTATCACACACATCTTGTTAAGTTGAACCATTTCTATTCTCTTCCCTAATCGAAAACAGTTCATTCGAGTGAACCGTATGCCGTATATCACACACACCTTGATCAGGCTGACCATTTCTGTTGCTTTCCCTAATAACAAATGGTTCATCAGAGCGAACTGTATGCCGTATATCGCACACACATTGATATGGCTGCCCGTTTCTGTTGTTTTGTCTAATCGCAAACAGTTCGTATGGATCAATCGTATGCCCAGCGTCGCACACGCAACTATAATCTGAACCGTGTTTGATGTATCCGCCATCGCAAACATTTTGCATCTTTTTTGATGGATTTTTTACATCACCGTTTGCAATTAATGCATCGCACACAATTTCGTCGAAGGGTCTCTGATGGTAGTGTCACGTTAGCAGCATCCTACAATAGTGAATGCTCTCCTCGATGTTCTTGGAGTTCTATTCAATGTAATCTTCTTTTGCGGTGCGTTTGTTGAGATCCAATGAATTGTGGATTTATGATCAGATTATCTATGAATATTATTTGAGTCTTCTCTGAACTCTTTTATGCATGATTAAGGTAGCTTTGTATTTCTCTCCGATCTATTTATTTGGTTTGTCCAACTAGATTGATCTATCTTGCAATGGGAGATGTGCTTTGTTTTGGGTTCAATCTTGCGGTGTCCTCACCCAGTGACAAAAGGGGTAGTGAGGCACGTATTTGTATTTTTGCCAGTAAGGATAAAAAGATGGGGGTTTTACCGTATTGATTGGATCTACCCCTCTACATCATGTCATCTTGCTTAAGGCGTTACTCCGTTCTTGTTAACTTAATACACTAGATGCATACTAGATAGCGGTCGATGTGTGGAGTAATAGTACTAGATGCAGGCAGGAGTCGGTCTACTTGTCACGGACGTGATGCCTATATTCATGATCATTGCCTTAGATATTGTCATAACTATGCACTTTTCTATCAATTGCTCAACAGTAATTTGTTTACCCATCGTATGTGTTCTTTCAAGATAGAAGCACTAGTGAAAACTATGGCCCCTGGGTCTATTTTTATCATATTATTTTCAGATCTATAAAACCAAAACCCAAAAATACTTTGCTACAATTTATTTAATTTTATTTAGTTTTGCACTTTTATTTATCTTGTATACCTAACTCTATCAGCTCTCATCCTTGTAAATAACCGTGAAGGGATTGACAACCGCTTTATTGCGTTGGGTGCAAGTATTTGTTTGTTTGTGTAGGTGCTATCATTGGAGACTTGTGTGTTCCACCTACTGGATTGATAACTTGGTTCTCAAACTGAGGGAAATACTTATCTCTACTTTGCTGCATCACCCTTTCCTCTTCAAGGAAAAAACCAACGCAAGCTCAAGAAGTAGCAGGAAGAATTTCTGGCGCCATTGCCGGGGAGGTTCTACATCAAGCCTACCAAGTACCCATCATAAACTCTCATCTCTTGCATTACATTATTCGCCACTTGCCTCTCGTTTTCCTCTCCCCCACTTCTAAAATGTTTTCAGAAAAACACAAAAATATTTGCCTTTTTATTCGCCTTCTTTTCGTTCGTCTTTTTGTTTGCTTGTGTGCTAGATTGCTTGCTTTGTCACGATGTCTCTAGAAAATACCAAGTTGTGTGATTTTTCCAACACTAATAATAATGATTTTATTAGTACTCCGATTGCTTCCGCCACTAGTGCAGAATCTTATGAAATTAATGCCGCTTGTTGAATCTTGTTATGAAAGAATGATACGTCTCCAACGTATCTATAATTTTTGCTTGTTCCATGCTCTTATATTATCATTCTTGGATGTTTTATATTTATTTTATAGCAACTTTATATCATTTTTTGGGACTAACCTATTGACATAGTGCCCAGTGCCAGTTGCTGTTTTTTGCTTGTTTTTTATTTCGCAGAATGTCAGTACCAAATGGAGTCCAAACGCAGCGAAAGTTTTTGGAGATTTTTTCCGGACTAGAAGACACCTTGTGGGCCAAGAAAGCACCAGAGGGGAGGCTCGTGGGGAGCATAACCCACCAGGACGTGCCCAGGAGCCCAGGCGCACCCAGGGGGGTTGTGCCCCCCACGGAGGTCTCTTGCACCGCCTCTTCGCCCTATAAATTCCCAAATATTCCAATAACCCATACATACCTTGCTGCACTTTTTTATTACTTATTTTATTTCGCGTTTTATCGAGAGCTACAAATTTATCTATTTTTTAACAGGACGTCTCCCGTCAACTTGCCAATATATAGCGCCGTTACCTAGGAGAGATTGACAACCCCTCTTACGCGTTGGGTTGCAAGTATTGGTTCTTTGTGTGCAGGTACCATATACATAGTGTTGCTTGGTTCTCCTACTAGATTGATACCTTGGTTTCACAACTGAGGAAAATAACTACCGTAGCTGTACTGCATCATCCCTTCCTCTTTGGGGAAATACCGACGCAGTTTCAAGCGACATCAAAAGGAATTTCTGGCGCCTTTGTCGGGGAGACATCATCAACATCTATCAGGTTCCTAATCACAAATCTCATCTCCTTGCAATTTACATTATTTGTCATTTTCCTCTCGTTTTCATATCCCCCACTTCACAAATAATTACCGTTTTATTTGCCCTCTTTTTCGTTCGATCTTTTGTTTGCTTGAACTTGTCATCATGAGTGATTTTGGTATGGCAGAAACAGATGATGGCCTAACTCCTAAAATTGGATGATCTGGCAATCTGGATGCTAAAAATTTTGTTTTGGGCTAGGGAATGTTATGGGAAAAGAAGATATCCAAGTATTTTTCAGTTGTGTTGGAAATTTGACTCTTGATGATGCTCCTATAATTAAAAGAACTAAATCTTATGCGGAAGCTATTTCAGCACTAGTTCTGAAACTTGAGAATAGATTTATCCATACCCACCCTACCTTGTAGAGATTGTTTTATGAGCTACCCTTTATAAAGGATCCTAAAGCTAAAAAGTTAGCTAGCCTTATTCTTATGAATGAATTTGACTACATAGTACGGGAAGCTAGGGATTTATTTTTATTTTTATGGTATGTGCCATGAAAAACTGGTGATAAATGAGATCCTTTATAATTGTGATTATATGTTGAGACATTTCCTTGGAAATAATCAATTTTTTTATGAGAACCTTAAAAAGGAAATCCCCGTTTTAGATATAATCCAACAAGTTTTCAATGTTAATCGACAATATTCTTGGATTGTGGCCGGAAATCAAAGGGGATACGTAGATGGGCAACTTGATAATGCTAAAATTTCTATGGATAATGTGTTTCAAGTTATTTTTGCAAAACCTCTTGACAAGAACACATCTATGGAAAATAAGAAGAAAGATGACAAAACTTGAATCTATGAATTATGGCTAGCTAGGGGCATAAAACGATAGCGCTTGTTGGGAGGCAACCCAATGAATAAAATTTATTTTTGCATTTTTCTTTCTGTTCTTGAGTGTTTGCATAATTATGCCTCTATTATGATTGTGTTTTTTATGTTTAATTAGTATTTGTGCCAAGTAAAGCCTTTGGGATAGCTTTGGTGATAGTTGATTTGATCCTGTTGAAAAACAGAAACTTTTGCGTCCAGTAACATAATTGTTTAAAATCACATAAGCGACAAAAAATTCTGAATGTTTTACACAAGATTGATATGCAAATTTCCTCTGTTGTACAAATTTTTAAGAAGGTTTGGAGTTACAGAAGTATGAGAACAATTTGCATCTTTACAAATTATTTTGTTTCTGATTTCTTTGCACTGTGTGCTTATTTGGATGAATCTATGGATTGTATCAGGGGGTATAAGCCATGGCAAAGTTAGAATACAGTATATATAATGCAATAACAAAATTTGAAGTGTTTGTAATAGTACTTAAAGTAAAGCTTGGTTTTCTTATACTAACGAATCTCACGAAGGTTTTGTTAAGTTTTGTGTGATTGAAGTTTTCAAGTTTTGGGTGAGATCACGATGGATGAAGGAATAAGGAGTGAAAAGATCCTAAGCTTGGGGATGCCCATGGAACCCCAAGTTAATATTCAAGGAGAACCAAGCAATTATGCTTGGGGATGCCCCGGAAGGCATCCCCTCTTTCTTCTAGCGACCATCGGTATTTAACTTGGAGCTATATTTTTATTCGTCACATATCATGAGTTTTGCTTGGAGCGTCTTGTATTATATGAGTCTTTGATTGTTTTGCTTTTTAGTTTGCCACAAGTATCCTTGCTGTACACACCTATTTGAGAAAGCCATAATTATGCTATGATTTGTTAGAATTGCTCTTTATGCTTCACTTAAATTTTTTGAGCTATGAAATTGCTCTAGTGCTTCACATATATCTTTTTGAGCATGGTGTGCTTTAATATTTTTGAAGAAACACTCTCATGCTTCACTTAGATTTATTTGAGAGTTAGTAAATTTTTTAAGAAATTGTCTCATGCTTCACTTATATTATTTTGAGAGACGGAATTTTTTAGGGATTTTTATTTCTGTGTCCCTGGTTCCTTAGCTCTACTCATTCATCCCCACGCTCTTAACTTTTGCTCACTTTTCCCCACTCCCCTGTCTGAAACCCTCATAAATGGTCACAACGGAGGATGCCGTCGGGTCAAACCATTGACCGTTAGCTCTGACGAGTGGGGTTGCATTGAGACACGTCAGATGAGCTTGTCTGAGGGATCCCCTTGTCTGAACCTCGAGCCACTACAACACCACACCGCTCTGCCCCCTCTGCCGCCGTTGTGCAGCCTCCATCACCGTCATGCCGTCCAACCACTAACCCCATTTCGCCTCCGCCGCCGTCGTGCCCTCCGCCAGATCTTCCCCCACATCCCCCTCAAGATTAACTAGTGATGTCAGGGGAGCAGGTTCTCAAGCCCATCCACCGTGGAGAGGATTGGGTCGAATCGGCGGCAGATAATACATGGATTACACCTGGGTAAGTGTCATTTCCCCTCTAACTAATTTGCTGATTCATACATTCGGCCCTATTTGACAGCTAGTCGCGTGAATCGATCAAATTTTGCTGAATTGTTCCCGGCCTAACTGTAACTTTCCTTATTTGAATCGAATAGGATTGATCCTGCGCTTGCTTTCCGGCTGGCGGTTAGGATGGAAGTTAGTGTGCTGCGCGGTAGAAAACCGCATATGATTACTAGATTTTTCTATCCAAAGGTGGTAGAAACAAGTATGTCGTTCAAAGATTTTCTCGCGGTGCTCCAAAATTCTTCATATGGGTGGAGCCCTGCCGATGCTGTTGAACTAAAAATTTTCAGCAGTACCGAGCAAAAATTTCTCCCACTAACTTGCGATGAGCATCTTGGATTGCTCTTTACTTTGAATGCTGAAAGATGCTTTGGTAAAATCCTTATCGAGGTGCTTCAGCCACGCAATGAACATGACAAGGGGAAGGTTGTTCAGAAATCTTCTGTCTCTGCTAATAGCGAGCGCCCCAAAACTCCTTGTAGGTCAAAACCAAGCAAAGCTAGTGGTTCTGAAAGTCACAATATGTCTGCTGCCGCTTCTTGTGCCGCTTCTCCTGTCGCTGCTGCAGCCGATGTAGAGCAAGATGCAGAGCCAGACGAAGAGGTGCCTCAAAATGATGATGAGGATGAGAATATGTTCCCTGATCTTGTAGATACTGTCAGTAAACAAGCAATGAAAGATGAATATCAGGAGGAACCTATCAGCCGTGCTAGATTTGATGACACTGACGATGAAGAGAGACAGGAGAACATCGACAGCCTAGTTTTAGATGAATATGATGGTGAGGACATGCCAAAAATTGAGCTGAACAGGGAAGATCCTCAGCTAGCTGTCGGCACCATATTCCAGTCGATGGTGGATTGTCGTAATGCAGTGACTACATATTGCATTCTCACTGAAAATACATATGTGATTGATAGGAGTGAACCAACAAGGTTCACTGTTCATTGCCCATATGATAGGTGTAGATGGAGGTTGCATGCATCACATATGTTGAGGAGCAAGTTCACTCAGGTTTGTGTATTTTAGTTTATACTGATTCATTTTATTTTCAGATCATTGTGTAATGTTATCTAACAATATTTTGTTTGGGTCCCATTTTGTTTTAGATAAAAAAGAACCCACACTAGCACACTTTTCCACCTGGAGGGGGAGGGGGGAAGGCTAAAACAAAGCTAGCAAAGGCTAGGTGGGTGGCAGATGCAATTTTGGATTGGTTGAGAGAAACACCAACACTTGGTCCAATAGCACTCCATGGGAAGCTATTTGAGAAGTACAAGATTGATATACCTTACATGAGGATTTTCTATGCTAAGGAAATGGCTCTTGACAGGATTAATGGTCCTTGGAATGAGAGCTTTCAGTTGCTCTACACATTTAAATCTGAAGTGGAAGCTGCTAGTCCAGGGAGTGTTGTAGAGATTGACAAGCATACAATTACATACAAAATAAAAGGGAAGTCATTTCAGAAGGAGTGCTTCAGGAGGGCTTTTGTTTGTTTCAAGGCTTATTGGCAGGGGTTTCTTGATGGTTGCAGGCCCTATTTGGCTGTTGATGCAATTGCTTTGAATGGAAGGTGGAGAGGACACCTAGTGGTAGCTTCTGCAGTTGATGGACACAACTGGCTATTCCCAGTTGCATTTGGTGTGGTGGAGGCAGAGTCTGAGGAATGTTGGGTTTGGTTTCGGCAGCAGTTGCGCAACCTTATAGGTACACCCCCAGATTTAGCTATACACACAGATGCTTGCAAGGGTTTGGAGAGTACAGTTGAAATTGTATTCCCTATAGTGGAGCATAGGGAATGTATGCGACACCTAGCGCAGAATTTCAGAAACAAATTCAAAGGTAAAGTTTATGATGAGAACTTATGGCCAACATCATGCACATGCAGTGAGAGGAAGCATGAGCATCATTTGAGAGTGTTGTATGCTCACAATCCTCTGGTGAAGGAGTACCTAGATGCACATCATGGAAAGTTGTGGTCGAAAAGCAAATTCAATGAAATATGCAAAGTAGACTATGTGACCAGTAACCTGGCAGAGTGTTTCAATGCAAAGATCAAGTCATTGAAAGGGCTTCTGATATGGCAAATATTTGATAAGATTCGGCAAATGATCATGATAAAGATGGCTCTTTGCAAAAGAATTACAGTAACAGAAAATGTTGGCCATCTTATGCTCCCATCTCTTATTAAGTCATTGCATGCCAAGGCAAGAGGACTGAACATGAAATGCATTCGAGCGGCGACGCACGAGGCTGAGGTAACATATACTGACAGTAAAAACAGGGAATGGTGATATCCAGTTAACCTAGCAACTAGGAAATGCAGTTGTAGGCAATGGCAGCTCCGTGGGAAGCCATGCATACATGCCCGACATTTGATGACTGTTATAGGTGGTGAAGATGGTGAAGTTGATCAATACATCTCTGACTATTTTTCTATTGCCAAATTCAGGGCTGCTTATGCTTCCAATGTGCCTGCACTTTTGGGAAAAGACCAATGGAACATAGTAAATTCAGGGTTCAAACTACATTCTCCTGTACTGACTAGACCACCAGGAAGACCAAGGAAGAACAGGATCAGAAAGAGGTGAAGAGGGTCATGTAAAAAGACAGCGTAAGTGCAAAAAATGTGGAACCCTAGGGCACATTGCTAGGCTATGCACCAATACAGTGGATGCTTCATTTGGAGAAGAGGAACAATGGGCAGCAACAAATGCAGAGGAGAATGCAGCATTAGAGCAGATTGAAGCTAATACAGAGGAGAATGAAGCAGCAAAGCAGATTACATCTAATTCAGAGGAGAATGAAGTCACTGAATTAGCATTGCCAGCAGTTTTGTATGTGTGCAACAACCTTCACTTTTTTGTGCATTTATTCTCTTTTTATTGATGGATTATAATCTTTTTTCTGTTTGACCTAGCTCTAGGAAAATTAGAGGAAAAGGAGAGAAAAGGCCAAGAGAGAAAGAATTAGAATATGAAGCCATGGCTTATGAAGGTTTTGAAGCCCGTCAACTGGCCAGTGCAAGTTCTCTGTCAGCACCTCGACAACCACCACCCAAACTGAAGATCAGAAGGAAGAACAAAAAGGTGGATATCCCACGTAGGGAAACCAGGAGCAAGGCTGTTAAGCCGTCTCGGAACACAAGGAGTAAGGCAAAGATGTGGAATGCAAGTTGAATACAAGTTGTAAACTTTGAACTTTATGGATTTGTACTAAGGTTTCTGTCGTCAATTGGAACAACTGTGAAAACTTGTAAGGTTTAATAATGCTATTCGTACATTCATGTGAAATTTGAGGCAAAATTTGAATTTTAGGCAAAATTTGAATTTAAACCAACACTTGAACTCCGATCTGTGGTGTGATGTTGCAATGTTTGCTGAACTATTATAAACATGGGATAAACATTAGGTGATCAATCCGATCTCTTTTGCGTGGTAAAACTTATAGTCATGGGAAATGTGCTCCAAATGTGCTCCGAAGCTAGGGTAAACTGCCCCATTTGTAATCAAGTATTTTTTGGACCTACTCTAAATGAGCCAAATATTTTTTATTAACACCTATTCAATCTATATAGTGTAGATTCGAAGTCTCACTATTTATTGAATTAATCTTCATGTTTTACATTTTTTTTGAAAATAATGTGATTTAATAGAAAACCATTAAAAAAACACATTTAAAATATGAAAAAAGAAAACTAAGTTCAGATCCTTCTTATTCACTTTGAAATGAAGCTATGGTGATTTTTTTTTTAATTTTTCAAAAAACCTACCTCCTTTCCTTGAACTCTCTGCAACGTTGTATGTGATCGCTCATATGTGTGAAGGTTTTTTCATGAAAATGTCCATAGAACAAGTTTATGATTTTTTGTTGGTAACATGTCACATAAGACAACACTGTGCGCAGGTTTTATTTTTTTTGATTTTTTTTAGATTAATGGTGCTCATTTAACCACAATCATGCCAGCTAGGTTTTCTTTTGAAAATGACTGTAGACCAAGTTTAGTATTTTTCCTCGTTAGTGTGTCTTCTAAAACGACGATTCGCGAAGGTTTCATATTTTTTGGATTTTTTTAAATTAGTTATGCTCAGTCAAACACTAGATAACCCCGTTGACCAACTCAAAACCCCTCTAAACCCCGCAGGGTTTCGCCTAACCCTAGCTCCAAACATTAGCCGTCCGATCATACCCTAGCGCCAAGCGACAGCTCTCAGATATGGTCTTCTAGAAGGGATTCTGAGACTAGGCTGCGTGCAGGCTCCATGCCGTTGGATCACCAGCACAGCTCCGCATCGTTGGATCCTTTGCCGATCCGCGAGAGGCGATCCGCGAGACATTGGTTGTGCTCATCCGCCATTGCCTCCCCTGTCTTCTTCTTCTTCTGCGGTGACCAGAGGAGCCACTCGTCTGCTTCTTCTTCTCTGGCGACTAGATATGTCGAGCTCCACTTCAGCCTCCCGCCCCTCATGGCCTCAGTATGGTCCGGTGCCCACGGAGTGATGCCCTGACTGCCCACGCACCGCGCGACTAAAAAGGTTGACTTCGAGGGAGGACAAGAATGGCAACTTTGGGCGCGAGTTCGTGAAATGGGAGAGCAAGCCAGAGGGGCAAGTTAGATCTCATGATTTTTCTTTGACCCTTTCTTTTTCTCTTTGCTGCTAATTCTTATTCGTTGGATATGAGATTTAGGGTTCATGATTTTGTTTCAGATCATGAAGAAATGCACACATTTTGAATGGATGGATGACTACATTCGAAGGCTTCAAGGGGACGACCTGCTTCAATTCAATGGGACCGCAACCCGGGAGGTCAATCTGCCATCAGCCACTCGGAATTCGGTCTCTGAAAGTTCTGCTCCGATAGTTGGGGATGAGGATCTCAAGGAGGAATTAAAGAAGATGAACAAGAACTTGAGGCAAATGATTCAGTTGAACAAGCAGGCGAATCTAATAGCTTTAGGATTTTATTTTTGTATAGTTGCTCTAGGATTTGCCTACTTGTTGGTCATCACTTGTTAGAGATGTTATTTGTGTCATGTCATGTGCTCTATGATTTGCTTAAGGGTTTGTGGATCATGTGCTCTCTGTGTTGCTTAATTTGTGGATCATGTGCTCTCTGTGTTTCTTAAACTATGTCTCTATCTCCATCCTGAATCTCTATAGGTGTTAGTTTTTGACACTTTCAGTTTCGTCAGACAACACCGAGGGCAAGAGAAAAAAACGTAGTTTTTGGGCCCAAAATGAAACCAAGCTCTGGTTGGGCCGTCGCATTGCGTTGACTGTCGAAGGCCCACAAAGATTAAAGAGGCCTAGAAAAATAGTGCATGCAATGGCTCTGTTTTTCCTTTGTTTTTTTGCTTGATTGTTTTGATTGCACCTACAGAAATTGAGTGCATGTTGGTTACATTACAAGAATAGGTTACATCATTTGAAATTACACAACATTTGATATTGCCACCAAGAGCCAAGTAAACAATGGGCTACCATTCAAAAATTATTTTCATCCTGCCAAATGGCCACAAACTATTCAAAAATTAGCTTTTTTTATTCATACAATATAGGTATCCTACAATATATATGGGCACCAACAATTCAAAAAAATTAGCTTCATTTTCTTCTTTTCAACATCAACATGGCTCATCTTTCCAGCTTTAATTTCCTTTTTGACACCTCAACTAGTCCATTAGCCGCCCATGCCAAAACTTTTAACCAATAAAACCTATAATATAAGGGCCAACATTAATTTCATCATGCCAAATGGCCACAAACTATTCAAAAATTAGCTTGTTTTTGTTCATACAATATACGGAATAGGGCCACCAACAATTCAAAAAAAATTAGCTTTTCTCCTTCTTCTTTTCAACATCAACATGGCTCATTTTTCTAGCTTTAGTTTCCTTTTTGACACTTCAACTAGTCCATTATCCGCGCATGCGAAAACTTGACCCTAAAATATAAGGGCCTACTCTAAATGGGCCATTTAAACTTGACCTACACAACATGAATATAACAAGACGAATGGGCTACCCTCCAACCATTTTTACAAGGCTAACCCCAAAACTTGCTGGTTTTCATTGAGGGATACCCTTTCATTGATTGATTTAGCAGAAGGGCTCGTCTACGGCACCATATTCATCTGGCGATATCTCACGTCAAATAAGATAAAAACACAGATAACCAACGACATATCAAATAAGGGTAGCAAGCATAACATAGTTCTTAGGGGATAACATGACAGAGATAAAAAGTTCACGGTACAACCAACGACATAATTAAGATAGAAATATATAAAAGATAAAAAGCCCTAACACCCTAGGGCAAGACAGGCTTCACGAGACCAGGCCTTCACCATCATCTTCACTGCGCCTCCTCTTCACTGCTCCTCCTCCATGCCGTCCTCGCCGAGGTAGTAGGGGAGGCTGTGCATACCGTTGCGGGTGGGGAAGATGCTGTTGAAGTCGGTGAAGATGTTGTAGGTGGTGAATGTGATGAACTCACACCCACACCAAAACACCTTGCCGAGGAGGTAGTACGCATCAAATATGTTGGTGAAGTTGACAATGAGCCCTATCGGCGGAGTGCTTGAGTTTGGACGCACTTCCTCCAGTGCGAGCCTGCCGGGAGGTGGGCAAAGCCCGCACTGAGGAACCACTGGGCAAACTCCTTTGCACCCCTCCAGCGTGAGAACGCCCACACGTGGAGTGTCGTCTCCACGATGACGCCGGTGGGATACCGCCTCTCCGGCACGGTCGGTGGGAGCTCGAAGGTGGGGCTGTTGTACTACATCCTCACCTCACTTTGAGAGTGCTCTAGGTTTAGGTGAAGAAGAGAAGGGGGCGGCGCAAATGGATGTGTGGAGAATAGGTGGAGGGGTGGGTGGTTTAAATAGGGAAAGGGGAAGGGAAGGGGAGTGGCACCGGCCGCGCTTTGGATTTGCTACGTTCAAACGAGCCGCGTCGATCGATATGCCACCTTAATTGCCAATAGGTTTTAATTGCCACGTTGAATAGATGCGAGTGGATCGAAAAGTCTGAAACCATGCTCTACATCGAGGAGACAAGCATGCGAGATGAGACGAACCAGCGGCAGCGACCGTCCCTGCGTCCATGGCGGCTCGCGTGCAGAAAGAGGCTGGTCAGTGTCCGTGGCGGCTCACATGGAGAAAGAGGCCGGTCAGCGCATCGTGGCAGTGGGCATCGACGCATGTAGGCAGGCTAGCTACGTGCATGCATAGCAGGCTAGCTGGACATGTCGTGCATGCATAGCAGGCTTCTGTAGTTGCGGCACGCACAGGTCCCAACAGTCTAACCACGGCCCAACGGGCGAACAGCGGCACCGTCCGCCGTGGCCCCAATTGTCAGGTCCAACGAGCGACACAGTCTAGTGCGGCCCCACTCATCAGAGTTAACGGTCAAAGCACTGACCCGACGGCATCCACCGTTTGTGACCATTTATGAGGGTTTCAGACAAGAGAGTGGGGAAAAGTGAGCAAATGTTAAGAGCGTGGGGATGAATGAGTATGGCTAAGGAACCAAGGGCACAAATGTAAAAACCCCAAATTTTTATGCTCATGTTCTTCACTTAGATTTATTTGAGCTTGTCAAAAGCAATTGCAATATATGAGACTAGTCTGTCGGGGTACGCAAACATGGGGTGTATGTTTCCCCTGACTTGTGCATGGATGGATGGCTTCCTCCCCGGCAGCCAAGGCCAAGCCAGAGAAGCAGCTCTTACTAAGATCAAAGAGCGGATCAAGAAGACCAAAGGTAACCAAGACAGAAGAATATCACCTTGGGAAAGCCTCCCCTGTCGGGCAGGAGGGCCTCGCCGGGTCAAGACCGCCCCAAGGGCAAGTTCAAGATTTCCCCGGCAAGCTTGTCGGGTCCGCTAAGGGCACAATCCCCGCCAAGACACCACTGCTCCACCACACGGCGATGCAAGTCACTTATCAGTGCGGTGTTAAGCCCCCGAGCGATTAAGTGGCCTCTGCTAAGCATGTGGCAGCCCATTGGAAGACAAGATTTATCCAAGTGACACCCGTCCAGAAGCGTGTCAAGATGATAAGCAAGAGATGGTTAAGCGGCTCGGCAGGCCTGCCGGGCTTCATCCCCAGCATGACACCTAGCAGTGCATTTAATGCGCTTTATCCTAACTGCCAGAGTTAGGTATGATAGCATTGTTTTCTATCTAATAAGTATATAAACACTATTTTGCCATTGTGGTTACCCCTTAAGCTATAAAAGGAGGTCCAAGGCGACCTAGCAAAGGATTCAGACCCTCACACACTTGTACGCACGTAGCTGCACTCCCCGAGGCACCCTTGCCGGGCTTGAGCGCTGCGTGCTTGTTGTGTTCTTCCACTCAATCCACCAAAAAGCAGGAGTAGGGTTTTACGCTATCCAGCGGCCCGAACCTGGGTAAAACCACCAGTGTCACCGCCATCATGTTGTTTCATGGCTTCTGCTCTTTGTGCAACATGACCCCCTTGCGCAACCACCAATAGGCTCATGGCCCCGTAGGTGATCATGATCCACCACGACATCTTTGGCGCGCCAGGTAGGGGGCATCACTTGTGCGAACCTGAAGTTGTAAATAGCGCGTCGAGCTCCCTCGTCGATCATCATCATCATTGTCATCTTCATTAACACCGTCTTCGTCTGCGGTTTCGAGGAAGAAGAGCAACGCCGCTCCCTCCCTCTGTCCTACCCTGATTCCGTCGCTCGTATCCGCCGCAGCTGCGACGACAACGAGAATGGAGGGCGGTGGCGGTCCGACGGCCACGGATGGCTCGGGTGGCGTGGTCATCATGCCACCTGCGTCCGGAAAAAGAAGCAAAACGTGCGACGATATCACCCTCCTCGCGAGCTCCCATCAAAGTGTACGCGATGCCGGAAAGTGTCATTTGGGCAAGCAAGACAACTGGTGCGTGGTCAGCTCCCTCTTCCCTTCCCACTTGTCGATAATCGAGCCATGCAGTGGTGGCGTTATCAGTGTCGATGAGCCCACGTGGAACTTGGTCCAGTATTTATCCCGCCAATGGTGAATCCTGAGTGGAGCGCTGGTGCGAATCCGTTGGTTGACGCCCCAGCAAACGGGCTCCGGCAAGGCCGATCATGCCAGCATGGCCTTCATGCCTACCGGCGTGAGTTCATTGACAGTATAAGAAAAGGGGGAGAGGAGCGGACCCTTCCTTCTCACCATACATCGACAGCTGCGAGCGTTCCATTAGCCCCTCTGGCTCTTGCCGGGGGGTGGATGCACAACTAATAAACTGCCAAGTCTTTCCCTTGCGCACATTCTCGTTTGTTGTCTTTTTTGAACAAGGATGGACACACGAAACAGGGGAAACAATCGCAAGTAGGAGAGGAGGTGTTATACGGGGCCTAATGCATACCCGGCAGGGAAGGGGAGCATTAACGAAAGATAAGTTGGCATGATCACTGATTCTTCTTCAGTATTTACGTCATCTATCCTTCGGACAACCAGGATTTTCGTATGACAAGCCTTTCATATGATGGTACCTTACTGTATTTGTCTGCGCCCCCGCTTTGTTTCGAGCCTGCTCAACAAAGTGGGGGGCTGCGTCAAAGGCCGTTAAGGAAAAACCTGCCGGGGCATACCCCCGCCAACTGAATGCTAAGGACCCGCTCCTCACAGCAATCGCGGTAGCATGCTACTGGCGGGCAACCAAAATACGCAAAGAAAAGCTAACCATACAAACATCAATGGGTAAACAAAAGAAGGATAGAGTGCTTTGACATAATTAAAACATCAGTTCAACGATTGCAAAAACCAGAAACAGTACGAGGCCTAAACACATGATGCATGATTGTTTTGTTACAGGATACCACGGTAGGAAAAACAGCTCAGGCTGGGCGTGCTGGTCTCCGAGGACCCTTGGGACAGAGAGAACCTTGTCGTCAAGGGGACTGGTCTTCGCCTCGGCAGCAAAAACGTCAGCGCCCGATGGCAGTCTCTTGACGCCGTCGGAGAGGTTGAGGTCCGGGTGACGATAGGCAAGGTTGCTCAAGACCATAAAGAAGGCTTCGTGGGCAAGCTTTCGGGATTCAACCACGAAGCATTCGGCCCTGTCTTCCTCGTACATCCTCAGCCCTTCGACCAAGCCTTCAAAGAAAAGCGTCAGCTTGACAATTGGAACTTCATGGTCACTGACGGAGAAAGCCCAGCTCTTCATGTCCATCTTCGAGATTTGGGCAGTGAGGCACTCGGCAATATCAACCATGCTTTTGATCCAGAGGTCGCGTTGCTTGATCTAGTTCTGCAGCTTGTCCTCCGTGTCCCACCGAAGAATCCTTGTGTTCTCCAAGTCCTTCATCAGCAACTTCTCACGGATGCCAGTGGATTCAATCTCACTTTCCAGAGTGCCAAGCCGCACTTTCATATCGGTGATGGTGCTGTTGGCAGTGTCAAGGTTCTAACTCTTGGAAGAAAGTTGCGATTGCATCTCCTTCAGCAGAGTATCTCCTTTCTGCGCTTCTTCCTTGATGGCCACGATTTCCTTGGCGCTCCCGGCAAGGTCCTCTGTCAGCTTGGCCACCTGTTGATCAAGATTAGCGTTGGCTGTAGATGCAGCGGCAAGTTCATCGGCAATCTTCTTCAGCTGGGCATCAGAATCAAGGGTGAGCGTGTCAAGAGCCACCTTGTGCTTGTCCTCCAGGTCCTTGGTGCGCTACTGGACAAGAGCCTCCAGTTCTCCATCCTTGTTGCGGAGGGTGGCCTCAAGGTTCCCTTCCCGGGAAGAGATGTCTTTCTCCTTGGCGTCCAAAAGCGCTTCGCGCTCTGCCAGGTGGATCTCCCGGGCTGCAACGTCCTCCTTGGCCATGGTTATCACCTCCTGTTGCTGCAGAAGGGATTGAAACTATTTGCGGTGCCACTCACGCAGTTCGCCGCCCTTGTCCCTTAGTTTCTGATCCATGACACCAGCAGAGTCACGCTGCTCCTTAATCACCTGCCACTTCAGGCTGTACCTGCTCTACATATCCTTGATGCCTGCTGCCACGGACTCCAAGAAAGACAGGTCCATGGCTGCGCCAACAGAATCATCAGTCTCTTCGGCTCTCTGGGACAGCGGCGCCAAGATGAGCTGGATCTCTTCAGCAAAGTCCGCGCTTGCTGGAACAGATGAGCCGGGGGCTGAAAGCCCAGGCTAGTCAAGGACCAGTGCCAGCATGCTTGAGGATGGTTGTGGGACTGCTGCCGGTGTACAGAATGAGGGATGAGGTCCCATAGTTTGTAGAGGGGTTTTCTCCTCCACAACTGCATCTTGGCCGGATGTGCTGCTGGGGGTTTTCTCTGTTCCTTTGGGAAGTTCTTGTATGGTCCCGGCAGTCTGACCCTGGCATTCTGTGGCTGCAATTTTGGTGGCCTCCGCAGCAGCATCCTTACCAATACTAACCACTTCTTATAGCAGCTCTGGTTCCTCGGCCAACGAAGCAGTAGACGAAATTAACAAGCATTGGTGAAGAAATGATACAAGTTGCCAGGTCGAAGGCCTGGGAGCAAGGTAATTCAAATAAGAAGAGACAAGGACAAGCAGATTACCTGGTGTTGTTTGCTGCGGGGGGATATCAGTTTCCCCGGCAACATCAGTTGCCGGGATGCAACTCGTATCCACTCCCCCTGTGGCCATATCCTCAGTATGGGCCGACCCCTCGGTGGAGGCCCTTGCCGGTGACTTCTCCACTTGGACTTGGGATGGGGTGGACCCTTCATGGTGGGACCCACCCTGGTGTGTCTCCTCTCCTTCCTTGGCGGGGGATGAAGCATGTTCTGCCGTGTCCCTCCTTGCCGGCGAAACTTGCTCCATACTATCGCGTTGGGGGCTAGGCCGGGGATTAGGCACAGGATCTTCTGTGCTATCTCCCGCCAGGCCCGTGCCTGCCAAAGGCACCTGTGGCGTCACCTACTTGGTTCTTTTGGCCCGATGGATGAGAGGTTCTTCGTCCTATCAAGACAACAAGCTGGGTTGAGTCAAGCAAGCACCAAGTACATGGTCCTTTAACAAGGAAAATCAGTTTTTCCCTTACTCTGGGTCGATGAGCATGGAGCCCAGTGCATACCCCGTAGGTGGTGGGGTCGCTCTCCCCCTCTTCAAGGTTGGGAGAGCAGAACTTCCCGGCAGCTCTGAGCCCTTTTGAGGAGCTGGGGGCTCTAGCGGGATTGAGCTGCGAGAGGATGCTGGACTTGACTGGGGGCTGGGATCAACCCCATTGACCATCCGTCGCTTGGCGGGCGGGGTCTTAGCCTCGGAGAGGTGGGTGGAATGGCGACGTACCACATCAGGCTTGTCATTATTGGAGGCGATCTTCTGTACTCTCTTGGTGGCTAGTGCGGGAATGGGGGCCACTGTTCCCTGGCTAGCTCGCCTACCGGGACGCTGATCTAAATCTGGCTCTGGAGTTTGAGGACCCATTGCAAGCCACTCCTCCTCAGGCCTCTCTGTTTCCTCAACCTCATCTCTTCCTTGGGCAGCCTGAAGAATTTTGTCCCCAGCAGGACTAATCCCGGCATCTTCTTCCGTGGCGTGCCCCTCATCCCTTTCATCTGAGGAGCCTTCGCCTTCAGCCTCCACTTCCTCCTATTCTTCCTCCTCCTCTTCTCTGGGCCTTTCCTTCCCGGCAGCCCGAAGCGCCTTATCTTGTTCGATCCACCTCCTAATAAACTCTGCCTCTGCTTTAGAGGCACGATTGAACATGTTGCTCTCTACCCTGGAAGCCCTTTCTTCCAGATCAGAGACCCACTCCATCTCTGCATCAAGCTCGGGCAACTTCCAATCTCCGGCAACCCCATAAGCGTGCAGTCTGGCATCCACTTCAAAATTTGGTCCTGAGCAAAATTGATGTGCAGTGGGACGACCCTTGTCGGCAAAGGGAATGGCCCAAGGCTGCCAAATAGCTGTTCGCACAGCTAGCCGTGGCCATATATCGACAAATTGTTGACAAGGCCTGGGTACACGCGCATCCTATCAGCGGCATCCCCATACTCCCAGGCAAATCTGTCCCTCTTCTGCAGTGGCGCAATGCGGCGCCGGAGGAAATCGGCCCCCACCTGCTTGATGGTTAGACCGACAGCCTTAAGGCGCGTGATTCGATTCAGCGCAGGGCGAAGCCTATCATTGGTGAGGCCTGGCTTGCCCCATTCGTTGCCGCGCACAACGCATTCCGTCCGTGCCCTGCAGTACTCTAGGGCGTCTTCGTCCTGGATCCAGCACTAGTCCACCCTCCATTCGTCCCATCTGCCGCGTTGCTGGTCTGGAAGATAATCCCAATTCTCCCTATTGCCCCGTGAAATCCAACTTATATTCCTAGAGCGGTGGATCTTGTCCTCCATCCGCGGGACGAAGAAGTGCCTGAACAAATCCATGTTGGGGGCAACTCCAACAAAGTTCTCACACAAATGAGCAAACATCGCCATGCACACCATTGCATTGGGCGTAAAATCCAGAAGGTGGAATCCATACACCACCATCATGGCTTCAAAAAAATCAGAGAAGGGGGAGGTGAGGCCGCAGAGGAAGTACGCGCAGAAAAAGCGGTACGAGTTCGGCGGGTCCTCCTTCCCTGCCAGCAGGACCATAGGCGCCCCGTGCCCCTTTGGGACATCCCTCCCCCACATATATGCATACCTCGCCCTCAGGGCTTGGCTGTCCAGACTCGACGGGAAAAAGACCACGTCCTCCTGCCGCTTCCTGTCCAGCTCCGCCGCCCTTTTCTTCTTCCCTTCCACTGCTGCTTCCTTTGAAGTGGTCGCCCGCTTCCCCCTTGCGGCGGCGGCTTTCTTCCCCATCCTTTGGGATCGCAGGAGGGGCGGAAGGTTTGGTAGGGCGATGGAGGTGAATGTTGGCGTGGGAGTAGTTGTTTGGCTTGAGGAAGAAGATGATGGAAGGAGGAACAGATGTGAGCGGGCAGCCCCCCTTTTGCGTTGCCTTTTTATTAGGAAAGGGCGCAGGGGGCTGGCTCTCCGCTATCTTTTTCTCAGGAAGTTACCGTTTTACAAGTGCACTACCCATTAACTTCTACAATCCCACGACCCCACGACCTGCGGTAATTACGCGAAGTGGACGTTGGATTGACTGTTCATCAGGACAACCGCTGCATGCGCAACATCTTTTCGACGCGTGTCCATGCACTGTTTGGGGCCTAACCCAACATGCACGGAGACACGTATGGCTCAGGCCCGGGGGCTTCTGTCGGGGTACACAAACAGGGGGTGTATGTTTCCCCTGACTTGTGCACGGACGGATGGCTTCCTCCCCAGCAGCCAAGGCAAACCCAGAGAAGCAGCTCTTACTAAGATCAAAGAGTGGATCAAGAAGACCAAAGGCAACCAAGACTGAAGAATATCACCTTGGGAAAGCCTCCCCTGCCAGGCAGGAGGGCCTAGCTGGGTCGAGACCGCCCCAAGGGAAAGTTCAAGGCTTCCCCGGCAAGCTTGCCGGGACCGCCAAGGGCACAATCCCCGCCAAGACACCACCACTCCACCGCACGGCGACGCAAGTCACTTATCAGTGCGGTGTCGAGCCCCCGAGCGATTAAGTGGCCTCTGCTAAGCACGTGGTGGCCCATTGGAAGACAAGATTTATCCAAGTGACACCCGTCCAGAAGCGTGTCAAGATGATAAGCAAGAGATGGTTAATCGGCTCGGCAGGCCTGCCGGGCTTCATCCCTAGCATGACACCTAGCAGTGCATTTAATGCACTTTGTCCTAACTGCCAGAGTTAGGTATGATAGCACTGTTGTCTATCTAATCAGTACATAAAGACTGTTTTACTATTGTGGTTACCCCTTAAGCTATAAAAGGAGGTCCAAGGCGACCTAGAAAAGGATTCAGACCCTCGCACACTTGTACGCACATAGCTGCACTCCTTGAGGCACCCTTGCCGGGCTTGAGCACTTTGTGCTCGTTGTGTTCTTCCACTCAATCCACCAAAAAGTAGGAGTAGGGTTTTACGCTATCGGCCCATACCTGGGTAAAAACCACCAGTGTTACCGCCGTCGTGTTATTTCATGGCTTCTGCTCTTTGTGCAACATGATCCCCCTTGCTGAACCACAAAGGCCCTCATGGCCCCATAGGTGATCATGATCCACCACGACATAGTCCCAAAGTGATAGATATTCAAGAGGGATATAATAAAAACTTTCATGAACATCATTGGACAAAATAAACTTGATTCTTTGTAATAGTTTTGAGATATGATGATAGTGATATGTGAGTCATGTTGGTGAGTAATTATGCTTTAGTAAGAATATTGGTGTTAAGGTTTGTGATTCCCTATGCAAGCACGGAAGTCAATAGTTATGCAATGAAATTACATCCTACTTATGGTGCATTATTCGGTGTTAGTTATGCTTAATGCTCGCTTATGTGAATTTTTGTTTCTTGGTTGGTTACTTATCAATCTTTTTTCTAGCCTCCACTTGTACTAAGTAGAAATACTACTTGTGCATCCAAAATATTTAAACCCAGTTTTGCCATATGAGTCCACCATAGCGACCTATATGCCGTATTTCCATGCCATTCTAAGCAAATTTGTATGTTCCATCTCTAATTTTCAAAATGAATTTCATTTTTGTGTGCTCGTACTGCTCATGAAGTGACATGGGGTGGCCAATATTTTCCATGCTAGATGTGTTATTCTCAAGATGTGTGTTTATTCACTTGTCATTGCACGAGAGTACGACGGTAATAGGGATGCCCAGTCCTGAAATGAAAAAAAATTTTACTTTATGTTGTCAAATAATAAATTCCTTGGAAGGCACCCATGGATACGGCTAGCCATGGATTGTGAAAGAATGGTGGAAAAAGGAATAAACTTTATTTTATGTTTGGGAACCGCCTATGAAATATCTAGCATGGAAAGTGTTGGGAATTACTTGGTCGTTTTTGTTGACGGGAAAAGTATGCCTCTCAAATTTTTTATCTCTCAATTTAAGCTTTGAGCTCTGGCACCTCTACAAATCCCTACTTCCCTCTGCGAAGTGCCTATCTATTTACTTTATGCAATTTTTATTTTTATTTGAGTCTCCATCTTCTCTTATAAAGCACCAACTAGGGAGCACTATGATCATACTTGAGCATTGGATGTAGGTAATATGCGAGTGTGTTTCATGAATGGATCAATGATTGAGCATGATGGGCTAGGGATAACTTTCTTTAGTGTTGATATTTTGAAGAACATGGTTGCTTGCTGATATGCTTAAGTATTGAAATCTTCATGTCAAAACTAGACTATTGCTTTGAACCATATAAAAGTCCAAATGTCCATGCTACCAAAGATAAGAATATGTGATGAACATGTTAGGCAGTAATCCACATCAAAAATTCTGTTTTTATCATTTACCTACTCGAGGACGAGTAGGAATTAATCTTGGGGATGCTGATACGTCTCCAACGTATCTATAATTTTTTCTTGTTCCGTGCTGTTATATTACCATTCTTGGATGTTTTATATTCATTTTATAGCAACTTCATATCATTTTAGGGACTAACCTATTGACATAGTGCCCAGTGCCAGTTGCTATTTTTTGCTTGTTTTTTACTTCACAGAATATCAGTACCAAATGGAGTCCAAATGCAGCAAAACTTTTTGGAGATTTTTTCTAGACTAGAAGACACCTTGTGGGCCAAGAAAGCACCAGAGGGGAGGCCTGTGGGGAGCACAACCCACCAGGGTGCGCCCAGGAGCCCAGGCACGCCCAGGGGCGTTGTGCCCCCCACAGAGGTCTCCTGCACCGCCTCTTCGCCCTATAAATTCCCAAATATTCCAAAAACCCAAAAATACCTTGCTGCACTTTTTTATTACTTATTTTATTTTTCATTTTATTGGGAGCTATTTATCCAATCTATCACAAATTTATCTATCTTTTTACTGGGGAGGATCAGACAGTCTCTCGTCAACTTGCGAATTTCTAGCGCCGTTACCTAGGAGGGATTGACAACCCCTCTTATGCGTTGGGTTGCAAGTATTTGTTCTTTGTGTGTAGGTACCATTTACATAGTGTTGCTTGGTTCTCTTACTGGATTGATACCTTGGTTTCAGAACTGAGGGAAATACCTACCTTAGCTGTACTGCATCATCCCTTCCTCTTTGGGGAAATACCGACGCAGTTTCAAGCGACATCAAAGAACAATTTTCCGGTAGTCCTAATGAAGATGCTGCATCCCATCTAAACACTTTCGTTCAATTGTGTGATATGCGAAAGAAAAAATATGGGGATAATGGTATTGTTAAATTGAAGCTATTTCCGTTCTAACTACGAGATCGTGCTAAAACTTGGTTTTCATCTTTGCCTAAAAATAGTATTGATTCATGGAATAAGTGTAAAGATGCTTTTATTTCCAAGTATTTTCCTCTTGCTAAGATCATCTCCCTTAGGAATGATATAATGAATTTTAAGCAACTAGATAATGAACATGTTGCACAATCTTGGGAGAGGATGAAATTGATGATAAGACATTGCCCTACTCATTGTTTAAGTTTATGGATCATCATACAAATTTTTTATGCCGCATTGAATTTTGCATCTAGAAATCTTTTGGATTCCACCATGGGTGGTACTCTCATGGAAATCACATTAGGAGAAGCTACTAAACTCCGAGATAATATTATGGCAAATTACTCTCAATGGCATACCGAAAGATCTTCTACTAGTAAAAAAGTGCATGCGATTGAAGAAATTAATACTTTGAGTGGAAAGATGGATGAACTTATGAAATTGACTGCTAGCAAGGGTGCTCCTATTGATCATAATGATACGATGTTGTCTACTTTGATTGAGAATAATAATGAATCTATGGATGTGAATTTTGTTGGTAGGAACAACTTTGGTAATAACGCGTATAGAGGTAATTTTAACCATACACTGTTTCCTAGTAATTCCTCTTGTTATTATGGTAATTCCTACAAAAATTCTTATGGAAATTATAATAAGATACCCTCTGATCTTGAGAACAATATTAAAGAATTTATTAACTCCCAAAAGATTTTCAATGCTATGGTAGAAGAAAAATTGCTCAAGATTGATGATTTGGCTAGAAACATTGATAGAATTTCTCATGAGATTGATTCTTTTAAAATTAGATCTATGCCACTCAAGCTTGATATTAATGAGTCTCTGAAAGCTATTCAAATTTCTATTAATGAAAGTAGGGAGAGAACCGCTAGGATGCGTGCTAAGAGAGAATGGCTAAAAAAAGTGTGTTCTTCTAGTTTTTGCGATAATCATGATGAAGATCTTAAAGTGATTGGTGTTACTCCTATTGACTCTTTGTTTTCTAATATAAAACTTGAAAATAAGGGACTGGATATAAGTTAACTTTAGCAAGAAGGCGTCCCAATAATTTGGAGAGTGAAGATCTTAATGAAAAAATTGATAAAAGTGGGATTGGCGAGGTCAAAACTTTAATTAGTGATGAGCCCACTCTTTTGGATTTCAAGGACTTTAATTATGATAATTTTATTTGATTGATTGTATTTCCTTGTTGCAATCTATGCTTAATTCACCTCATGCTTGCAATCAAAATAAGACTTTTACTAAACATATCGTTGATGCTATGATGAAATCTTTTGAAGAAAAACTTGAGTTGGAAGTTTAAATCCCTAGAAATCTTTATGATGAATGGGAACCTACTATTAAAATTAAGATTAAAGATTATGAGTGAAATGCTTTGTGTGATTTGGGTGCGAGCGTTTCCACTATTCCAAAAACTCTATGTGATGTGCTAGGTTTCCATAAACTTGATGATTGTTATGTAAATTTGCACTTAGCGGATTCCACTCTTAAGAAACCTATGGCAAGGATTAATGATGTTCTTATTGTTGCAAATAGGAATTATGTGCCCATAGATTTTATTGTGCTTGATATAGATTGCAATCCTACATGCCCTATTATTCTTGGTAGACCTTTCCTTAGAACGATTGGTGCAATTATTGATATGAAAGAAGGAAACATTAGATTTCAATTTCCATTAAGGAAGGGAATGGAACACTTTCCAAGAAACAAAATTAAGTTTCCATATGAATCTATTATGAGGGCTACTTATGGATTGCATACCAAAGATGACAATGCCCAGATCTATGCAATATGCCTAGCTAGGGGCGTCAAACAGTAGCGCTTGTTGGGAGGCAACCCAATTTTATTTTTGTGTTTTTTTCTTCTGTTCTTGAATAAATATGCAATATTACCTATTTAATAATTGTGTTTTAGTGTTTTAATTAGTATTTGAGCCAAGTAGGACCTTTGGGATGCTTTGGTAGATCGTTGATTTGATTTTGCTAAAAAACAGAAACTTTTGCGTCCAGTAGCAGAATTGTTAAAATTCACTAGAATGTGGAAAAACTCTGAATTTTTTACACAAGATTTATATATGAATTTCCTATGTTCTCTAAGTTTTAAGAATTTTTGGAGTTATGGAAGTATGACTATAAGTCTGGTCTTTATAGACTGTTTTGTTTTTGACAGATTCTGTTTTTGATGTGTTGTTTGCTTATTTTGATGAATCTATGGGTATTATCGGGGGGTATGAGCCATGAAGAAGTTATAATACAGTATATATAATGCAAATATGAAATTGGAATGAGTTCACAACAATACCTAAAAGTGGAGGTTTGTTTTATCATACTATGATCTCACGAGTTTTTTGTTGAGTTTTGTGTTGTGAAGTTTTCAAGTTTTGGGTGAAGTTTCGATGGACTACAGAATAAGGAGTGGCAAGAGCCTAAGCTTGGGGATGCCCAAGGCACCCCAAGGTAATATTCAAGGACAACCAAGAATCTAAGCTTGGGGATGCCCTGGATGGCATCCCCTCTTTTGTCTTCAATCCATTGGTACAATTACTTGAGGCTATATTTTTTTCATCACATGATATGTGTTTTGCTTGGAGCGTCTTGTATTATATGAGTCTTTGCTTTTTAGTTTGCCACAATCATACTTTTTGTACACACCTTTTGAGAGGGACACACATTAATCGTGAATTTATTAGAATATTCTATGTGCTTCACTTATATCTTTTGAGCTAGGTAGTTGCTCTAGTGCTTCACTTATATCTTTTTAGAGCACGACGGTGGTTTTATTTTGAAGAAATTGATGAACTCTCATGCTGCACTTATATTATTTTGAGAGTCTTATAAATAGTATGGCAATTTTCTTAGGTTATGAATTTAATACTAATATGATGGGTATTCAAGAGGGACATAATAAAAACTTTCATGAAGATCATTGAATATATGAGAAGTTTGATTCCTTGCATTTGTTTTGAGATATAAAGATTGTGATATTAGAGCCATGCTAGTGAGTAATTGTGGATTAGTAAGAATATTTGTGTTAATGTTTGTGATTCCCGAAGCATGCACATATGGTCTGTCGTTATGTGATGAAGTTGGAGCATGATTGTCTTCCTTATGAGTGGCGGCCGGGGACGAGCGATGGTCTTTTCCTACTAATCTATCCCCCTAGGAGCATGCGTATTAGTACTTTTCTTCGATGGCTAATAAATTTTTTCAATAAGTATGTGAGTTCTTTATGACTAATGTTGAGTCCATGGATTATACGCACTCTCACCCTTCCGCCATTGCTAGCCTCTTCGGTACAGTGCATTGCCCTTTCTCACCTTGAGAGTTGGTGCAAACTTCACTGGTGCATCCAAATCCTGTGATATGATACGCTCTTTCACATAAGCCTCCTTATATCTTCCTCAAAACAACCACCATACCTACCTATTATGGCATTTCCATAGCCATTCCGAGATATATTGCCATGCAACTTCCACCGTTCCGTTTTATTACGACACACACCATCATTGTCATATTGCTTTGCATGATCATATAGTTGGCATAGTATTTGTGGCTTGGCCACCGTTCATATTTTTTACACATGTCATGCTAGATCATTGCACATCCCGATACACTGCCGGAGGCATTCATATAGAGTCATATTTTTGTTCTAGTATCGAGTTGTAATTCTTGAGTTGTAAGTAAATAAAAGTGTGATGATCATCATTATTAGAACATTGTCCCATGTGAGGAAAGGATGATGGAGACTATGATTCCCCCACAAGTCAGGATGAGACTCCGGACTTAAAATAAAAAGAGGCCAGAGAGCCCAAAATATATAAAAAAAGAGAGGCCAAAGAGCCCAAAATAAAAAAAGATAAAAAAAGAAAAGAAAAAAATGAGAGAAAAAGAGAGAAGGGACAATGTTACTATCCTTTTCCACACTTGTGCTTCAAAGTAGCACCATGTTCTTCATATAGAGAGTCTCCTATTTTGTCACTTTCATATATTACTAGTGTGAATTTTTCATTATAGAACTTGGCTTGTATATTCCAATGATGGGCTTCCTAAAATTGCCCTAGCTAGGTCTTCGTGAGCAAGCGAGTTGGATGCACACCCACTTAGTTTTCTTTTGAGCTTTCATACACTTATAGCTCTAGTGCATCCGTTGCATGGCAATCCCTACTCCTTGCTTTGACATCAATTGATGGGCATCTCCATAGCCTATTGATTAGCCTTGTCAATGTGAGACTTTCTCCTTTTTTGTCTTCTCCACACAATCTCCACCATCATATTCTATTCCACATATAGTGCTATATCCATGGCTCACGCTCATGTATTGCGTGAAACTTGAAAAATCTTGAGAACACTAAAATTATGAAACAATTTCTTGGCTTGTCATCGGGGTTGTTCATGATAAATACTTTGTGTGATGAAGATAGAGCATGACAAGATTATATGATTTTGTAGGGATAACTTTCTTTAGCCATGATATTTTGAGAAGACATGATTGCTTTATTTAGTATGCTTGAAGTATTATTGTTTTTATGTCAATATTATACTTTTTTTTGAATCTTATAGATCTTAATATTCATGCCACAATAAAGAAAGATTACTTGATAAACATGTTAGGTAGCATTCCACATCAAAAATTCTGTTTTTTTATCATTTACCCACTCAAGGACGAGCAGGAATTAAGCTTGGGGATGCTTGATACGTCTCCAACGTATCTATAATTTTTTATTGTTCCATGCTATTATATTATCCATCTTGGATGTTTTATATGCATTATTATGCTATTTTATATCATTTTTTGGGACTAACCTATTAACCTAGTGCCCAATGCTAGTTGCTGTTTTTTCCTTGTTTTTGTCTTTTATAGAAAATCAATACCAAACGGAACGAAACTTTTTGACGTTTTTTCTTGGACCAAAAGACACAGACAAAGCTTCAGGAGAAAGCCAGAAGAGCCACGGGTGGGCCACAAGCTCACCAGGCGCGCCCTAGTGGTGTGCCCTATGAGCTTGTGGGCCCCCCATAGCCCCTCTAACGCTAATCTGAGCTCCATAAATACCCAAATATTCCCCGTATACTAGAGGGCACACCAAAAATACTTTTCCACCACCGCAAGCTTCTGTTCTCGTGAGATCCCATCGCGTGGCCTTTTTTGGTACTCTACCAGAGGGGGATTCGATCACGGAGGTCCTCTAAACCAACCTTGCTGCCCTTCCGATGATGTGTGAGTAGGTTACCACAGACCAACTGAAAGCACAAGTGCTCCCTGGGTGATTTTGGTAATTAATGTCAACATATCTCTTGTTGGAGTAATAGTTTTATCTAGTGTATTTCAGACAAGTTCAACAATGGCGTGGAAAGGACAAGAGGATGTGGAACCCCTTCAAAATGCTAAGGACAAATATTGGCAAAAGCTCAAGACTCTTCATCTTTGTTTTAGTGATCCAAGATCACATTGAGTCCATAGGAAAGCTAATACTATTAAAAGGGGATGAGGTGTTGCTTAATGGCTTGCTTGCTCAAAGCTTAGTGATATTGCTCCAAAACCCTCAGCCACTTTCTCCATCCAAATATGTCAAAATCCTAAACTCCAAATCGACCCCACCAATTCTTTCCATCTGGAGCCACCGAGTTCACATGACATAGCCACAACCAGAAACCCTAACAGTTCGGTCTCACTGATAAAGATCTCAGTCTCACCGAGATGGCCTTGCCAACACTCTGTGACATGTTGCATTTATTTCGGTCTCACCGAGTTGGCTTCACAGATTCTCTGTTGCCTTATTGCTTCATTTCGGTCTCACTGAGTTGATGCAATCGGCGCCACCGAGATGATGTTTTCCCTAAGCCCTAGCACATTGGTCCCACCAAGTTGTTCCAGTCGGTCCCACCGAGATTCATAACATTCACATTTTTGAAAAGATAGGTGCCATTGAGTTTAACTATTCGGTCCCACCGAGATGAGTCAAATGTGTGTAACGGTTGGATTTTGTGTGGAGGCTATACATATCCCTCCACCCCCTTCTCCATTTATGAGAGAGCCATGAGAACGTGCCTACACTTCCACCATACATTTTCTGAGAGAGAACCACCTACTCATGTGTTGAGATAAAGATATTCCAATCTTACCACAAGAATCTTGATTTCTAGCCTTCCCCAAGTTGCTTTCCACTCAAATCATCTTTCCACCATAGCCAAATCTATGTGAGAGAGTTGAGTGTTGGGTAGACTATCATTTGAAGAACAAGAGCAAGGAGTTCATCATCAACACACCATCTATTACCTTTTGGAGAGTGGTGTTTCCTAGATTGGTTAGGTGTCGCTTGGGAGCCTCCATCAAGATGTGAAGTTGGACCAAGAAGTTTGTAAGGGCAAGGAGATCGCCTAATTCGTGAAGATCTACCCGAGTGAGGCAAGTCCTTCGTGAGCGATGGCCATGGTGGGATAGACAAGGTTGCTTCTTCGTGGACCCTTCGTAGGTGGAGCCCTCCGTGGACTCACGCTGCCGTTACCCTTCGTGGGTTTAAGTCTCCATCAACGTGGACGTATGATAGCACCACCTATCGGAACCACGCCAAAAATCTCCGTGTCTCCATTGAGTTTGCAAACTCCAATCCCATCCCTTTACTTGCAACTTGCATGCTTTACTCTTCCCACTGCATATACTCTTGTCATGCTTGCTTGAAATGTATTGAGAGTGCTTTAACTTGTGCTAAACTCAACCTTAACTTGAAGAAATAAAAAACTGCCACGTTTACTTGTTAAGGGTCTAATCACCCCCTCTAGACCCCTCTTCTCAATCCGTTCAATTGGTATCAGAGCATTGGTCTCCATTGCTTTGGTTTAATCACCATTGGAGGAAGATGGATGAGTCTACTATTGGGAGTATTAGATGTAGAGTGCCTATTCTTGATGGGGAGTTGTATAGTTCTTGGAAGAATGAGATGCTTGATATTTTCAATGAATATGATTTGAACAAGTATATTACTAGCCCTTATGTGCCTCCTATTGATCCTTTGCATCCTACCCCGATGAGTATCTTGACATGGTTCGCAATCTTAGGACTATTGATCTTATGATTAGAGGATTGCCTAGAAATTTGCTAGGACTATTGATCTTATGATTAGAGGATTGCCTAGAAATTTGCTTGTGTGCTTGCATACTTTTGAATGCGCATATACTATATGGAAATATCTTGAGGAACACTTTCTGACTTATTCCTTGAAAAATCTAGATGAGATTCTTCAAAAGTCTATTGATTTTCATAAAATGAAGCCTAGTGATCCCATGTTTGATGAATGTCTATTTGAGCTTTGTGATCTTATGCGTGCTAAAGGAAAATTTGGAGTCATTAGTAGCATCATTTCACAAACAATTAGAATTCATAAACTTGAACATTGTCATGGTCATGAATCTAATGAATCACTTGCTCTAGGTGATGATCACATACATGATGATGACATTGAGCATGGCTATTATGATTAAGACGAAGAAAGTGATGACATTGAGCATGGCTATTATGATGACATTGAGGAGACTATGAGAAATCTTAGTCTCATGGCCAACTTTCGTGACTACATGGCTGGAGGGAAAGAGTGGATTCTCGATAGTGGATGTACTGATCATATGACCGGAGATAAGGACATGTTCCATGAGCTTGCCAAAAACAACGGCCCACGCAAGTATGTAACTTTTGGAGATAACTCCAAGGGTAAGGTACTTGGCCTTGGTAAGGTGGCCATTTCCAATGATAGCTCTATCCAAAATGTTATGCTCGTTGAATCTCTTGGTTACAATCTCCTTTCTGTATCTAGACTTGCCGACTTTGGTTTCAATGTTCTATTTACCGAAGTAGATTGCCAAGTGTTTTGTAGAGATAATCATAACATGGTCTTTAACGGTATTCGTAGAGGTGATTTATACATTGTTGATTTCACTAAGAGAGCCCAACCTCATACTTGCTTAATTGCTAAATCTTCTAAAGGATGGTTATGTCATAGAAGGTTAGGTCATGTGGGCATGCGAAATCTTGATAAGCTTATTAAAGGTGATCACATCCTTGGTGTTAAAGATGTCATATTTGACAAGGATAGACTTTGAAGTGCTTGTCAAGTAGGAAAACAGGTTGGAGGAAGTCATCCTGTGAAGAACATCATGACCATGAGAAGACCGCTCGAGCTACTTCATATGGATCTTTTCGGTCCCAATGCCTACAAGAGTCTTGGTGGTAACTCGTTCGGTTTGGTCATTGTTGATGACTTTTCAAGATTTACATGGGTGTTATTTCTTGATGACAAATCACAGGTCCAAAAGATCTTCAAGAGCTTCGCCAAGAAGGCTGATGACCCACAAGTATAGGGGATCAATCGTAGTCCTTTCGACAAGTAAGAGTGTCTAACCCAATGAGGAGCAGAAGGAAATGACAAGCGGTTTTCAGCAAGGTATTTTCTGCAAGCATTGAAATTATCGGTAATAGATAGTTTTGTGATAAGATAATTCGTAATGGGTAACAAGTAACAAGTGTAATAAAGGTGCATCAAGGTGGCCCAATCCTTTTTGTAGCAAAGGATAAGCCTAGACGAACTCTTATATAAAGCAAAGCGCTCCCGAGGACACATGGGAATTATTGTCAAGTTAGTTTTCGTCATGCTCATATGATTCGCGTTCGTTACTTTGATACTTTGATATGTGGGTGGACCGGTGCTTGGGTGCTATCCTTACTTGGACAAGCCTCCCACTTATGATTAACCCCTCTCGCAAGCATCTGCAACTACGACAGAAGAATTAAGATAAATCTAACCATAGCATGAAACATGTGGATCCAAATCAGCCCCTTACAAAGCAACGCATAAACTAGGGTTTAAGCTTATGTCAATCTAGCAACCCATCATCTACTTATTACTTCCCAATGCCTTCCCCTAGGCCCAAATCATGGTGAAGTGTCATGTAGTTGACGTTCACATAACACCACTAGAGGAAAGACAACATACATCTCATCAAAATATCGAACGAATACCAAATTCACATGATTACTTATAACAAGACTTCTCCCATGTCCCCAGGAACAAACTTAACTACTCATAAAGCATGTTCATGTTCAAGATCAGAGGGGTATTAATTATCATTAAGGATCTGAACATATGATTTTCCACCAAATAAACCAACTAGCATCAACTACAAGGAGTAATCAACACTACTAGCAACCCACAGGTACCAATCTGAGGTTTTGAGATAAAGATTGAATACAAGAGATGAACTAGGGTTTGAGAGGAGATGGTGCTGGTGAAGATGTTGATGAAGATTGATCCTCCCTCGATGAGAGCATCGTTGGTGATGACGATGGCTACTATTTCCCCCTCTGGGAGGGAAATTTCCCGGGCAGAATCGCTCTGCCGGAGCCCTAGATTGCTCCTGCCCAAGTTCCGCCTCGAGTCGGCGGCGCTTTGTCCCGAAAGCTTCCCTCTCTTTTTTATAGGTCAAAACCTTTCATATAGCAGAAGAGGGACACCAGATGATGGCCAGGGGGCCCACAAGCCCTGGGGGCGCTCCTTGGGGGTAGGGCGCACCCCCCATTCTTGTGGCCACCTGGTGGGCCCCCTCTAGTAGTTTCTTCACCCAATAATTTTTATATATTCCAAAATAATTCTCCGTAAATTTTTAGGACTTTTGGAGTTGTGCAGAATAGGTATCTCAGATTTGCTCCTTTTCGGTCCAGAATTCCAGCTGCCGGCATTCTCCCTCTTTGTGTAAACTTTGTAAAATAAGAGAGAAAATGCATAAGTATTGTACCATAAAGTGAAATAACAACCCATAATGCAATAAATATCAACATAAAAGCATGATGCAAAATGGACGTATCAACTCCCCCAAGCTTAGACCTCGCTTGTTGATGTCGCTTGGAACTGCGTCGGTATTTCCCCAAAGAGGAAGGGATAATGTAGTACAGCTACGGTAGGTATTTCCCTTAGTTGTGAAACCAAGGTATCAATCCAGTAGGAGAACCAAGAAACACTATGTAAATGGTACTTGCACACAAAGAACAAATACTTGCAACCCAATGCATAAGAGGGGTTGTCAATCCCTCCTAGGTAATGGCACCAGAAATTGGCAAGTTGACGGGAGACTGTTTGATCCTGCCCGGTAAAAAGATAGATAAATTTGTGATAGATTGGATAAATAGCTTTCGATAAAACGTGAAATAAAATAAGTAATAAAAAAGTGCAGCAAGGTATTTTTGGGTTTTTGGAATAATAGATCTAAAAATAAAAGCGAATAAAAATAGATCTCAAAGCAAATATGATAAAGAATAGACCCGGGGGCCGTTGATTTCACTAGTGGCTTCTCTCGAGAAATAGCACACGATGGGTAAACAAATTGCTGTTGGGCAATTGATAGAAGGTCGTATAGTTGTGACGATATCCAAGGCAATGATCAATATATAGGCATCACGTCCAAGATTAGTAGACCGACTCCTGCCTGCATCTACTACTATTACTCCACACATCGACCGCTATCCAGCATGCATCTAGTGTATTTAGTTCATGGATGTAACACCCCGGTAGTTAGGCCACAGTAATCCCACGTTAATGATGCCACGTCACCACAGTTACTGTTGTTAGTCTCGCGTTAGTTCGAAAGCGATTCAAATCCAAATTTGAATTTAAGTCAAACGATAAAGGTTTTCAAATATTAAAACTAAAACGTTCGGGTTGTGCCAGATATTGCATAAATAATTATGGTGGAGAATCCACATTTTTATAAAGTATTTAATTGCACTGAAATAAATAAAATAGTAACAAAAATAAATAATTAAATGCCTTTTTCTATTAATAAAATATTAAGCTAATTTATTTTATTGCCTGAAACTATTGGGGCAGTGGCATGTTTACTAAAACTAAATTAGGAACTAGTTTTGTATTTCATTTAAACTATAATAAGGTGAAACTAAGAGAAAACAGAAAAGAAATAAAATAAAACAAGCAAAAAGAAAAGGTCAAACCCCCCTCCCCTTGGGCCGTTTGGCCCATCTGGCCAACAGCCAGCTAGCCACTTCCCCTGGCCTATATGGCCTGCCCCACCACCTAACCCTAATCCCCTCCCTCACAACCCCGCCGATCCAGTCCCCTCCCCCTATCCCCGATCTGGGCGGTGCCCCGCCCCCGACGCCGCCAGCGCTCACCGTCTTCGACGTCGTTCGCCATCGCCGATGCCACCCACGTCGCCTCCCCGGCCTCCCCCTCATCGGACCACCCCGAGCCCGCTGCCATTCCCCTACGGCCCCGCCGTGAGCCACCCCTCTGCCCCCTTCTCCCCCTCGCCTGGTCTCGTCGTCACGCCCGTCGTCGCTGCGAAGACCGCATGCGCCCCGTTGCCTCATGGCTGCCGCCGGCTCCTCCACCGCAGCCACCATGCTCGTCGCCTGCCTCTGCTCGCTGTCGCCGCGGCTGTTCCGCTGCCGTACCACGTAGCCGTGCCCCGACACCCGTCCGCACTGCCCCTCCTCGGTGGAACTGCTGCGGCCTCACTGTTTCGCGCACTCGCAGCCCCCCCGCTCGCGCACGATGCCGCTGGCCGCCGGTGCTCACCTCGCGTGCGTGCCCTCCCGCGCTCTCCCGCAGCCATGCCGCTGCCGCATTCCCTGCTCCGGCCCGCTGCCTCGCCGCGGCTCTGCCGGCCCAACCTCGCTGCCGCCTCGCTCCGTCGTGCCTGCGGCCACCTCCAACGATGCGCCGGCGCCCGCTCGGCCCTCATATGGGTCGGGCGCCAGCAGCGCCCGCGCCCGTAATCGCTGCCCGGCGACCGCTAAGGCCCTGGGGCCATTGTCGTGTGGGGCCCGCCCCTATGAAACGTTAAAAAAAGGAATTAAATAAATAAATAAAAGTAATCAATCAATTAATTAACTTAAATAACACTATTTAATTAACCTAATCACCTAATTAAGGTAATTAACCCAGTTTAGTTAGTCTGAGTCTATGACGTACGGGTCTTACCTGTCAGGGTTGACCTAGTCAGCCTTTGGTCCTGCTGACATCATGTTGATGTCATGCTGACATCATAATTGCATTTTCTAATTAAATTAATCTGATAATTCCAAAAATAAAATGAATTAAAACATGGAATATTAATATAAAATAATCCATAACTCGGATGAAAATACTTTGTACATGAAAGTTGCTCAGAATTTCGAGACGAATCCGAATAAGCAGTCCGTTCGTCCACTGCACATCCCTAGCATAACGAACATGCAACAATCCACCTCTCTTTCATCTGCCCAAAAATGTCAAACACCGGAAATACTTTCCTGGATGTTTTCCCCCTTCGCCAGTAGCACCTAGTACCGCGTTAGGGCATACCTAGCACCGCGTATTGTCATGTTATGTTTTGTGATGCTTTATTTGCTCCGTATTCATTGTTTCTTCCCCCTCCTTCTCTCTCGATAAACGCCGAGACCGACGCCGACGCAGCAGAGGACGACTACGCTCCGGACGAGCAGCCTTCTGACGACCAACCCCTCTCAGCAGAGCTTCCAGGCAAGCCCCCCCCTTGAACATCCGATATCACCCATTCTATACTCTCATGCTTGCATTAGATTTTGCTACTGTAAATGATTGCTCCTATTCTGATGCATAGCCTGCTTTTGTAACCTGCTTATTGCTACCTTACCAGCCTATTTCAAACTGCTTAGTATAGGTTGGTTAGTGAACCATCAGTGACCCCCACTTTGTCCTTGTTGCCTCTGCTTCATCATCGACGACTCGATCAACGTGATCGACGACCAAAGACCGACACCTCACTTCACCCCCTTTGTTGTATGACTCTGCATAGTTACTATCGAGTGCCGATGGTGATACCTCGTAACGCACTCCTGATGATAACTCTACAGTGTAGCTGTTCGGTCATGGTCATCGAGGGCGATTCCTCCTTAACCACTCCCGATACGACTCTGTCGTTCAACCCCTCTAGTGTGAACCTCGAGGGTGATTCCTCCTACGTTCACCTTGATGATTTCATCGAGTGGAATCCATCAAGGGTGATTCCTCGGGGTTTACCCCTTGATGTTATGACCACACGGTTACTTTCACCTTTGTCGCAGGCGGGTCGACCCTGATGGGTACCCGCGGGGAACTTATGCAGTCGGGTTTGCCAGGAGGGCACCCGAGAGATATTGTGGCGGAGCATCAGAAACTCTGATCGTCTCCGTGAGTTACTAAATACGCCTAACGGATTTGGGTAATTGATCTAAGTTGGCCAATGGCCTATACGCACTACCACCACGTGGGATAATGGTTTATGGTGCCCTCTACGTCGTACGTTTCTCCTGAAAGCTCATCAGACGTCACAGTTCACCGTGCGGGCTGATTGTTGGGGTTGGGTTGGATACTTCACTGACGAGTTCAGTGTCGCGCCTGCTCCCCGGCTAGTCTCGCAATGCGCAGGAGCGCCCGGGGCAATGGCCCAAGACCCCTGGATGCATAGGTTAGTTTGGCGTGTTGACCTCTCTGCTGAGCCTAGGTAGGGCGCTGCTTCGTGTCAATCTCCCGAGGTCGGGCATTACCCAACAAGTGTGTACGGCCAGAGGTGATCGAGCGTGTTGGGTAACAGTAGTGCACCCCTGCAGGGAAGTGATCTATTCGAATAGCTGTGTCCACGGTAACAGGATGCTCAGTTTGGTATCCCGATCTATTACATGAACTGGATACTTGTTTAATTAATTGAAGCTCCGGGATCGCTTTCTCGCAGGGAGTCGAGGAAGGATCTCCAGGCTTTGCCTCAACATGCTTGCTTAATAAAATGCTTTTTGTACTCTTCTAATTGCTGCAAGATGGTGGCTTCGTGAAGAAGCTAGTCTTTGATAGGACTAGGTCTTCTCTCTTTTCTGGCATTTCTCCAGCCCAGTCCACATATACAGCCTTTCTTTGATAATGTTGCTTATGTAGTGTAGATCCTTGCTTGCTGAGTACTTCGGATGAGTACTCATGGTTGCTTTGCTATCTCTTTTCCCCCATACCCCTTTTGGTGTTACCTCAGACGATGGAGCTCCGGAGCCAGATGTCCTCGCAGGAGCTTACTACTAGGAGGGCCCAGACGGCACGTACTACTGGATTGAGCCAGCCGACCAGGAGTAGGATCGGAGGTCCCAGGCAGGAGGCCTGCGCCTTTTCGATCGTAGTGTTTTCTTTTGCCTCGCCTTTCAAAGGCCTGTCTGTTTTATCTTTTATATCTGTACTCAGAAATCTGATGCTTCCGCTAATGCTTGTAAGCGAGCTTATGTATTCGAGCCCTCGAGGCCCCTGGCTTGTAATATAAAGCTTGTATTATTTTGATTTGTGTCTAGAGTTGTGTTGTGATATCTTCCTGTGAGTCCCTGGGCTTGATCGTGCGCATTTGCGTGTATGATTAGTGCATGATTGAGCCGGGGGCACCACAAGTTGGTATCAGAGCCGACTGCCTGTAGGAAGCCCCCTTCCAATTCCTTGGCTGAAGTTGAGTCTAGACATTGCTAAACTTTTACTAACATGGTTGTGTGTCTTATGGGCCCACGTCGCCAACTGGGTGGTATTAGGATCTTGTATTCCTTTTCTATACTCTGGGACTCTGATCTCTCTTCCTTTCGGGTTAAAATTTTACTAACTCCAACATTAGGTTCTCGTAACCACTTCATCCCGGAGAGCCCTTCACCCCAGATGATCATCTGCTTCATCAGAAGATTCCGAAGATACTCTTCGATGTTTCCCGAAACCCCGAGCCCACTGCTTTGAGTTCCTGACCATCGATATTCCCCGTGAATAACATCCTTGCTGTTGTACCTTCATCCCTAGTTGCTTTGTTTTTACAAGTTACCCCTAATGCTCTCCGTTGTTCCGAGAATCCTTTGTGTCTTCTGCCTTGCAGCTTCTTATCGCACTGCAGATAATTCACTTACCCAGGATTCGTGTCTCCCCGGTTGTTCACGTGCTTTCCAAAATACTTTGAAATGCTATCTGATCTCCCAAAAATCCGCTGCAGCCTATTGCTCCCGAAAGTCTTGTCTGCCTGCATTATGGTTAAATCCATATGTCTCACAATATTCATTAGCATTCTTTGTCATTGTCATTCCGAGTCTATTGATTCAATATGAATGAGAATAATCCTTATCATCCATTGATTCCTAGAATTCGTCCTTCCGGCTCAGACGTCATTTTGGACATGAGTTGGTTCTCGGCTGGTCAAGTTGCAACTGATTGTCCATCTAGTTCTATTTAATTTACTCATCTGTTGATCAAAGCCTCAGCTCCTGACTCTTCATTTTGAAATCATAGCTCCTTGGTGCTTAAGCGTCGAATTAATTCGATGTTTCTAAAATCTGATGTCGTTACATTCTTTCTTCTTCTGGTTGAGTACCGCTATTCACGTCAGATCCTTTGTCGTCTCCCTGATCTTTTGTTGGCTTAATATCCGACAGTGTCCTTCATATTCAAAGATCTTGTGAGCTCTTCCCTGATACATAATGCCTTTGGTAAATTGTATCCTCTCCTTTTGTCAACCATGCTCTGATGTCGAGCTTGTATTATTTACTCCTGAAGTTTGTGGTATATGTTCCTAAGAGGCCCCGATGGGTTGAACCTATGCCTTTTCTAATCTGTGTGAACCCGGAAACAACCACGGGTCATACTCTACTGGTGTTATGTCAGATAAAATTTCAACACTACAACTTCGTCGAAGGCGAGAAGTGAATGAAAGGTTATGCATTAAAGAAGTGGGAGTCGACCTTGAACCTTTGTGTTCATGCCCATGAACCCAGTGTGGAACTTATCATGGAAGCTTCTTGCAAAAATATTTAATCTTTTAAATAATTCTTCCGGTGTCCTTATATTGGATCCCTAGCAGCTATGGTTCCGACCATGCTAACCTTATTTAATATATTTCTGAAAGGAAACCGTTCCAGTGCCTTGTCTATTTTTGACAAGGTTAAAGTATCTGATATCGCAAGTCAAACGATCCAGTTCAGTTACTATCCTGATCCACCTTCGAGTTTTACCTTTGTTATCTCAAGAATATCATCGAACTACATAAATGCTTATGAGTTCTTCATCAACTATTATTCTCACCGATTCCAATTCCCCCCCGGGTTCTGAGTTATTAGTCACTCGAGAACACCAATAAGTGAATAGATTTTGCACTCCGATTCAATAACTCTTAGTAATTTTGTTGCTTACAAGTTTAATAATCCTTCAAGTCATTCCTAGCCTGATCAGCTATATCATTATCGTGCTAAATTTTAGCTGTGCTACCTGGTCGTTCTTCCCGGAGCACATTTTTTTACGGAGAGCTAAGCTTACGTCGATCTTCCTCGCCATATCATTATGCCTCGAACAACAAGCTGGATTCCAATCTTTCGCTACATCAGTCCTTTTGCTTGATGTCATCGCTGTTTGATGTCATCCTCATGAAACCTCTCGATGAATTGTGTCATGATCACCGTCAACAATTTAAGTCATTCTGATATATCAATTGAATTCATGATGAGAAATAACATCCTTGCCCCTCGATGAATTGTGTTATCATCGACCACTTTATTGCCTTCCCTCCAACACAAACTTGCTCGTGTTTTGTGTTATACCTTGAGTTCCTTGCTATCCATCATTTGTTCTTCTTTACCTTGGAGTATTACCATCTTTTAGGTCAGGAATGTCATGATAATTTCACCACCTCTTAAGAATTCTTGATACAAGTGATACATCTCGCCGTCTACGTTCAGTCCTTGGTCCCCATGTTGTTTCTAACCGGAATACCGACAAATGGACTGTGAGGTGTAAAATTCAAAACTTCTAGCTACCCTATTGCTTGTAAGTTAATGAACGATAGTTTCATTCTTTGTGTATTGGTTATCGAATCACCATTCTAACATTGATCTTGCTACCTAAGCCCATATTTCGGGTGCACCTTTCAACCAATGTTTAATTGTGTATGAATTACTCGAGCATACATCATTATATCATTTGATCTGACAAATGTTATCTCTTTGTTCACATAATTGTGGAAATACATCTTTTGGAAATCTCGATGAATTGTCGCTAAGTTCATCAGCCACCTCCTCATCCTTTGCTTGGTTTAATGATGAACTCTTGTGTTAGAACTCGCTTCCTTAGTTCATTTCCCGAGAATCTTATAATGCCATCTTGTCAAGTTGTGTGCACCTTTTCTTCTCAGGCATAGTGAGTCTGCGGTATCCTGACACCAATCAGATCTGAATCTCAGTCAGATATGATGATTGGAATATATTTCCAAGAGTTATAACACTAGCCTTTATATGAACCGGTAAGGTGACGTCATGCCTAGCACACCTGGCCGGAGGACCTATTGTTATAGTTTCCTTTTTAGCAAGATTAGCCATTCATCCATGCGGAAATTGTAAGACTTATTCTATAAAGAAGTTCCCGTTGGATCCTTTGTATTCCGAAAGTCTGACCTTTACTTGATGACCATGTCTATGCTATCTCGAAGCATGTCTGTGGTACTCCAATTTTCAATAAGGACATTTGAAGCACAATACTAAAATTTCATTATCAATTATCCAAACACCATTGTATGGGTAATGTCATGAAATTCTTCCCCCCTTACCTAAATGGTTTCTACTTTATATCCCGTCATGGATATCGTGCTCTACTTGTCCTTGGGAAGGATATATCCCTGAAATATGTGTTTGAACACATGTTCCTTTCCATTGTTCTGTTTAATCTGATAATCACATATTTTCCTTTCCATTGTTTTGTTTAACCTTTCTTGTAATCTAACTTAACTAAGCAGTAATAATTCCCTGCTTAGGTAAGCACCTTGTTGTACCACTCTGTCAGTAAGACCCTGTTACTATTGTTGATGACATTCCGGTAACCACCGATGGACGAGAACTTTGCCTATTGGTCTGCCTCGTTTAACGAGAAGGAAGATGGTTCTCTTTGTCCCTCGCCCTTGGTACCGACGTTGTTGCCGACATAACTGACAGGCTATTCTCTGCCATGCCTTGCTATCATAACCGTGCAAGATGTCAACGCCTTTCCTACTTTTAACCCACATGGTGGGCCCATAACCCACAGTTCCACAGGATCAAAGCCTGACTCTCCTGTACACCCTGTTGTCAAAGTTATTCCTCGCGCGTGGCCTCGTACGTAATTCACGAGCCACCTTCCGAGGGATCATCAAATTCTGGTATCAGACACAGCACTTATTCTCGTTGCTCTAGACCACTTTCACACTTTGTTTCAGACATCGAACGATTGTCTATTTACTTAAAACTTATTACTGTACCTTCTTGCTTGGCTCTTGATGTGTTTTGTTTGACCAACTCAAGAGATACCCATGTGTTCATTCATGGGATAACCCCTGATGATTACCCCTTATAGCCTTCTATCGTTGCCGAGTTGCCCCTTTCCTATTCGTAAGTACGATGGAGTTCCCGAAGAAAGGATGCCGACTTCATCATGCAGACCTGAAACAGAGGAATGAAGACATCAACATAGTGGGTCGACCTCCTCGAGAAGAGCAACGAAGACCGAGAAGAAACGTTAGAATTTCATAACCTAGTCTTTTCCCCTTGCTCCACCTCTTAAATCTCAGGACGAGATTTCTTGTAGTGGAGGAGATTTGTAACACCCTGATAGTTAGGCTACAGTAATCCCATGTTAATGATGCCACGTCACCACAGTTACTGTTGTTAGTCACGCGTTAGTTCGAAACCGATTCAAATCCAAATTTGAATTTAAGTCAAACGATAAAGGTTTTCAAATATTAAAACTAAAATGTTTGGGTTGTGCCAGATATTGCATAAATAATTATGGTGGAGAATCCACAATTTTATAACGTATTTAATTGCACTGAAATAAATAAAACAGTAACAAAAACAAATAATTAAATGCCTTTTTCTATTAATAAAATATTAAGCTAATTTATTTTATTGCCTGAAACTATTGGGGCAGTGGCATGTTTATTAAAACTAAATTAGGGACTAGTTTTGTATTTCATTTAAACTATAATAAGGTGAAACTAAGAGAAAACAGAAAAGAAATAAAAATAAAACAAACAAAAAGAAAAGGTCAAACCCCCCTCCCCTTGGGCAGTTTGGCCCATCTGGCCAATAGCCAGCTAGCCCACTTCCCCTGGCTTATATGGCCTGCGCCACCACCTAACCCTAATCCCCTCCCTCACAACCCCCCCGATCCAGTCCCCTCCCCTCTCCCCGATATGGGCGGCGCCCCACCCCCGACGCCGCCAGCGCTCATCGTCGCCGACGTCGTTCGCCATCGCCGGCGCCACCCACGTCGCCTCCCCGGCCTCTCCCTCACTGGACCACCCCGAGCCTGCTGCCATTCCCCTACGACCCCGCCATGAGCCACCCCTCCGCCCCCTTCTCCCCCCCTCGGGTGGTCTCATCATCATGCCTGTCGTCGCCACGAAGACCGCACGCGTCCGCGGCCGCGCGCACTCGCCCCGTTGCCTCACGGCTGCCGCCGGCTCCTCCGCCGCAGCCACCATGCTCGCCGCCCGCCTCTGCTCACTGCCGCCGCTGCCGTACCATTCAGCCCTGCCCCGACACCTGTCCGCGCTGCCCCTCCTCATCGGAACTGCTGCGGCCTCGCCGTTCCATGTGCTCGCAGCCCCCCGCTCGCGCATGACGCCGCTGGCCGCCGCTGCTCTACTAGGAAAAGGGCTATAGCTAATATGGACATTAATGGCGCACCATGTGTAGGTGCGCCATTAGTGTCCATATCACTAATGGCGCACCACACCCACGGTGCGCCACTACTAACAATTTTTTTTTCCAAAACTAGTAATGGCGCACCACACACTCAGTGCGCCACTACTAACAATTTTTTTTACTGGTTTTCTGAAACAACCACGGTGCGCCACTACTAACAAATTTTTTTTTTATTTTTTTTTGCAAAACTAGTAACGGCGCACCACGTAAGAGGTGCGCCATTAGTAACCAGGGTTACTAATGGCGCATTGTTAGGTGGTGCGCCATTGGTAACCTGAGAGCAGCTAGATATTTTGGACAGCCACCTACCGCACTCACTTTCCCCACTTCATTCTCTCCACCTCCTCCTCCAAGCTTGTCTCGGCTGCCTCCTCCTCCTCACCTCATTTGCACCATAGATTCACCCAAATTAAGTGGTTAAATTTCCTTTTTTTGATAAGTAAGTAAGGGGAAAGCTTTCTTTATGTTGTAGATCTACTTTTTTCTCCCTCCAACAACGTGCACATGCACTTTTTATGGCCTAGATCTACGTATGTTTGTGGTGTTGCATATGTTTGTGGTTGCAGGTACCGGTATTTGAAATGCGATAGTTGCCAATATTTTGCCGGAATGTTGATTCATTTCCGTTTCGGCGAGAATTTGGCACTATGCATTCTTTTTGGTCCTATTTTTAGGCAAAGTCATGCCAAATTTTTTTTTGGTTCTAAAATATCGTTTTGCTCTACCCCGCAGGCGACCATGGTCTGCACGATGACTGAAGGCATCGTGAATAGGTTTTTGAGCTCCGCGAAGGCCGAGATGCTTCAAAAGAACGAGAAGGAGATAAGATGTCCGTGTCGAAGATGCAAGCTGAAGAGCCTTATGGACCCGGATTCCGTACAGGTGCGGGACCACCTGCTCTTGCGTGGTTTCATAGATGGCTATCGGTGGCAAGGTGATGAAGATGGTTATGAAGTCGTCCATGGGGGCCGGGGAAGAAATAAGGAAGGGCAGCAAGACAACCGCGGCGAGGGCGGGCGAGAAGACGAAGAATCTCCAGGACATGATCACGAAGTAGATGCAGTACAAAGTCATCATGTAGAAGATGCCGGACATGATGATGAGGAAGATCAAGATGAAGGGCATGATCATGAAGATGAAGATGCCGGAGCAGACGACGATGGACCATCGATGGGCTGGGTGCAGGACCCTCATATTCAAGAGCTGCTTCTCAAGCAGACGGATAACGCAAGAGCTGCCGCCCGAGAGAAAGCCAAGCTGGATCAACTGGAGATAGACGCGGTTACTCCATTGTATGAAGGATGCAGGCCCGAGGATACCCGCCTAAAAGTAAAGCTCATGGCTCTGGAGATGAAGGTAAAACACAAAATGACCGACGCATGCTTCAACAAGAACATGTCATTCTGGCACGAACGTCTTCCCATGGGGAACAAGTGCCCGACCAGTTTCGAGGAGGCGAAGAAAATCGTGTGTCCTCTAGATTTACCGCACGTGAAATACCATGTGTGCAAGAACGATTACATCATTTATCGGGACGAGCACGCGGAGTCTACCTTATGTCCGGTGTGCGGCATGACTCGATACAAGAAGAGGAAGAAAGCTCCTCGAAAAGTGGTGTGGTACTTTCCGATCACTCCTCGTCTGCAGCGGTATTTCGCGGACCCTAAGGCAGCAAAGCTCCTGCGTTGGCACATGGATAGGGAGGAGAAGAAGCGAGAAGATGACGAAAATGATCCGGAGATAAATAAAAAAGACAAGATGCTGAGTCACCCTAAGGATGCGAGCCAGTGGCAAGCGTTGAACTTAAAACACCCAGAATTTGGGAACGATCCAAGGAACATCATGCTGGGCGCAAGCACCGATGGAGTCAATCCGTTTGGCAGCTAGAGAAGCATACATAGCACCTGGCCTGTGTTTGTGTGGATGTACAACCTTCCCCCCTGGAAGTGCATGAAGAGGAAGTACATTCACATGAGTATGCTAATTGAAGGGCCGAAACAACCAGGGAACGACATCAATCTGTATCTGGGGCTGCTGAAAGAGGAGCTAGACACGCTGTGGAAAACGCCAGCCAATACGTGGGACGCCGCAGAGAAAGAATATTTCCCTATGAGAGCCGCACTACTCACGACGGTGCAAGACTATCTCGGTTACGGATATGTCGCGGGGCAGGTGGTCCACGGATTTCGTGCATGCGTCAGGTGCATGGATGACACAACGTATTGCCAGCTAGATAGAGATCCCGGGTCTTCGAAAACCGTGTTCATGGGACATCGAAGGTGGCTTCGCGACGATGACTCATGGAGAAAACGCAAGGATCTGTTCGATGGTGAAACCGAACCCCGAAGACGCCCGCGTACGAGGAGCGGCGAGGAAATAGACGAGCTGTTGAAAAATTGGAAAGAGTGCCCACCGCCTGGAAAGAAGCAAAAGGCGCCAGAGCCGCTGCTGAAGGTATGGAAAATGAGGTCGGTTTTCTGGGACTTGCCGTACTGGAAGATCCTCCGTGTGCCTCACAGCCTTGATGTCATGCATATCACGAAGAACGTGTGCGAGAGTCTGCTTGGTACCCTGCTCAACATGCCAGAGAGGACCAAAGATGCGTCGAAAGCAAGGGCGGACTTGAAATCAATGGGCATCAGGGAGGAGCTTCACGCTAATGATGATGATGAGGCGAAGGACACGGAAAGTCGTTGCAAAGGCAAAAAGGCCAAGAAGATCGGAAATGACTGCCCTCCCGCGTGCTTCACTCTAAGTCAGGAGGAGATCGAGTAGTTTTTCACCTGCCTAGTAGGAGTAAAACTTCCTTACGGCGCGGGGAAGATAAGCAGATACCTAGACTCAGCGAAGCAGAAGTTCAGCGGGATGAAGTCTCATGACTGTCACGTGCTGATGACGCAGATACTTCCAGTTGCAATCCGTGGGATCATGGACGCGCACGTCCGTGAAACGCTATTTGGCCTATGCAACTTTTTCGACGTCATCTCTTGGAAGTCGGTTGGCGTGAGGCAACTCAGAAGGCTACAGGAAGAGATCGTGGTGATACTATGCGAGCTTGAGATGTACTTCCCGCCCGCATTCTTCGACGTTATGGTGCATCTGCTGGTCCATATCATGGAGGATATCATCCAACTCGGGCCGACGTTCCTGCACAGCATGATGCCGTTCGAAAGGTTGAATGGTGTCATCAAAGGATACGTTCGCAACATGTCATGTCCAGAGGGAAGCATAGCCAGGGCCTTTCTGACCGAATAGTGCATCTCCTACTGCACGAATTATCTAGGCATCGAGAACCCCGTTGGTCTGCCCATCAATAGGCACCTCGGCACGCTCGCTGGATGGGGTCACCGCGAGGGTCGCCACAAAATGCATGTCGACTTCGAGGGTCGACTCGCCGACTTTGAAAGAGCAAACCTAGTCGTGCTACAACACATAGACGTGGTCGATCCTTGGGTGGTAGAGCACAAAACCTTTATTGAGAAGACGTACAATGACCGAGGCCAACAGAGGACGGACGGAGATATAATCAAAGAGCACAACTCATGTTTCACGCGTTGGTTCAAGGAGAAGCTTTTGTCGTACCCTTTACATGAGGATTCTTCCGCGGAAGAAAAACTCATATTCGCCTTGTCACAGGGCGCCGAGCACAACCTGATGACCTATGAGGCGTACGATATCAACGGCTACACATTCTACACCGAGGAAAAGGACATGAAGAGCGATGGTTATCAGAACTCCAGGGTAACGATGGAATCCTACACCGGTAACGATAAGGACAGATACTACGGAAGGATCGAGGAGATCTGGGAGCTGAGCTACGCTGGAGAGAAGGTCCTGATGTTCCGTGTCAGATGGGCCAAGAGCGTCCTAAAAGAAGACCGGTATTTCACCACCATGGTTATACCCGAAGCCAAATCCAAGACCGCGGGCGCAAACGTCACCGCAAAAAATGAGCCATGGGTACTGGCTTCCCAAGTGGACCAATGCTTCTTCATTACCGACCCGTCAAAGCCCAGTCGTGTTGTTGTGAGGAGAGGCAAAAGGAAGATCATCGGAATGGATGGAGTCACCAATGAGCAAGACTTCGACAAGTACGGCGAACCGAAGATGGAACATGGCGACGACGATGAAGTGCCATACACCACAAGAAGAAGCAGGACCACCCTACCTAAAGGACGTCCGTTCAAGAGAAGAACTCCATTTGCGAAAAAGAAGGGCAAGAAGATTGTGAAAAGATAGCTAGCTAAGATCGATTGTATTTAAATTGTAGTCTTCATTTCTCGATTGTATTTCGACATATTGAAATGATATTTCTTCTGTTCTAGTCCTCATGAATATTTATTTATGTTTATTCTGGTATACCAATTTTTATTTGATGATATTTTTTGAACTCATGAATATTTTTAAATTTCATGGGCACTTTTGAATTCATGAATATTTTTTCAAATTTGATGATATTTTTTCATATTCATAAATGTTTTCCAATTCACAAATGAATGCAATAAAAAAAAAACAAATTTGATGATTTTTTTCAAATAACAAATTTGATGATATTTTCAATAACAAATTTGATGATATTTTTTTCATATTCATAAATATTTTCAAATAACAAATTTGATGATATTTTTTCACATTCATAAATGTTTTCAAATTTGATCGTCATTTTCTAAAAAATTATTAGATGCAACTAAAAATAATAATAAAAGGTTAGTAATGGCGCACCAGGAGAAGGTGCGCCATTGCTATCAAGGTACTTATGGCGCACCCCTAGGAGGTGCGCCATTGGTATACCAATTTATATGATATTTTTTCAAATATTTTCAAATAACAAATTTGATGATATTTTCAAATAACAAATTTGATGATATTTTTTCATATTCATAAATATTTTCAAATAACAAATTTGATGATATTTTTTCACATTCATAAATGTTTTCAAATATTATCGTCATTTTCTAAAAAATTATTAGATGCAACTAAAAATAAAAAAAAGAGTTAATAATGGCGCACCAGGTGTCGGTGTACTAAGTATTGGGCCACTAGTACCCCTTACTTGTGCACGGGCAGTTGTAGCCGTCCTCGCGGCAAGGCTTGCCGGGATCAGCTCGAGTTCGATTTAAGTCATCAAGGAAATCATCAAGTCAGAGATCTGAGAATCAGCAAATAAGCAAAGCTGGAAATCGAAGGCCAGCCTCCCCGGCAAGATCCTTGCCGGGATGGCCCGTGGAGCCCGGCAAGCCTCGGCACCCGACAAGGCTTGGTTCCCAGCAAAGCTCGACGCCCGGCAAGCCCTGGCGCCCGGCAAGGATTGGTGCCCGGCAAGGATCGGTGCCTGGCGAGGTTCTGCCACTGTGCCAACGCTTCGGCACAGTGGCAAACCTGACATTCTGGGTCCTTCTCTGGATGCGTGGCAACGCGCCAGTGGAGAAGAGCTTAAGCGGTGCTGATGGGATGGCCCCTTTTTCCATCCCCAAGAAAGTGAGGACACCTAAACGGACACCTCACGGTGCATTAAATGCGCTCGTCCTAATCCATCAGGGGTTAGGTATGATACCCTGTAGCTACTTTCCACCTCAATGTATGTACATTTTGCCACTGTCGAGACCCCTTTGATCATATAAAAGGAGGCCCAAGGCGACTGCTACAGGGGAGAAGAACTTCTGGCCCATTCTGCATGCGTAGCTGCTCTTTGAACGTACTGTTCATTACGAGCGCTCCTGAAGGCTGGGCTCAAGAACATCAATAAGAACACAAAGCAGGAGTAGGGTTTTACGCTGATCAGCGGCCCGAACCTGGGTAAAAACTTCCCGCGTCGATCACTGGTTCTGCTCTTTGCGTGTACCTCTCCCCCCGCCAAATCGTAAAGGGATCTCTCGGGATCCCATAGGTGTCGTGCCCCGACATCTTTGGCGCGCCAGGTAGGGGGATTGAGGTTTGCGTGAACCTGATCTGGTGGTTGACGCCCTAGTTCCTTCATCATCTTCATCATCATGCCGCCCAAGAAGAAGAACATCGCGACAGCACAACCGTCCAGGTCCGTTTTAACCGCGCCTTCGCAGACAGGCGATGGTGTGGGTGCAGAAGGAAGAGGACTGGAATCCCCGCGGCGTTCTGGTGACCCAAGCCAAGCGAGCGGTATCGTTCGCAGTGGCAGTGGTAACTTGCGCGCCGCTGGATCTAGAGATGGTGTTGTGTTGCCTATGGGTGGCACAACAAACTCTAGGGATCGAAGAGCGCCTGCTGGAGCTCCCGCGCCGGCGCGAGCCTCGCAACCTGCTCAAGTCGTGCGTGATGAGCGACATCATGGCGCTGGTGGTTCGGGGCATCCTCACGAAAAGGTTTCTGCGCATAGATCCCAAGATGCGCGGGACCAGCATGCACACCGAGCTGCCGGCGAAGGTGGCGCGCGGTCGCGTGACCGTGGCGGTGCTCCTTCTAACTTGGTTAGGAGTCAGAGCACCTCACGCACCTCGCACTTGTCGCCGCCACCTACGCCAGTGGAAGCCTTGGCACGTGCACAGCTGCTCCTCGATTTTCCTCCCGCTCCGGAGAAGATGGAGGAGTGGCGAGCTACTATCCAGAGCCTTATCGGCTTCGCTAACAAGGATGGACCGCAAGAGGCAGGGCCCTCTCAGCGGAGGCCCATCGATCCGACGCGAGCCGGTGCAGAGAAAACCGGAGGTGGTGCAACTACCGTGCACTCTCCTCCGTGGCGTCAGCAGCGGCTGATGACTCAGCAAGTCGACCGCCATGAAGAAGTTTCCACGGCGTCGTCCGATCCACGGATGCGCCGTGATCAGCGTCTGGTTCTCTAGGAACGAGGCAAGGAGGACGCTCGAACAACCATCGAGCGGCGTCGGGAAGCGCGCTATCAGTCCGATAAGCGCGCGGGGCCGGTTGTCGACGAGCCTGCGCCAGGGAACGTAGGAGACTTGCCTTACGAGGTAGGACCTCCAGCGTTTACCTGTGAGCTGCGGCAAGTCCAGTGGCCCAATCTCCGAACCTTCAAGCCAGAGGTCCCGGAGAAATATGACGGCAAGACCCATCCCTCGGAGTTCCTGAGCATCTACACCATTGCGGTGCAAGCTACCGGGGGCCGAGATGACAAGATACTTGCCAACTACTTCCCGTTGGTGCTCAAACCCAACGTTAGGTCGTGGTTGATGCATCTGCCGGAGGATTCTATTTCTTGCTGGTCAGATCTGTGCCATCAGTTTGTTGGCGCCTTAGTTGGAGGCCACCAAGCTCCTGGCCAAGAAAGTGATTTGCACATCATCCCTCAGAAGAAGGGCGAGTCCCTGCACAAGTTTATGCAGAGATTCAGCCGGGTGGAGTACAATATTCCTGATGTTCATCCTGCCGCTGTCATTAGCGCGTTCCATCAGAACGTGCGTAACCGCAGGATGCGGGAAGAGCTGGCAATGAACAAAGTCAGGAGTATTGCTGAGCTTTACACTCTGGCCGACAAGTGTGCTCGAGCTGAAGAGGGGAGGAAACTCCTCGGTGAAGCTGTTGGTGCGGCAGGCGACTCAGAAGAAGAAGATGCCGCGGCTCCGTCAAGGAAAGGCCGGCGGCGGAATAGGAAGCGCGGAGGCAAGGCCGTGCTTGCCGTCGAGGAATCCGGCAACCCTGGTGCCGCCAAGAGGGCCAAGGTTGGTGACCCCGGCAAGGATCTTGCCGGGTGCCCTTCCTGTCAGGCCTTGGCGGCTGCCGACAAGTCGGAGAACTCCGGCAAGCAGTATTGCAAGATCCATCGCACTAAGGGCCACGATCTCCAGAACTGCCGGCAAGTTGAGCAGCTTGCCGAGAAGCAGAAGGCCGAATACGAGAGGCGAGATAAGGAGAAGGCCCAAGATGGTGCTGAGGGGTCCGGCAAGAAACGCGGTGGCCGAGGAGGTGGCAGCGGCAAGGCCAAGCAACAAAAGGATCGGCCCGCTCGGGGCCGAGATAAAGAAGGAGATGATGATGAAGAAGATGACGAGTCCAGTGAGCAGGAATTCTAGAAGGCTACGGAGGCTATGTCCATTGATGGGGGTGCCTCGCTGCATTCTTCCCACCGCCAACTTAAACAGTGGATGCGGGAGGTTAATGCGGCAGAGCCATCCCCCGATGCATGTAGGCCTCTGAAGTGGTCCAGCACGCCTATCATCTTTGACGCCGAGGATCACCCTGATCGCACAACTGCGGTCGGGTGCTTGCCATTGTTGGTTTCCCCGACAATTCGCAACCTCAAGGTGACGAAGATGTTAGTTGACGGCGGGGTCGGCCTAAACTTAATCTCACCAGATGTGCTCACAAGGCTTCAGATTCCCGACGAAGACCTCGAGGAAACGGGTACGTTTCAAGGGGTCAACCCGAGAAGAACCCAGCCTAAGGGCAAGATCACACTGCCGGTAACATTTGGCAGCGAGCTTAACTTTAGGACCGAAAAGGTGGTGTTTGATGTCGCCAAGATCCCCATGTCATACAATGGGATCCTTGGCCGGCCAGCGCTGGCTAAGTTTATGGCGGCATCACACTACGCATACAACATCTTGAAGATGCCTGGGCCGTTGAGCGTCATCACTATCCATTCCGATAAGAAGGATGCGCTCATCTGTGCCGACCAACTTTACCGGGAAGCAGTTGCAGCACCTGCCATCAAGGCATCTGCTCCTGCCGCTGGAACTCCCGGGGGGAAGAAGAAGATAGGCAGGAACCTTGGCGCCAACTCCGGCAAGCGCACCTCCTCGGAGTGCTGCGCTTCCGTCGAGGACGTGCCAGAGAGTTCCACCGGCAAGAACAAGAAGTCCAAGGCTGCCCCGCCGGAAACCAAGAAGGTGCCTGCCAGGGAGGACGGAACGGGGGGAACTTTCACCATAAGTTCCACCCTAGATGACAAATAGGAAAGCGCGCTCGTTGCTTTCCTGCGGGCGAATGTCGACGTGTTTGCATGGCAACCGTCTGACATCCCCGGTGTTCCCAGGAAAGTGATTGAGCACCACCTTGCTGTCTGTCCTCATGCGCGGCCCGTCAAGCAAAGGGTGAGGAAGCAGGCCTTGGAGCGGCAAGAATTCATCGCCGAAGAAATTAAGATGCTGGAGGCGGCAGGACTGGTCAAAGGAGTGCTTCATCCAACCTGGTTGGCCAATCCGGTTGTAGTGCGGAAAGCGAATGGGAAATGGAGGCTTTGTATCGATTATACAGATATCAATAAAGCTTGTCCAAAAGATCCTTTTCCCTTGCCGCGCATCGACCAGATTGTGGATGCCACCGCTGGTTGTGATCTCCTGTCCTTCCTTGATGCCTATTCAGGGTATCATCAGATTTTTATGGCAAAGGAATACGAAGAGAAGACCGCCTTTATCACCCCATGTGGTACGTATTGTTTTATACGGATGCCTTTCAGGTTGAAAAGTGCTGGTTCAACATTCGCCAGAGTGATCCAGATTGGTTTTGAGCCACAACTCCATAGAAATATGGAGGCATATATGGATGATATAGTGGTCAAAACTAAGGATAAAGCAATGCTAATTCAAGACTTAGAAGAAACATTTGCGAACTTGCGCAAGATCAACTTGAAGCTCAATCCTGAGAAGTGCGTGTTCGGTGTTCCTTCCGGCAAGCTCCTCGGATTCTTTGTATCTTGCCGGGGAATCGAAGCTAACCCCGACAAGATCAGAGCCATTGAGCAAATTGAAGCGCCGAGACGCGTCAAGGATGTGCGTCGTCTTGCCGGCTGTGTTGCTGCTCTAAGCAGGTTTATTTCCAAATCTGCTGAGCGCGCCCTGCCCTTCTTCAAAATTTTGAAGAAGGCAGGTCCAATGAAATGGACTCCGGAAGCGGAGGCGGCGCTGCAAGATTTGAAGAAATACCTTTCTTCTCCGCCGACGCTAGTCGCACCTAAATCAAGTGGTTAGTGTTGCGCTGGTGGCGCAGAGAGAAGCTGATGAGGAAGCAACACCAGTGGCAAGACCGCCAAGTGACGCGGCAAGATCTTCCCTGGCAAGGGTTGATCCCGGCAAGAAAGGATTTGCGCAAACAGAAGAGCCCGTGCAGAAGAAAAAGGTGGTGCAGCACCAATTTATTTTGTTAGCTCCCTCTTACAAGGGGCTAGGTCAAGATATTCTGGTGTGCGGAAGTTGCTTTTCGGCCTCCTTATGGCCTCGAGAAAGCTGCGCCATTATTTTCAAGCACATGAGATCACCGTCGTCACTCGCTTTCCGTTGCAACGGATTTTGCAAAATCCAGAGGCAACCGGCAGGATCGTGGAGTGGGCGTTGGAGCTGTCCAGCTTTGGTCTTAAGTTTGAAAGTACTTCCACAATTCAGAGCAGGGCCTTGGCGGAGTTCATTGCAGAATGGACCCCGACGCCAGACGAAGAAGTTCAAGAAACAAGTCTCCCCGGCAAGGAAGTCGATCAGCAATGGGTTATGTACTTTGACGGGGCTTTTTCGCTGCAAGGCGCCGGTGCGGGTGTGCTGCTTGTCGCACCCACCGGAGAGCACCTCAAGTATGTAGTCCAAATGCATTTTCCCCGGGAGAGTTCAACCAACAACACTGCAGAGTACGAAGGTTTGCTTGCCGGTCTTAGGATCGCGGCAGACCTTGGTATTAAAAAGCTCATTATCAGAGGTGATTCACAGCTTGTCGTCAGGCAGGTCAACAAGAACTATCAAAGCCCATTGATGCAGGCCTACGTAGATGAAGTGAGGAAATTGGAAGAGCGCTTTGATGGTCTCCAAATGGAGCATGTCCCTCGTGCCGAGAACAACGTTGCTGACGACCTGTCAAAGCGTGCTACCCTCAAGTTGCCTGTGGAACCAGGAACTTTTGTGCTCCAATTGACTCAACCATCCGTGGCGCCATCGATGCGGCAAGAAAAGAGAAGAAAGTTGAACTCTGGCCAGTACTTCCCGGCAGAGCTCCCCGGAGCCGCCGGCAAGGAAGTTGTCGGGATCGACACGCCTGCCGGTGAACAACAGGCTCCGGCAGGGCCTCAGGCCCTTGCTGTCGAGACAAATGTCCCCCCGGCAGAGGAGATGCCTTTAGTCCTAGCTGTCGAGCCTCAGGCTCCAGCATGGGCGCAGCCCATTGTCCATTTCCTTCAGATAGGTGAACTCCCTGAGGAACAAGAAGAAGCGGAGAGAGTAGCCCGTCGGTCTGTTATGTACAAGTTCGTCGATGACGTCCTGTACAGAAAGAGACCAAACGGTGTGAAATTGAAGTGCATTCCTCGGGAGGATGGACTAGAGCTGTTGGCAGAGATACATGGGGGCATGTGTGGCTCTCACATAGGGTCAAGAGCGCTTGCTGGGAAAGCATTCCGGCAAGGTTTCTTTTGGCCCACCGCCCTCCAGGATGCGACTGCACTAGTAACCAGGTGTGAAGCGTGCCAGTTTCATTCGAAGAAATTACATCAGCCAGCTCAAGTTCTTCAAACAATCCCTCTCTCCTGGCCATTTTCGGTCTGGGGGCTCGACATACTGGGCCCCTTCCCCCGTGCTGCCGGGGGCTTTGAGTACTTGTACGTTGCTATCGACAAGTTCACAAAGTGGCCGGAGGTGGAAGCAGTGAGGAAGGTGACAGCGCAGTCGGCTGTCAAGTTCTTCAAAGGAATTGTTTGCCGTTTCGGTGTGCCTAACAGGATCATCACCGACAACGGCACGCAGTTCACAAGTCGCACCTTCATGCAATACGTCCAAGACCTTGGCGGCAAGATCTGTTTTGCCTCTGTTGCTCACCCGAGAAGCAACGGCCAAGCGGAGAGGGCCAATGCTGAAGTGCTGCGCGGTCTCAGGACCAGAACTTTTGACAGGCTGAAAAAGTGCGGAAGACGCTGGATTGATGAGTTGCCGGCGGTTCTTTGGTCAATCAGAATGACACCAAATCGAGCCACTGGCCAGACGCCCTTCGCTCTAGTGTATGGAGCGGAAGCAGTTCTCCCCACGGAACTCATATACGGATCTCCTCGAGTGCTCACTTATGATGAGCTTGAGCAAGAGCAACTGTGGCAAGATAACGCTGTGCTCCTTGAGGAGAATCGTCTTCAGGCTGCTGTGCAAGCTGCACGCTACCAGCAAGCTTTGTGCCGCTATCATAGCCGTAAAGTTCATGCCCGAAGCCTTGAGGAAGGCGACCTTGTTCTTCGACGGATTCAGTCCGCCAAGAATTCAAACAAGTTGATGCCAAAGTGGGAAGCCCCTTATTGGGTAGTACGAGTCACCAGGCCTGGCGCTGTCCGCCTGGAGACCGAGGATGGCATTCCAGTGAATAATTCCTGGAATATCGAACATCTTCGCAAGTTCTATCCATAAGGCGCGGTTGCCGGGGGCTCCCGGCAACCACCTTTTTGTACAAGTCTTGCCGGCAAGGCATGTGATCCTTTGTACAAAGCCAGGCGCAGACCCTGAGCACAAATGAATAAATTTGAGTGTTGTACATTTCCTTATTGATTCTCATGTTCACATTCATATATGCATGTTTGTCTAAGATGTTGTATAACACCTGATCCCGGTAAGTTCTAACGAACCATCAAGGTTTCATCTCTTTATTTTCTCTTCTTTCTTTTTCTTAAAGACAGAAGGATTCCTCACGCGCACATTTGCCGGGGGGGGGGGGGTGAAGGGAGACATGAATACCAGTTGGTGACGTTCGGAATCGTATGCTTGCCGGAGGAAGGACAAAGAGAGAAAGCTAAGTCCTAAAAACTCAGAGCAAGTTTTTCTTTTATTACCAAGTTATTTCCTTGGACGATTCCGACCATTGTATGGAAAATCTGCACGCGAAGGAACCCTTGTTGTAATCAGTTGCGCCCTTATTTTGTTTTGAGTCCGCTCAACGATTTAAGTGGCTGCACTGAGAACGCCAAGGAGTCTTGCCGGCCGCTGCGCCTCCGGCAGGCTGCTAAAGTCCCGCACCTAGCGCTCGCGGCAGGTTGCGCGCCGGCAAGTTTTTCAGTAAGCGTAGGATGAACTCCATACATAAAGGAATCAGACAAGGAAAGTAGCTAGCATGAGCCTAAACATAGTTAAATTATATTACATCCATGAATTGCCGCAGTCCTAACTCGAGACTTAACTGTCTTTTACATGAGATGATGGCGGCAAGAATAAAAGGGAAGCACTCAATCCCTGCGGTGGCCTTCGATCCTTTTGATGGAGTCCACCTTCTCAAGGATCGGTGCGATGCACTTCTCAAGCGCCTCAACATTTGCATCCTTTGGCAGGTGGCCGAGTGCGCTGGAGAGGTCGATGCCGGGATTGCTGTGCACCACCTTGAGGAGCACCTTGCGAAGGACGGCCCGGCAAAGCCGGCGAGTCTCGTTCGCCAGTTGGGTCGCCCGGCTGGACTGGAGCACCCTCAACACGTTGATGATACTTTCAAAGAACATCGTCAACCTGGCGCTTGGAGATATTCTTTCCTCGGAAGAATATCTGAAGTTTGACAAGCCCATGGTTGACAGTTCTGCGGTAAGCTTCTCCGCGGCAGCGATGAGACGACCAGTCCAGATCTCCATTCCCTTCTCGTACTCGTTCTGGGCAGCAGCGGCGCTCTTGAGCAGGTTCCTCTCTCCTTGGAGATCCTTGAGTAGAGCCTTCTCACGGGCCCAGCCGGCCTCGAGAGATTTCTGCAGCGTGGTTAACTTCAGCTCCAGAACCGCAATATCATCAGCCGCAGAGGAGAGCTGCTTGGTCTTGTCGGACAGGGCGACTTGCATCTCCGCCTAGGAGTGGAGGGTTTTTTCCCTGTCCCCCTTGAGTGTCGAGAGCTCCTTACCGTGCTCATCAAGATCTGTCTCCAGCCTCTTTACTTTGTCGCTCAACTCGTTCTTGGCGGCCTCTGCAGCTTCGGCAGCATCGACGGCCTCTTTGAGCTTGCCGGCGTGACTTGCAGTTAGAGCTTCGAGCGCCTCCTTGTGCTTCTGCTCCAGCTCCTGGGTCCGCCGCGCGACAAGATTTTCAATGTCTTCATCCTTGCTGTGAAGCTTGGCGGCGAGCGCCTGCTCATGAGCAGTGAGATCTTCCTCATGACAATCAAGAGCAACGCGGCGCCCCGTCAGGAGGGCATCTTCGGCAGCAATCCTTTGAACAGCTTCATCATGCGCCTCTGTGGGCGTGAAACAATTTGCAGCCTTTTTGGCACACTTCCCACATCGCGCGCTCCGTGCACGTAGTGGGGGCACAGTAAAACAAGATCTTTTACGAGCAGTTAGTTCCCTGCCACGCATGCCCGTGCACTGTTTGGGCCTAGCCCAACAACGCCTCGCACTCGTGTATGGCCCAGGCCCGGGGGCTCCTGTCGGTGTACTAAGTATTGGGCCACTAGTACCCCTTACTTGTGCACGGGCAGTTGTAGCCGTCCTCGCGGCAAGGCTTGCCGGGATCAGCTCGAGGTCGATTTAAGTCATCAAGGAAATCATCATGTCAGAGATCTGAGAATCAGCAAATAAGCAAAGCTGGAAATCGAAAGCCAGCCTCCCCGGCAAGATCCTTGCCGGGATGGCCCGTGGAGCCCGGCAAGCCCTGGCGCCCGGCAAGGATTGGTGCCCGGCAAGGATCGGCGCCTGGCGAGATTCTGCCACTGTGCCACCGCTTCGGCACAGTGGCAAACCTGACATTCTGGGTCCTTCTCTGGATGCGTGGCAACGCGCCAGTGGAGGAGAGCTTAAGCGGTGCTGATGGGATGGCCCCTTTTTCCATCCCCAAGAAAGTGAGGACACCTAAACGGACACCTCACGGTGCATTAAATGCGCTCGTCCTAATCCGTCAGGGGTTAGGTATGATACCCTGTAGCTACTTTCCACCTCAATGTATGTACATTTTGCCACTGTGGAGGCCCCTTTGATCATATAAAAGGAGGCCCAAGGCGGCTGCTACAGGGGAGAAGAACTTCTGGCCCATTCTGCATGCGTAGCTGCTCTTTGAACGTACTGTTCATTACGAGCGCTCCTGAAGGCTGGGCTCAAGAACATCAATAAGAACACAAAGCAGGAGTAGGGTTTTACGCTGATCAGCGGCCCGAACCTGGGTAAAAACTTCCCGCGTCGATCACTGGTTCTGCTCTTTGCGTGTACCTCTCCCCCCGCCGAATCGTAAAGGGATCTCTCGGGATCCCATAGGTGTCGTGCCTCGACACCAGGGGAAGGTGCGCCATTGCTATCACTATGTTTGTGGCGCACCCCTAGATGGTGCGCCATTACTAACCTTCCCTCCTCTATGTAGGTGCAGTGTGTTCTGTCCATCTCGCGGGCTGTCCCTCCCTCGCCAGATCCCCCTCACCCCCCGCGCCCGCTCCACCGCCGCCGACAACCCCCCGCACCCGACGACCCCTGCGCCCGCTCCGCCGCCGGAGTCGCTGCCGGAGCACTAGGAGGAGGAGGCCCGCGTCCACCAGGAGAGGAGGCCCGAGCACCTCGCGACCTCCCCGCCGTCTATCCCCGCCTCCCCCAAGCTCGCCGTCTCCGCCCTCCGTCTTCTCCGCTCCGGCCACCACCTCATCGTGGTCAGGTAATCTTCATTGCCCTCCTCCCTCTGCCTCTCTTCCTCCTCTCCTCCCTCCCGGCCATGCCCTCTTCTTCTCTCTTTTGCTAGGTTTAGGTCAAATTCCTCTCGAATTTAGGTCAAATTAGGTTCAAAAAATTGCTAATTTTGGTCAAATTTTGGTCAAATTTAGAATGACTGCAACTTAATATCTCTTGCATAGTGAAGTTGGCTGTTGTGGGGTTGCAGCGGGGCGGGGGTGGGATAATGATTTTGCAGGTACCCCGAGAGGCCCTTGAGTTTGCCGGAATGTCGATTAACTTGCGTTCCGGCAAATTCGGGTACTCCATATGTGTCCTATTTTCAGCAAAGGTCATGCTGAAATTTTCCATGAATTTTAGCATGACCTTGCTAAAAATAGGACATATGGGGTACTTGCGACTAATGCAGTTGATTTGCTGTTCTTATGGAATAAATAATAGATGTTTAACTGAAACCATTTACAGTAGGACTTGCAAGCAGTTGTGCTTGCAAGCAGTAGCCCTTCTCTCTTCTTCTCATTTCTCTCATCTCAAGCAGTTAAAAACTTTATTTAATTAAAACTACTACACACAAAATTAAATGAAACACAATGATCATATATATATGGAGTAAAGTTTCAGTATAGTTCCAAGCACAGTAAAGTTTCAGTAATGTTATGGAGTACTGAATTTTGCAATTTTGGTTCTCTCTAATTTTGCAATATTGCTTGCAGTCAGTATTGCTTTAATCTGTGAAAATTGGAGTATCATTATTGCTTGCTCTGTAGTGCATTTTTGCAAGGGACCTGATACTCCATAGTGGTGCATTTTTACTGCAACCTAAACTAGAGTAAACTAGAGTAGGACCTGATACATTTAAGCCATTTGCTAGCACTTCTTGACTAAGACAATTCCTAACAATTTCTGTAGATTTCCAAAATTGTTCCTTGACAATTATTGGCAACTAATACACCTTCTAACACAAGGAAAGACATGATAAACAGACACTTCACCCTCCCCTAATGGATGCATCATATAGTACAGAATAATCCAACCATAAATTAGTTCTTAGAGGAACCAACTACTTAACAATGTCTATTACAGTTACCATACATATTATTAATTAAATTATAATTCATTCATTCTTGTTCTTCTTCTAACCAACCAACCAACCCAGCAGCAGCAGCAGCGGCAACACTCATCTTCTTCTTCCTTGCACTCCAGTCCAGAAAATCACCATTATCCTTCTTCTCACGATACATTCCTTGCGCTCAGCTCATCTCAACTAACCACACATCTTTCTGCAGATCCCAGCTTGTCTTCTCCACCCTCCCCCTCCACAGGAGCATTCCCTGCTGCTGCTGCTGCTGCAGAGCCCCCCAACTTCTTATCAGATTCAGTCGTCGCACCTCCTCCTACAGCTTCTTCTGCATTCTCTGCTGCTGCTGCTGCTGCAGAAGAGCCCAGCTTATTAGAAGAAGATTCAGTTGGACCCCCTATAGCCTCGACGTGACTACCACTCGCCGCCTTCTCTGCAGCGGCAGAAGAGCCCAGCTTATTAGAAGAAGATTCAGTTGGACCCCCTACAGCCTCGACATGACCACCACTCACCGCCTTCTCTACAGCGGCAGAAGAGCCCAGCTTATTAGAAGAAGATTCAGTTGGACCCCCTACAGCCTCGACATGACTACCACTCGCCGCCTTCATATGTCCACTCCTAGGATCAAGCATGTATCTATCTACCACACTTGCGGCATAGGCAATGCCAGGTCTTATATGCCTTAAGTATAGGAGTCCCCCAACAAATCTGGCATCTCTTAGTACATTCTAAGAGATTTGCAGATTCCAAGGTAGATTCTATAGTTCCAAACAAGTAAGCATGAAATAGGAATGTAAATATGTGCACCTGATTCAAGTAAAAGAAGATTAATGTTGCATATTCCAATAAAAATGTGATAAAGAGAGCACCACCTATATATATATTGAGTATTGATTCAGCATCACATGCTTTTTTGGAGATTGATATAGCAAAAATATTTGTAGAAGAAGATCAGGGGTACCTAGGCAATATCACAAAACATCTCTCAATTGATCCCAAAACACCTAGGCAATATCACAAACATCTCTCAATTGTTCCTTGACAATAACCAACTTTTTGGCGACATTCCTCGAGAATTAGGTTATTTGGTCAACTTAGAGATCTTGTTCCTTGACAATAATCAACTTTTTGACCAAACTTTTTTCCTATTTAGAGTGAAACATGGCCCACAATGATGAGCCCGGCGGTTCGGGCAAGGCATTCTGGGAGCTGTCCCAGGAGATGGAGGAAGAACCTCACCGCTATGAGGACGCCGCGGAAGACACCGATCCCGACTACACAACCCCTAGTGGCGTAGGGGATGACACCAGTGATGGTGCCGTCGAGGATGCCACCACTGATGATGGTAGCGCACGCACAGATGGCAACCAACCGAAGAGGCAACGAAAGGACCGGCGCCCGAACATGCTCGGCACCGTCAAGGAGGAATTTACTGAAGTGTCCTCCAGTGGATAATGTGTTTCAAGTTATTTTTGTAAAACCTTCTGACAAGAACACATCTACGGAAAATGAGAAGAAAGATGACAAAACTTAGATCTATGCTTTATGCCTAGCTAGGGGCGTAAAATGATAGAGCTTGTTCGGAGGCAACCCAATAAATAAAATTTATTTTTGCCTTTTTCTTTATGTTCTTGACTAATTGCACAATTATGCTTCTGTTATAATTATGTTTTTTATGTTTTAATTAGTGTTTGTGCCAAGTAAAGCCTTTGGGATAGCTTTGGTGATAGTTGATATGATCTTGTTGAAAAACAAAAACTTTTGCGTACAGTAAAATAATTTTCTAGATTCACAGAAGCAACTAAAATTCCGAATTTTTTACACAGTATATATATACAAATTTCAGCTGGTGTCCTAAATTTTCAGATTTTTTGGAGTTACATTAGTACCAGAACAATTCGCATATTTACAGACTGTTCTATTTTTGACAGATTCTATTTTCTTTGCATTGTGTGCTTATTTTGATGAATCTATGGTTTGTATCGTAGGGGTATAAGCCATGGTAATGGTAGAATTCAGTAGATATAATGCAATAATAAAATTTGAATGGGTTTTCTATAGTACTTAAAGTAAAGATTGGTTTTGTTATACTAACGGATCTCACGAAGGTTTTGTTAAGTTTTGTGTGATTGAAGTTTTCAAGTTTTGGTTGAGATCACGATGGATGAAGGAATAAGGAGTAAGAAGAGCCTAAGCTTGGGGATGCCCCATGGCACCCCAAGCTATTATCCAAAGAGAAACAAGCAACTAAGATTGGGGATGCCCCCGAGTGGCATCCCCTCTTTCTTCTAACGACCATCGGTATTTTACTTAGAGCTATTTTTTTATTCGTCACATGAGTTTTGCTTGGAGCGTCTTGTGTTATATGAGTCTTTGCTTGTTTTGCTTTTTAGTTTGTGTCATCTATCCTTGCTGGACATACCTATTTGAGAGAGCCAATATTATGCTATGATTTATTAGAATTGCTCTTTAAGCTTCACTTAAAATTTTTGAGCTATGGAATTGCTCTAGTGCTTCAATTATATCTTTTTGAGCACGGTGTGCTTTAATATTTTTTGAAGAAATGCTCTCACGCTTCACTTAGATTTATTTGAGATTTAGTAATTTTAAAGAAATTCTCTCATGCTTCACTTATATTATTTTGAGAGAAGAAAATTTTATGCTCATGTTCTTCACTTAGATTTGTTTGTGCTATCAAAAGCAACATATGAAATTAGTCCCAAAGTAATAGATATTCAAGAGTGATATAATAAAAACTTTCATGAAGATCATTGGACAAAATAAACTTGATTCTTTGTAATAGTTTTGTGATATGATGATATAATGTATGAGTCATGTTGGTGAGTAATTATGCTTTAGTAAGAATATTGGTGTTAAGGTTTGTGATTCCCTATGCAAGCACGCAAGTCAATAGTTATGCAATGATATTATATCCTACTTGTGGTGCATTATTCGGTGTTAGTTATGCTTAATGCTCGTTTATGAGATTTTTTGTCTTTTGGTTGGTTGCTTCTCAATCTTTTTGCTAGCCTTCACTTGTACTAAGTAGGAATACTACTTGTGCATCCAAAATCCTTAAACCCAGTTTTGCTATATAAGTCCACTATACCTACCTATATGCGGTATTTCCGTGCCGTTCTAAGCAAATTTGTATGTGCCATCTCTAATTTTCAAAATAAATTTCCTTTTTGTGTGCTCGTACCGCTCATGAAACGGTAGGGGGTGGCTGATATTTTTCCATGCTAGATGTGTTATTCTCAAGATGAGTGTTTATTCACTTGTCATTGCACGCGAGTACGGCAAAGGTATTAGGGATGCCCAATCCCAAAATGAAAAATGAATTTACTTTATGTTGTCAAATAATCACTAAAAAAAAGACACATCCGTGACATTTTGGGCCGAACAGAATTTTTTTCTGTCATGCTTATGACACTTCTATGATGATAATTGTGACAAAAGCATATATCATCATAGATGTGGTGGGCTCCTACTTTTATGACAAAAAATCATGATAGAAAATGGGCTTTTCATCCTAGGCGGGCCGGGGACGCACCTGCATGACATTCTTTGGGCCGTCCATGACGGAAAAAATCATGGTAGAAGCGAGGGCGAGGAAAATTTCGGGGACTTCTCGGTTACGGTGGGTGGTCGGGGCCGAGCAATGCACGGAGGGATTGCGTGTTTCTCTCGTACACGTACGCGCGTGGGTGTGAGGCGTTGGGCTCTAACTGAACCCGAGTGAGGCTTTCGCTTACTGAACCCGAGCGATTGCACTAGCTACGTTACTGAACCCGATCGATCGATCCCTGGTTGTTAACTGAACCCGAGCGATTCCTTCACTACTGCTGCTAACTGAAGCCGATCGAACCTGCTGCTGCCTCTTGATGAACAATGACCGTTGTTGGGGTTGGATGAACAATTCCCGATGGGGGTTGGATTAACAGGACCCCGTGGTAGTAGAGGCTGTTGCCGCTGGATGAACAGGAACTCGATCGAGAGGAGGCCGCCACACACCCGAGCCGATTGAGGGTGGATGAACAGGACCCCGTGGAGGGTTGGTTGAATAGTAGCCAGTGGAGGCTGGATGAACAAGACCCTCATGGTGAACAGTAGCTGGTGGAGGCTGGAGGAAGTCGACGGTGGATGAACAGTAGCAGGTGGAGGCTGGAGGAAGTCGACGGTGGATGAACAGTAGACCATGGAGGCTGGAGCGAGGCAGTAGACGGTGGATGAACAGTAGCCTGTGGAGTCCCGTTTTGCGTTATGCCACACCCCTCCCGATGAACAGGACCCCCGTTTCGACCATAGGCACTCCAACACAAGTCTGTTTCCTCCGTTTTGCGGTACGCCACTCCCCTATCGATCAACAGCACCCCGTTTCGACCATAGGCACTCGAACACAAGTCCGTTTCCTCCGTTGTGCGGTATGGCAGATCCTTCCCGATGAACAGGACCCCGTTTCGACCGTACACGGTCGAACAAAAGGCTTTTTTCCTCCGTTTTGCGATACGCCAGACCCCGTTCCGGCTGTTCCGTCCAAGTCAGTTGGCTCCCGTTGAACACGACCCATTCTGACCCAGTGGCTTCGCTCCTGATGAACAGGACGCGTTCCGACCCAGTCACTTTGCTCCCGGTGAACACGACGCTGTTTCCTCCGTTCCGACCCAGCCGGTTAGCTACTGATGAATAGGACAATGTCGCTGCCGTTCGTTGCCTCTCCATGTATACGAGCCTTGGCCGTCTGTATGCGTGTGTACGCGTTTCGAGACCCCGCTCATATGTACGTACATGGCCGTATTTTTTGGCATGTGGCTGTATGTACGTGTACACGGTTTAGACGGGACAGCCTGAACTGCTACGTGGGGGGCTCTACTATGACATGTGCCGCTACTTATTCGGCCACAATTCATCGTTGCAGAGCGACCGATTGACCAGTATGTACATACACATTTGCGATAAGACAGAGAACAATACATACGCTTTAACCGGGTGGGTCCCAGCTGTCAGGAAGGATAAGGATGCACTTCCTTGCGTGCGAAGATATAGCTGCTGGGTCCCAGCTGTCAGGGGGAGGAATCATTTTTTTCCCGTAATAAGGACGCACTTCCTTGTGTGCAAAGAAGTAGCTGGTGGGTCCCAGCTGTCAGGGGAAGAAAACATTATTTTTTAGGGTAAAAAGGATGCAGTTGCATGCATGCGTCCATGGGCGTGGTGCGTCCCCACTGTCAGTCTCTCACGTACAGTCATCTTTCGATGACTCTCGTTTGTTGACCACGTGGACCACACCATGCCGAGCGCACCAAGGCCGGTGGACGACGGCGAGGCCCCAGACTGGAACGACCCGGAGATGGGGAAGATGCGATAGTGGAGTCGCAGATGGAGAGGAGTGGGAAACTTGACTGGTTTGGGTGCGAGGCAGCACTGCCGCCCACGGGAGACAGGAGCAAGAACAGAGGTTGAAGAAGCAGCACGGCTGTTGGATTAACATCCAGCGGTCCAGCTGCTAGAATCATTTGTTGATTAAGTTGACAAAGCCCTGCGTACGCGTCAGCTTAGTAGGCCCACAAGTCAGCCACCAAATCTGCCGGGTCCCAGCTGTCATCGGGAGGAATAGTTTTTTTCGTATAACAAGGAGGCACTTCCTTTCACGTGAAGATACAGCCGGTGGGTCCCAGCTGTCAGGGGGAGGAAACATTTGTTTTCATCTTAATAAGGAGGAACTTTCCTGGCGTGCAACCATGGACCTCGTGGGTCCCAGCTGTCAGGCTCTCCACGTACAGTCCTCTTCCGATGACTCTCGTTTGTTGACCATGCCGTGTTGAGTGTAGCAAGGCGATGGACGACGGCGAGGCCCCGGACGGGAACGACCTAGAGATGGGAAGACGTGGCAGTGGAGTCGCAGATTGAGAGGAGTACAAGGGTTATAATTGGTTCTGGTGCGGCGTGGGGTTGCAGTCGGTGGAGAATAATAGGAGGTGTGGAGGGGTGGAGGGATAGCCTGGCCGGCGGTGGGGTAGCGCTTCGCAGCGATCCATGATAAGCAGAGCCGCTAGCCGCCGGAGGCCGGAGCAGGCGGTCCCGGCGACACTGGAGGAAGAAGATGAGAGATTGAAGGTGCATGCCGGCCGTTGGATATAAATCCAATGGCTGTGTAGGCTTGCGTAGCCACATGTCAGCCTGCAAAAATGTGGCATATATTTGTCGGTGCAACAAACCCTGGGTCTGTTGCCCAGACTATGCACAGGCACGGGGACAAGATTGAAGCACCAACCCAAGTCAGAATACAAGGGACTAAGAGGTTCAAGGGACTAACATACAGATCAGAGGGACCAAGATCAAGCCAAAGAAGCAAGGCACCATCAGGGGAAGGGCCTCCTTTGCCGGGCAGGCGAGCTCGGCAAGGGGTGAGGCCACCCCCGGAAGACGACGTCCAAGACGTCCCGGCAGGGCCTGCTGGGGCACACGGAGGTGAAACCATCTCACCAACTACTCCACCACGATCCACGTCGTCAATCAGTGCGGTGTCGAACCGCGGAGTGACTAAGTGGCAGCCATTCACCACATGGGAGCCTCTCCCTACAGGAAACACCTGCAGATGACACCCGTCCTGCGACGTGTCAAGCGAGCAGGAGCGGAGCTGGTGAGATAGCCCGGCAAGCCTTGCCGGGCAACCAACAAAGTGACATTGAGCGGTGCATTTAATGCGCCCTGTCAGCCCGTAGAGTTAGGTATGATAGCAATGTTTGCTATCTTATCAGTGCATAATGACTGTTTTGCCATTGTGGTGACCCCTTTAATCTATAAAAGGAGGCCCATGGCAACCGTAGAGAGGGTTAGAAGGTTGGATAACTCAGACCCCCATACGCGCGTAGCCACTGCCGCCCTGAGGCGACCCTTGCCGGGAAAGTGTACTACGCTCCACCACCACCTTTCCACCATCAATCCACCAAAGCAGGAGTAGGGTTTTACGCCTCACAGCGGCCCGAACCTGGGTAAAAATGCCTGTGTGATCTCTGCCATGCCGCCACACGCTCGTCTGCTCTTTGTGCAACGCGACGCCCCCCTGCCAAACTAGCAAGGGGCCTCTTGGTCCCATAGGTGGCCGTGGTTTCCCGCGACATTTTTGGCGCGCCAGGTAGGGGGACCGCTTGTGCGAACCTGAAGGCGTGTGTAGCGCGTCACCTTCATCACCATCAGCATCATCGACGACACCATCGACCATGGCGCCCAAGAAGAAACCCGGTTCTTCGGCTCGTCCTTCGACCTCGAAGGCTCCGCCGCTCGCAGCCTCTAACGCTGCGGGGGGTGCGGAGACACGCGAGGACGTGGACGCTGCTGGGATATGGTCGGAGCAGGCGGCGTCGTCACCACTTCCCCCGCAGCCGACGCAGGAGCAGGAGACATCGGAGGAGAGAAGCATCAGCAACATCCCGACGGCCGCGCTCCACAAGGTCCGAGTGAAGGGGTTACTCCATCTGCGCCCCTTCCGCCCGCCGACGGGCACAGCCGCAGCAACGGCGCTCGGGCCAGGGCGAATCGCCGCCCTCCAACTGCTCCCACCACGGGTGCGGTCGCAGCGCGTGCACCTCCCCCGGGACATGTCGACAAAGCCGCTGCGCCCGACGGAGCCACTGGCCCTTGAGCACCTTCGCCACACCACCCTGCCATCCAGGTGTTCGCCCCGCAGCAGCGGGGGTGCAGTGCTGCCGCCACTGGCACCGTCAGGAGCCGAGCGACGATGCGATCGACTTCATCATCACCCATGCCAAGTACAGCCTCGGAGAACATGGCGCGGGCTCAGCTGTTGCTGAGGTTTCCGCCAACGGCCGAGCAAATGGACGAATGGCGTGCCACCATCCAACGTCTGCTTGGTTTCGCCCAAGCTAGGGGCTCACGGCGAGCTGGCCCGCCACGGCCGCCCCAAGTGACAGCAACGGCTCATGCTGCTGACCGTACAGAAGGGGCCGTCCCCATGGTGCAGTCCCCGCCACGGCAGCCAGTGCGAGCGCAACAGAATCAAGACCTCGACGATGTCTCGATGGCCTCTTCTAACCCTCGAGCGCGTCTAGGCCAACGATGAGCACCGGAGGATAGGCGGAGGGGAGACACGCGCACCATTGTCGAGCAATGCCGCGAGGACCTCCGCCGGACCGATGGGTGCGATGGCCCCGGCGTCGACGAGCCCGCGCTCGGTATTGGCGGGTGCCTACCTTTCGAGGTTGGCTGCCCTGCCTTTACCCGTGAGCTACGGTAAGTCCGTTGGCCATCTGTTCGCACATTCAAGCCAGAGATACCTGAGAAGTACGATGGGAGGCTGAACCCAGCAGAGTTCCTGAGCATCTACACCATCGCTGTTTAGGCTGCCGGGGGAAGAGGTGAGAAGGTGTTCACCAACTTCTTTCCTTTGGCCGTCAAGTCCAATGTGAGGTCTTGGCTGATGCACCTGCCGGAGAACTCCACTTCGTCATGGGCAGACCTGTACCATGAGTTCATCGGTGCCTTCACCGGTGGCCACCAAGAGCCGGGCCGACCCAGCGACTTGCAGCTTCTCCAACAGAAGGAAGGAGAGACCCTCCGTAAGTATTTACAGAGATTCATCAAAGTTCATAGAAATATCCCAAATATCCATCCGGCAGCCGTGATAGCCACCTTCCAGTCCAATGTGCACAACCACCGGATTCGTTCCAAGATGAACGTATGGTTGCCCAAGACTGTGAAGGAGCTCTACACGTTGGTGGATAAGTGTGCTCGGATGGAGGAGGGAAGAAAGTTGCCCGGAGAGGAAGATTGCACCAATATTGATTCAGAGGATGAGGATGAATCAACCAGTCAGAAGAAGAGCAAGAAGCGCAGTAAGAGGCGAAGGGATAAGGCAGTAATGACTGTTGAAGGATCGAGTACGCCTAGTACCGGCAAGAAGGCCAAAGCTGAGGCCCCCGGCAAGGAAGCTGTCGTGTGCGCTGACTGTCGGGAAGCCGCTGCTGCCGAGAAAGCCAGGAAAGGTGATGGGCCGTATTGCAAGATTCATCGGACCAAGGGCCACGACCTTCAAGAGTGTTATCAGGTTGAGCAGCTTGTCAAAAGACAGAAAGCAGAGTATGAGAAGCGTGACAAGGAAAAGGGTCAGAATATTGTTGGCGGCAAGGGCCGAGGTGGTGAAGTAAATTTCCCCGGCAAACCCTTTCGGAACCAAGGAAAACCCGCCAGAGGTCGAGAAAAGGAAGCCTGTGGTGATGAGAGTGATGGAGGAGATGAGGAGGAAACCAGTGAGCAAGAGTTTCAGAAGGCCACCGACGCCCTATGCATTGACGGGGGTGCATCTCTGCACACCTCTCACCGCCAACTCAAGCGGTGGGCGCGAGAAGTCAATGCCGTGGAGCCAGCGCCCGAGGCCCGGAATCCACTCAAGTGGTCCCGTACGCCCATCATCTTTGACGAGGAGGATCATCCTAGCCATACCACTGCGGTAGGGTGTTTGCCATTGTTGGTCTCCCCAACAATCCGCAACCTCAAGGTCACGAAGATATTGGTGGATGGCAGGGCCGGGTTGAATCTGATTTCCCCAGCAGTTATCAGCAAGCTTCAGATAGCAGAGGAAGAGCTGGAGGTTACTGGCATGTTTCAAGGAGTTAATCCCGGCAGGAGCCGTCCTAAGGGAAAGATCGCGTTGCTGGTAATGTTTGGGGAAGAACTGAACTACTGGACTGAGAGGATTGTGTTTGACGTGGTTGATCTCCCCCTGCCATACAATGGGATTCTTGGACGTCCGGCCCTGGCTAAGTTCATGGCAGCATCTCACTATGCCTACAACACCTTGAAGATGCCTGGGCCACTGGGAGTCGTCACCATCCCATCAGATGAGAAGGATGCAATCATTTGTGTGGACAAGATGTACCGGGATGCGGTCGCAGCAGAGGCAGTGGCAGCAGCAGCTCCCGCTAAGGAAAGCAAAGGAAAGAAGAGGGATTGCAGGGACTCCGGCAAGGAGTCTGGGAAGCGCACCCCCACCGAGTGCACGACACCCGTTGACAACGTGCCAGAGTGTTCCAATGGCAAGAGATCCAAGGTCGCTGCACCCCAAGTGAAGAAGGTCCTGGCAGGGCTGGCTGGCGTTGATGGTACTTTCACTATCAGCACCACCCTCGATGACAAATAGGAAAGCACACTCGTTGCCTTCCTGCAAGCGAATATCGATGTCTTTGCCTGGCAACCATCTGATATCCCCGGTGTTCCCAGGGAGGTAATCGTGCACCACCTTGCTGTCTGCCCACATGCCCAACCTGTCAAGCAGAAAGTCCGGAAGTAGGCCTTGGAGAGGCAGCAGTTCATTGCAGAAGAGATCAAGAGACTAGAGGCAGCTGGATTGGTCAGAGGAGTACTGCATCCCACGTTGTTGGCAAACCCAGTGGTAGTCCGGAAGGCTAACGGGAAGTGGAGGCTTTGCATAGATTTCACAGATCTCAACAGGGCTTGCCCGAAGGACCCGTTTCCCTTGCCGCGTATCGATCAGACTGTGGATTCCACTTCAGGTTGTGATTTGCTCTCCTTTCTGGATGTGTATTCTGGGTATCACCAGATCTTCATGTCCAAGGAAGATGAAGAGAAGACGTCGTTCATCACTCCATGTGGTACGTACTATTTTATCCGCATGCCATTCGGATTAAAGAGTGCTGGGTCCACTTTTGCAAGGGCAGTCCAGATTGGTTTTGAGCCATAGTTGCACAGAAACATAGGAGCCTATATGGATGATATTGTGGTCAAGACCAAGGATAGGTCCACCCTTATTCAAGATTTGGAGGAGACATTTGCTAATCTGTGCAAAATCAATTTGAAGCTCAACCCGGAGAAGTGTGTATTTGGTGTTCCCTCCGACAAGTTGCTTGGGTTCTTTGTATCCCATCGCGGGATCGAAGCCAATCCCGACAAGATCAAGGCTATCGAGCAGATCCAAGCACCAAGGACAGTTAAGGATGTGAGGCATCTGACAGGATGCGTTGCCGCGCTAAGCAGATTCATCTCCAAGTCTGCCGAGCACGCCCTGCCGTTCTTCAAAATTTTGAAGAAGGTAGGACCCATGAAGTGGACCCCAGAAGTAGATGCATCTTTGCAAGAGTTGAAGGACTACTTGTCCTCCGTGCCTACCTTGGTCGCTCCCAAACCCCAGGAGCCGTTGCTGCTGTACCTAGCGGCAACCAACCAAGTAGTCAATGCAGCTTTGGTAACATAGCGAGAAGTGGATGAGGCAGAGAGTGAGCAGAGACCGGCAGAGTCAGAGAAGGATCAGGACAGCAATGAGCACGGCAACAAGAGCAACCCCAAGGACGTGGCAAGGAAGAAAGTGGTGCAGCGCCCAGTGTACTTCGTCAGCTTCTTATTACAGGGGGCTAGATCGAGGTACTCTAGCATGCAAAAGTTGATTTTTGGTCTCATCATGGCCTCAAGGAAACTGCGCCACTACTTCCAAACCCATGAGATCACGGTTGTCACTCGTTTCCTGTTGCAACGGATACTCCAAAACCCCGAGGCTACCGGCAGAATAGTGGAGTGGGCTTTAGAGTTATCCAGTTTTGATTTGAAGTTTGGAAGCACGTCAACTATTCAGAGCAGGGCATTGGTAGAGTTTATTGCAGAATGGACGCCAACCCCTGATGAGGAAGTGACGGAGACAGCTATCCCTGGCAAGGAATCGCCCCAAGAATGGATTATGTATTTTGATGGTGCTTTTTCCCTACAAGGTGCAGGAGCTGGCGTGCTTCTTGTTTCCCCCTCCGGGGAGCACTTGAGGTACGTTGTCCAAATGCATTTTACCCGGGAAGAAGCAACCAACAACACAGTAGAATATGATGGGCTCCTTGCCGTGCTCAGGATTGCAGCTAAATTGGGAATTAAGAAGCTGATCATTTGAGGAGATTCATAGCTTGTGGTGAGACAAGTTAACAAGGATTACCAAAGTCCATTGATGGAGGCATACGTCGAGGAAGTGAGGAGATTGGAGGAGCACTTTGACGGATTGCAAGCAGAGCATGTATCCCGTGCGGAAAACAGCATAGCTGGTCATCTGTCAAAGTGTGCTGCGCAGAAGCTCCCTGTGGAACCAGGGCCTTTTGTTCTCCATCTCACTCAGCCCTCCGTATCCCCAGCAACAATGGCCCAGAAAAGGAGAAAGTTGGACTCCGATAAGCCTCTCCCGGTAGAGCCGTCCGCTCCTGGCAGAGACCCTGCCGGAAACAACTCCTCACAGTCTGCCGGACCACACCCTCCAGCCGGTCCCATAGACCCCACGAACGAGGCATGTGCTCCCGCAGCAGAGGAGGTGCCACTAGTCCTTGTTGCCGAGCCCCAAGCTCCAACTTGGGCAAGGCACATTGTCCACTTCCTCCAAACGGGAGAGCTTCCCGGCAACCAAGACGAAGCTGAAAAAGTAGCCCGAAGGGCCAGTATGTATAAGTTTGTCGATGACACTCTGTACAGAAGGAGGCCCAACGGTGTGAAATTAAAGTGTGTCTGCCGGGAAGAAGGAAAGGAACTGTTGGCTGAGATACACAAAGGCATGTGTGGCTCCCACATTGGATCAAGGGCACTAGTTGGGAAAGTATTCCGGCAAGGATTCTATTGTCCCACAGCCCTCCAAGATGCGGTCGAGCTAGTCACCAAATGTGAAGCCTACCAGTTCCATTCCAAGAAAATCCACCTGCCTGCCCAAGCTTTTCGAACAATCCCTCTATCATGGCCATTTTCGGTCTGGAGGCTCGATATCCTCAGCCCCTTCCCCCGAGCAATCGGGGGCTTTGAATTCTTGTTCGTTGCTATCGACAAGTTTACAAAGTGGCCGGAAGTGACTGCCGTGAGAAAGGTGACTGCTCAGTCAGCTATCAAGTTCTTCAAAGAATTGGTGTGTCGTTTTGGAGTTCCGGCAAGGATCATTACCGACAACGGCACCCAGTTCACGAGCCGTGCCTTCATGCAATATGTTCATGCCCTTGGATGCAAGATCTCATTTGCCTCTGTGGCACACCCCCGGAGCAATGGCAAGCTGAGAGGGCGAACGCTGAAGTGCTGTGTGGACTCAAGACGAGAACCTTTGATACGCTGCAGAAGCACGGCAGGCGGTGGATCGAGGAGCTGCCGGTAGTTCTCTGGTCCCTCAGAACGACACCAAACCGAGCTACCGGGCAGACTCCCTTCTCCCTGGTCTACGGGGCAGAAGCAGTTATCCCCACGGAACTCATTTATGGGTCACCTCGAGTGCTTGCCTACGATGAAGTAGTGCAAGATCAGCACCGGCGTGACGATGCTGTGCTACTCGAGGAGAACCGTCTCTGGGCTGCTACGCGTGCTGCACGCTATTAGCAAGCCCTGCATTGCTATCATAGCCGCAGGGTTCACGCCCGGTGTTTTTGGAAGGTGACCTTGTCCTTAGGCGCGTTAAATCCGCCAAGGGTACAAACAAGATTTCACCAATGTGGGAAGGCCCTTACCGGGTAGTACTTGTCACCAGACCTGGCGCAGTCCGTCTGGAGACCGGAGATGGCATTCACTTGCAAAACTCATGGAATATTGAGCATCTTCGCAAGTTCTACCCGTAAGGCGCGACTGTCTGGTCCTGCCCGGCAGCCACCCTTTTGTACTGGCCTTGCATCAGCTACATGTAAACCCTTGTACAAAGCCAGGGCGATGACCCTGTGCAAGAGAAAATAAAGAAGCACTGTGGGGGGCCCCCGACCAAGATTGCAAGGATGCATGAGCATTCCAAGATCACTGCATAAGCATTTCATGAGCATTTGCATATGCATATAGATAGGATCGCATCCTGCATTCATTCTCATCTGCATGAAGCTGCAGGTTCCTACCGTGAACTTGGCTTTGACGAGGAGTTGAGAAGATTGCCTGGCACCGCGATCCCCGGCAAGCCAAACAGATAAGTTCTACCTCCTGTCCTTTAGTGTTCTGTAAGTTATAACTTGTGCATAAGAAAACCCCGCCACTCTTTTCAGACTTAGGTGCTCCCATCCCTGACTCGAACGTTGCTTCGGAAAGGATGGTGGTAGTGGCCTTTGGTAAAAAGAAGTTGGCGGGGGGCTGGCCCCTTTGCCTGTTGCCTGGTAGACACAGCTCTCCAGCAGATAGAAAAGGTGCCGGCAGGATAGCCTGCCGGGGAAAACTCGTTTATTTACACTAAAGAGGCATCTCGCCTCTGCATGGACATACACATGCATGGGTTCCCGGCAAGGTTCATCTTTTTCATTAATATGCTGATACAAGTACAAGCATTACAGAACACAAACATGGACTCGAGAGATTACATTATTTGAATTAAAATTTGGCAAGTGCCTGCAGATTTAAGATTGAAAAAAGATAAGTTCCCCGTAATGCCTTCACCCCTGTCCATCTCCTACAGGAAGAGGTCGAAGAGGCCGGAGACGGGTGGAGCTGGGATTCGGTGCCTCCCCAGGATCGGGACGGCACCGCTCCCAGTAAGGAGGAAGAAACCAAAGGGCAGGCGTGGATGGTGACGCTGCCGGAGGACCAGATGGGGGACACGGAGTCATCGGCAAACACGACTCGTCAGGGCGGTCGTCCCCGTTCTTGACGCGTCGTGGGTTGCCGCTGCCGTCCGCATCACTACCACCCGAAGACCTTGGCACGGCCGTCGCGTCGGGCACCATGCTCTCTGGGTCTTCCCACAGAGAGCATGGTTGTCCCCAGGAGCCCTGGCGTTGGAAGTCACTGCACGTCCTAGGGACGTATGTGAAAGCAAGGAGCCCTCCCGCACGACAAAAGGACGGCACCTGGGAGAAGTCAGGTTTGCCTCTACTAGCGGCAAATCTCTTCCGTGACTCCTCCTCAGCGTCGCGGAGGGAAGAAGAATGGGGAGCAATCAACTACCACGCACCATGCCCGCCTCGAGCCTCGACATGGTGTCGTTCGCGTCCCCTCCCACTGAAATCAAGGCCATGGGCGGCCCGGCGGCGAGCACGCCGGAGTTGCCACCCCCGGCGTCGTCGCCGCGCCGCCCGAGTCCCCCTTTCAGACCCAGGAAAGGCTTCGAGATGGAGCCCGGGGCGCGGCCCCAGGCTCTTTTTCCTATCATAACCAGCAAAGGCAGACAGCAGAGGGGAAGAAGAATGCGATGGTGGATGACTCCGCCCTCCTCCAACCCTCCTTTTATAGGCGGATCGGGGAGGGGAGCCGCTCCCTCAATGGGCGGCCACCGTCCTCCTCCACCAACTCAAGATGACCGGGCCCTCGCCTTGACGCTCTCCCACACCACGCCTCCGTTACCTACCCCGCGTGATGCATGCAGCATACATGGCTAAGGATAAGGGTGTGGTTGGAAGAGTGAATTGGCAGTTTCTCCCCCGTGCAATAAAGTCATTCATGGGCCATCACTGGAGCGGCCCCACCACCATTGGACTTACATGACGCACGGAGAAACCGAAAACTGGCCTAGAATCAAGGCTAATGAAGAAGCAAAGATGACCTCAAGAGACCAGCCTCTTCAGCGACCCCGCCTATGCACTTATTAGGCCCTACCCCGACGATGCTCGGTAGTGCGTTCGGGGCAGGCCCGGGGGCTTCTGTCGGTGCAACAAACCCTGGGTCTATTGCCCAGACTGTGCATAGGCACGGGGACGAGATTGAAGCACCAACCCAAGTCAGAATACAAGGGACTAAGAGGTTCGAAGGACTAATGATTTGCCTGCGTGTTCAGGCTCCAAGTTACTCCTTTATGAAATCGGCAAACAGTAGCACAATACCAAATTACAAATACATATGACAAGCACAATAATCAGGATAAAGACCGGTACCAACCTGTGTGAGGTAGCATATCAATTACTATTTCCTTTGACTGGAAGCCGAGATAAGTGACTGATAGGAAAGGAAGGATGCAGTCGAGGCAATGAAGCACCTAAAGTTTTTGTGCAGTTCCACCAAAATCGAGCATCTCTGTTGGCACATATATTGAGAGAGTGAGATTACTGTAATAGTGGACTAGTTGATGAAACATACACTAACAAATAGAAGCACCCTCATTATCTTAATGGGTAAAGTTAGCAACATAGTAGTCTTGCTTAAAGAGAGGTATTAGTTTATTTAATCAGTGCCAATTAGCTTAACACTCAAAGCATTGCCATGTATCATAGGTTGCAAAACTTTAACGTGCAAAGATAAAGGAGTTTCTCATGACAGTAGCAACACAGTAGCACGATACAAATAGAGATGACAGCAAACTAAGATGGATGAAGGCCTTAGGCCGGTACCAACCTGAGCAAAAAGGCTTATTCAAGTAGTCCCAGAAGAGATGATAAAGCACTCACTGGAATCATTCAATAGTATATATTTTTGTGCACTTCAAATGTATGGTTGACATAACTCTTGTTTACCAGTGGTGAGATTATATCGAAAGATTATCAAGAACTTCCAGCAGAGTTAAAGCACTGGCTGGGATACAGTTCATTGTATTCTCTTGTGCAGTTCCACTAAAATGTACGATTGGCACAACATGATCCCTATTTGCACAACTAGGAACAAGGTGAAACCTTCATTAGCTTAGTGAGAAAGGATAGAAAGACATTAGCATATTACTTTAACAGTAGCATCAAATTCATGATGGACAATACGCAAAACATTTCCTCATTGAACCAGTGGCAATAAATTGACATGCAAAACAATAGCATTATTATGTCATGACACTACCAAGATTCGCCTCCACAGACACACATACACACGTACATGATTCAGCATAGGGTGCTACTAAAGATTTGTTTAACTCTGACAGGAAAATTAGGCAGCAATAAATTAGTGCTACTTAAGTACTCCTAATTAATTAAGTGACCTTGCAGGAGAGACAACAGAAGTGGAAGGGCTCCTGGAGGATCGTTTCACATGTAAGGGAGACGTTCCTAGAGCCCTTGAATGGCCTCGACTGAGGCCTTGGCTTTAGCAAGATCACCTTGGCACTGTTGATCGTGTAGAGCTCGGTCACACATGCATCCAGAATCCAGTTAATTAGTATGATGCGTGGTCAAGCCAAGTACTACTCTGCTGCATTTCTCTTATAAAAAACATAGTTGGTGATGATGGTGTGCCTGCCATCCTGCAATATAGGCCGTCCGATTTATATCTGACGAATAGGAAGGAAACTATGGCAATTTTGCAAAAAGATACCCACACCCCTCTCCACATTTGCAAATAAGGCCTTCCCTCGTTCATCCTTTTCTCTCACAAGATAAACTACTCATACAAATGCATCTTGATGTTACGTGCAACGCACGGGCATGTTGCTAGTCTTCCAAGTAAATTAAAACTAGTAGCAACACAGCAATACAATACCACTAGCAAGATGTCAGGATAACATAGGACGGTACCATCCTGTGATCTTCTTCATTTCCTCCTCCTTCTTCTTCTTCGTCTTCCTCTTCATGCTCTATTTCTCTTTCTCCTCACTAGTTGGTGAAACCAAGTACATGCTTGGCCTTCTATTTCAGAATTGGTTTCGTCAGTGAGGGAGTACAAGCGTACTAGTAAAGAATAGCATTATTTTCCCATGGTAGTCGCAAAATAGAGGTGAACACATGCATTAAATATCATTCTTTCCTAAAGGAAGGTTATGGTGCCAATATGGAGGATGAAGATTGGAACACAGATCTCCCTTTGTGCAGTTCCACCGAAATGAACCAATGGTTTCATTCTGACATTCCAGTTAAACAACACAAAAGTCACTTCTTTTAAGAAGTGTTTTGTGCAGTGCACCAAAAGGTCGCAATAGCAATGAGGTGAAATGGATATCCCTGTTTGCACAAAAAGCTACAGAGGAAACAGTCAGAGTCTCAAATAATTACTGGCAAAAACAATTGGTTAAACTTGTCATGGCTTATAACAGTGGCATGGCTTCATTTTACCAGGGGCATTAGATTAAGAACAGCTAAATATTTGCTATAAGGGCATGGGACAGTGGGTGCACCAGCAGTCCAGCACCATGTACCTAAACCGGGGCATAAAGTGGTGATTCAGAGTTTGTTGCCCCGAGAAACAAACATCCAAGAAATATATCTGGGTTGGTCCCATTTTTGTTCACTCTAGCTACCTATTCCTATGTGTGGATAGCAAATCTAGTCCTAGTCATACCACTTTGTACAGTGTTTCCCCTATATTTCCCTTTTCGACCAAGAGACCGGTTGGATGACCAGTCTGTACTACTTTCACCCCCTTTCTTTCCTGTTTGTACCAAGTACGATGTACATACTAAATTTCCCCCCTTTATTTCTTGTTTGAACCAAGTACAAGATTTGACTCCATGAAATAGCTTTACCTCTAACAATAGAAAAAAAATTAGGTGACGTTGCACCATCCGATCAAGCCTAGCTACGAGGGGGGCTGAGAGGTAGAAAATGATGCACATGTAGTGATGTAGCGAGCTGGGGAAGTAGAGCTAGGCCAGTTTCGAAGGAAGATATACCTGAAGGTCGTCGGGGTGTGGATAGGTGGGCGGCGGGAGGCCGGATCTGCCCACACTAGGGCAGCGACGAAGGGATCGGAGGACCTCCCGCGCCGGCGCTCGGCCAGAGATAACGGTACGACCTGCAGTGGGTCTCCTCCCTCGCTGTCAACGACGGCCTAAACATTGCCCCTCCACCCCTTCACCGGCGGAGGGGGATACGTCCGGATCTGTAACCAGTAGTGAGGATAGAAAGACAGTGTTACCACCGCTATCTTGTTTAGATCTGGAGAGGATGAGAGTGTGTGAATAGAGCAACCCTAGCAAGCAAGCGCGGAGGCTCCTGCCTATATATATACGTATAGTGGGGTAGTTTTCTTTTTTCACTCCATCAAAACAATCATTTAAAATTGTGTACGTGCCAGGTCACCTTTTTTTTGAGTTGTTGATTGTCTTTTGAGATAGCTACCCGCTTATTCCAAGTGGTGTTACGGTGTGCCAGGTCACACATTGTATCGTTCTTAGTCTGGTACTAGACCCTCCATTAAGTGAACAACCACCACCTCATAAAAATTGTGAACAAGCCCACGGCTAAAATTATCGGAAACATGGGCTGCACCAACATGCATTATTATTTATATTTTCTATGTGGGAGTATCCTAAAACAAAATGTGAGAGTACAATCTTTATTGGGCCCCTTTGTAATTTGTGCTAAATTTTGACCAAAGATTTAACTGGCAAAATGTTAGTGCATGTTAACAAAAATTATATCCTTGGATTCGTATTTGAACATAGTTTTCAATGATGTAATTTTTTGTGACATGCATGAACATTTGGTTAGTCAAATTTATAGTCAAAATTTGGCACAGATTATCATAGAGACCAATAAACCAGGATAGAGCTCCTCGTCTGTCATCCAAACTACTATATGACTAGCCGCTCTATTACATGCGGGACATCAAGCATCCGGCCCCGTGTGCCATCCACCAAATCACAGCGAGGTGCTACATTCGAGACTCACCAGTCACCCCGGTGTGGCCGTCATGACCCATCATATCACAAAACTCACACCTTTACCAACAGTGGTAAAGTGGCCTCGAAGTTGGACTGGATGAAGCAACCATCATTTCACTGGAACGCTCGTTGAAGCCCTTTCTCCCCTTTCTTGAAGAAAACCTCACTGCAGGCTACTCACTTCTGCCATTTTTCTTCTGTACCGACGAAGGAAAGGTGGGCAAATCAGTGATGCGACTATATTTTCATTCCAAGAATCTTCTTTTTGCGAAGCACCGACCGATTCTCTCTGCCCAATCTTTTCCCGTTTTCATTGCGATTGTTGTTTCCTTTCGATTGCTTTTTGTTTGTCAGTTTATTGATGGATCCTGGAGTACTAGGAAAAGAGTTGCTGGCGGACAACCCACTCGAGACAGAGATCTCCTGGAAGCGAGCACCGACCAATGAGTTGGCCATGTTGGCGGGCCAACCCATGGAGACGAAGAACTCCAAGAAACAAGCACTGGCCAAAGAGTTGACGACGTTGGCGGACGAACTCCTCAAACAAAGCTGGAAGAATAGCAAGGGCCCCATCGTGCCTACCCTAGAAACTCTAATGGCCACCTATGAGAGGCTCAAGGCCGAGTTTGAGGAGATAGTGGCCGTTGAGAAGCAGTATTTCCTTGGCAAGGCGATGGCCCCCATCGAGGAGATGGCCCCCGGAGGGATGGGATCCCCCGGTGAGCTGCACAAGGTAAAAAAATGGCTTACCATAGTTGTGGTTTTTGATTATTTGCAATGTGCTTGCTAATATGTTAGGGTTGTGCAGGTGTCGGTGGATGTCCTTGATGATTCTGATGTCGTGGTCCGTCCTATGGACATCGCCCCAGAGATCGTAATCGATGTCGCGGTCCGTCCTGTGGAGATCGCCCCGGAGATCGATTCCTATGCCGCTGTCCGTCCTATGGACATCGCCCCAGAGATCGATTCCGATGTCGCGGTCTGTCCTGTGGACATCGCCCCAGAGATCGATTCCCATGCTGCTATTCGTGATGTGGTCATTGCCCGAGAGATCGATGACAAGAAATAGTTGGTCGCGCTAATCCTTGAAGGTAGTTTGCATTGTGTTTAATTACCAGAATGATGCGTGTTACCAAACCATCTTAGGGCTAGTGCACTGTCTTGTGTGGGAGGTACTAGCTACTTCTGTTTGATAGTGAATCATGCGAACCCTCTTCAAGTTATGGAAACAGATGTATCCTCACCAGCTTTTGATGTAATATATGGCATGCTTAGATGTAAGTTTGAACTAGTTATCATATCAGGAGGGCTTCTTTGATGATTGTTGGTGTTAGTAGGCTAGCTACTGTGTGAGCTATAGTACTTGCAAACACTCACCGAAGAGAAACGTTGGGGCTGATGAGCTCGTGGTACGCTTATAGCTTTGATCCGTCGTCGATCAGCCAATAGCCCAAGCTCCTAAAATTGTAGGCTTAGCGATCGATCAGACAATAGTCCACAATTATACATTAAATTCACATCAAACTCAAAGTGTTGGTTCACGGATACATTCACATTAATAGCCAGCAAAATTGGCACGTACTTGTAACATGCGTGAATGTGTAATTTTTTTGTTGGAAGCAAGAATGTGTAGTGACGTCGTACTTTCGGAGTGGCTACAGAGAGTGTGTACGTGTGCTAGAGGGGTTGTGGGATGGAGAGAGATCTAGAGAGAGAGAGAAAGACCCTCCTCCATTTCTTTCTACTCCTAATCGTTAGATTGACAAAGGATATTTTTTGAGAACACAAAATCAAAGCAGTACAGAGACGTACAAATCCTAGGCGGGCTAGTTTGGCCTAGTGGGTTTCAGTGATATGATGTGCTACAGTGCCGTCCAGTCTTCGCGTGTGGTAGCAGTATTGCGGGTATAGTAAGTTTTCTTGAAGAAGCGGAATTCAACAAAGTCATGATGGTTCCTTCGTCCGACCAACTTACAGTGGGAAAGGTTAGGTCCGCGCTATGACCGGGGTGGACCAGGATAATTTTGTGCATGGCAAGTGGACCAGGATGGTTGACATCCCACATGTCAGCGAATGAAAGTATTATTTCCGATATCGAGGACGAGCAAGGAGTATTCATTGTTTATTTTTGATGAAAGCTATTGTCTCCACTGTTACGATGGAGGAGTGTGAAACACGGCAGCCCAGTGAACATGGCATGTGCACAACTCCCTCCTTCCTCTTGTACCATAGTGTTGACTATAAGGTTGGCTATAAGGTTACAACTTTTTCTCACTTTCTCTCTATCTATTTCCTCTCAAATGTTTTTTACCTTCTTTTTTTAGCCACAATTGTTTTTATTTCTTTTTTAAATTAGTTTTTTATACCTAGGAGCACGTGTAGAGACGGGCTCTTGCAGAGCCCACTCCTTCACTTTTTCAATGCCTCTCTCCTCCACATAAGTGGGATTATAGCCCAGTATTGTACTTGCTATGAATGCAGGCAGCTGGCGCCTGAGGGGGGAGCGCGCGCGGGAGGGGGGAGGGGTTTTCTGGTAGGCCAGGGTGGTCAGAAGCGGGCTTGGAAGCGGTCTGGACTCCCGCATGGCCCACCTCACATTATCACCATATTTCTTGGAGTCCGTGCGTGGTGGGCGGGCGATCTCTTCTCCCTCCCCCTTCTCTCTCTTCTCAGCTGACGCCCGCCGAGAAGTTAGATTTCGGCTATCGACGGTTTATTCAATTGCAGTCCCACATGTCAGTGAAAATGCAAGACAACGCGTGTCCCCTTTGGTGAGCGGCGTGCGAGCCGGACTGTCGGGGGTGCGACGCGAACGTGAAAGGCGTGCTTTAAGTGTGCCGCCTTTTCCTTTTGAACTTGCAAAGTGTAACATTTTCGTGCGATCGATCGATAGAAATCCAGAACAAAATGACGAGGGCGGGGCTTTCCCGCGCATTATGCGGGCTAGTTTGGCCTAATGGGTTTGAGTGATATGACGTCCTACAGTGCCGTCCACTTGCTCCATTTTTATGTAAGCAAGCGTCTCCACTCTTACGTGGGAGGAGTGCGAAACATGGCGGATCTAATTTTGATCGAGGGATAACTGTTCCCTGCGAAATAATGGAGCACTGTTAGCGATTATAGCATGATAGTTAGGGCATCTCCAGCGCTGACCCACAAATTTACGCCGGCATCTGTCCGAGGACACTGATGCCAGAGGATGCCGTCCAATGCTGCCCGCATACCTTTCAACAACTATATGAACTAACCGGACGAAATTCGTGCAAACAAAGCAAATTTCAAATTAACCGGATGAAATTCATTACATGTCAGAAACTTTTCCTATAAACTGGACGAAGTTCATTACATATTTCGCACAAACCATACTAAAACCTACTATAAACGTAATCTAAACAATCGCCGGCGCCCGACCACCATGTCCGGCCATGAGCTCGGAGAACTGACGATCCGGCTATTGCCTTTGCCCTCTCCTCATCCGCCTCGGCTTTATCCAGCTCCGCCTCGATAACCTCCTCCTCCGCAGCACAAGATTCTAAAGATTTCCACCTCCATGTCACCGTCAAGCGGCTAATCGGCCACCGATGTTTACCCCACCAAGCTTGGCATCGACTGAGTGGAGGAGCGGTGGCCTTCCTGTGACCAGAGCGACGGTAACCTACCATGTACTACTCTTCGTCGCTACCGGCTGCGCTCGCGCACGCGCGCCGGCTTCATGGTCGTGGCAGCAGAGGGTGGCCGGGGCGGAGCCGGCGATGTCCTTCGCCTCCTCCTGCGACAGTACGTCCAAGAGTGCTTTGGAGCGCGTCCGGAGCGGAGCCGGCGATGTCCTTCGTCTGCTCCTGCGACAGTACGTCCAAGAGAGCTTTGGAGCGCGAGGAGGCCATGGTTGGAGTGGTGCCGACAGAAGGAAGGGACCGGAGGAGGATGACTGTGGGTCTTTGGCTATGGCTGGGGGCTGGGGCTGAAGTTAATATAGCGGGCGAATGGCAATGAGCCGTGGCAGACGGATGGACGGCCGACGCCGGAGTAGGTTCGTCGGCAGCCGCGTGCCATTAATGTGGGCAGCGGACGGACGGATGGCCGTGGTGTCGTTAACGCGGAGCAGTCGCTTGCACCGGGATGCCGCGCGGGTGGCGCTCTCTCGGCCATCGTGCTGCTACAATGCCGGCGCCAGTGAGAGGTCGCGTCGGGCGTGAATGCGGCATTGACGTTCTGGAGCGACGGTGACCGTTTCAGGCGGGAAGCGCGCGCTAGCGATGGAAGGGGTTTCGGTAGGCCAGGGCAGTCAGACGATGGCGTGGTGGTATATTGTTTTTGTAGTTTGCAAAAGTACTCAATTAATTTGGTAGTTCACTTTTTTTTCTATGATCGACATACACCCTACAAAGCACCATGTTCAAATTTGGCACTTCGTCGGATTCATTTACCATATTAAGGCCATTATGTGCATTTTGTAGAAATTTACTACCACTATAAGAAATAACGAACATCTATATCATGCATATATGACTCAAAGCTTACATGCTATAGTGTGGTATTTATTCATAATTTGGTTGCCAAATATCATGCATGCAATGCACGTGTACCTTACTAATAAACATAGTTTCGAGTGATATTATTTGTAGTTACATGCATCAACTAGGATGAAGGTGCAGAAACATCAAATCCCAGCTACAGCTACACGGGTGTGATGATAGGGACGTGGAATGCCGTTCGATCACGGTGCACGCGCGCTCTCCGCATGGCTAGGGTCAGCGCACACAGTTTTCACAGGCAACAGAAAGTAAACGTGTACGGTAATAAAGAGTAAAATGCACTAGCGGTCATCAAACTTGTCTCGATAGCTCACTTTGGTCACTGTACTTAAGAATACGATCAATACGGTCACTATATACGACTTAAGATGATTATACGGTCACTGGCTTAGCATATAGCTCCGTATTATGTCTGGTTGACCGGTCAAACAGTCCACATGCACCTCACCCAGGTTCTACGGCCCCACCCGTCAATGGGTCAAAAATAAATAAATTAGAAAAGCTAAATTATGCATTGCATGTGTGGGGAATTAACCCCGAACATCTCCAGTAAAGCCCCACGAGCTAACCAAATGTCGTATTTTGCAAGGAGCAAACGTGACACACATGCATGCATGCAGACGACCCCCACACACACAGTACGCACGCGCACGCACATAATACATACTAGCACGCAGGCGGACGCACTTACGCAGTTACGCTTATGATTGTACTGAAATAAATTATGTGAACTCATGGATGACGAGCCTTTGAAGCGTATGCGGCACTAATAGACAACCAGGCGTCCATGCAACCGCTCTTGTCGCCAGCTAGCCTTCGACAACCACCATTAGACACACACACAACCATGAATAACTTACGAATAATGGATGAATCGATCAAACACACACTCGTGTGCAGTGGCTCTATGATCGGTCGCTCACGATACATATATAGGTACCATAGTACCCTCTCTAGCTAGGTTGTTTATAGATTGTCGTTGCGATGGATGATATACATGAGCAAGGCGCTGAGTCACGTCATCGCGTCGTGTGCAGAGCCATGGCTAATGTCGAGCAGCTCGGCGCCCATGCACGAGTATGACATTGGTGTTGAGCCAGGTGAATACATGCTCGGTGTTCGCGGAGGCCACCAGCAAACGTCTAAACAGTAATGCCAGGCACCGCTGGGGCGCGCAGGTGACGGGCTCGCCGTTTGCATTGCACCATGAGCAGGACTTTGATTGAGAGGGCGACGTGCATGCATTACCATGGGTTGACAGAATGAGCGTGAGTGTCTGCACGCGTACATGCTACTTGCGTCTGTGGACGGTGTGCGCTAATGTGTGCATCACGTATAATATAAAAAAATCAGTTTGTGCATTTAACGCAATGTATTTCATTTTCATTTGGCTGATGAGTGTGCGTTGCAGTGACGAGTTCGTGGTTTGATTCCTCACATACGCATAATTTTAGTTTTTATTTCTTTCTCCACTGACAGGTAGGCCTGCATAGATAGATAGATATAGAACACGAGCTGAGGAGGCGCATGTGGACTGTTTGACTGGTTAACCAGACAAATACGGAGCTATACACTGAGCCAGTGACCGTATAATCACCATATCTCGTATATAATGACCGTATTGACCGTATTCTTAAGTATAATGATCAAAGTGAGCTATCAAGATAAGTTCGATGACCGCCAATGCATTTTACTCGATAATAAATGACCAAGATTGAAGGGGAATCCAAATTTCCTTCGTCGTCTGTCCTTGAGCTCTTGACAAACCAATGCACTATACGGTTGTCCCGCACTCCGCCCCAGAGCTCTCACCAAGCGTCGTTCATGCCACCGTGCCGCACACTAACTGGTAAGGAACCGATGGCATCCTGCCGCACCGAGTTCCTCACCGCCCACAACTACACACAAAATGGTAGGGAAGCGATGGCATCCCGTCGTGCCGAGTTCATCGTTGCTCGCGACGTCACACCTACATGGGCGGACTTTGAAGCTGCCAAGGCCGAATGGGCGGTAGAGCAAGAGGCGGCCAAAGCCGCATAGAGGGAGCGGAAAAGGCAGAAAGCACTCAAGAAAAGAGAGGCCCGCCGCTGCAAGAAAGAAGAGGACGCACGCACCACTGTGGAGAGCTCGACGGAGATCCAAGCACGGTGGGGCAGTGGGGTGTCGCCGACAAAGCCGGGAAGGAGAACATCGGCGTCTGGCCAGCATGTGAGAAGTAGTAGTACTAGTAGTTAGTGTGTGTGTGTGTGTCGCTCGTATGTTTGTTTAATTAATTACGAGCATGTACTAGTACTAGTTACTACTGTAGTTTTTAGAGCAAATTACCAGTACATTAGCCTAGACTCAATGGAAAAATTCCTCTCCTATGCATCAAATGGCATCTCTTTCTCTGTAGGAATTGAGATGCATGTCATCTCACTTCCTATGATTTTCATATTCCTATAAAATTCCTATCCTATGAACCAAAGGAGGCCTCCGCTGGAGTACAGTATGACTATAGCTAGCAGTATTGCTGGTACAGTAGTTTTCTTCAAGAAGCGGAATTCAACAAAGTCATGATGGTTCCTTTGTCCAAGCAACTTTATAGTGGGAAAGGTTGGGCCTGTGATTTGATGGCTCATTAGTCATTATTACTGCGGCACGATGACCGGGGTGACTCTCCCTTGGAGTTTTGCGTGCATGGCATGTGGACCAGGATCGTCGACGTCCCACATGTCGACGAACGGAAGTATTCTTTCCGATATCGAGGGGCAAGGAAACCGCGTGGTATAGTATCACTACTGATTTATATTTATTTTTTATTTTTGATGAAAGCTAGCGTTTCAACTCTTACGATGAAGGAGTGCCAAACACGGCACATGCTGGATGTCCCACACGTCAGCGAAAGGAGTGGGACATGACCAGCGTGGTAGAGCGTCTCCACTTCTTACACTTCTAGGTCGGAGACCACACGTAGTACTATGTGGCGCCCCCTGCTCAATCGTACACTAATCATACACGCAAACGTGTACGATCAAGCACAGGGACTCACGGGAAGATATCACAACACAACTCTAACACAATTTAAACGGAGGTCCACAATATTACAGACCAGGGATCCGAAGATCCGAATACATAAGTCAGTCATACAAATATTATCTGAGTACATACATAGTTAGACAAGTTTTGCCTTAAGAAGGCTAGCACAAACAACGACACTAGATCGAAAGGTGTTGGCCTCCTGCCTGGGAGCCTCCGATCCTACTCCTGGTCATCTGGCTCGATCCAGTAGTAAGTACCCTCTGGACCCTCCTGGTAGTAGGCTCCGGTGGTGGCATCGGGCTCCTGGACTCCATCGTCTGATGTATCATCAATGTGGGGTATATGGGGAAAAGAGAAAGTAAAGCAACCGTGAGTACTCATCCGAAGTACTCAGCAAGCAAGGATCTATACTACATATGGAACATTATCAATGGAGAAAGGCTGTATAAGTGGACTGGGCTGCATAAATGCTAGAATAGACAGAAGTCCTAGTCCTATCGAAGACTAGCATCTTCAAACATCTTCACAAGGCCATCATCTTGCAGCAGTAGAATAGAGTAGAATAGCATTTTATTTAGCAAACATGTTGAAGTACAGCTTAAAGATCCTTCCTCGACTCCCAAGCGAGAAAGTGATCCCGAAGCTTCAATTAAGTAACAAGTATCCGGTTCAAGTAGTAGATCGGGATACACAAACTGAGCGTCCTTTACCGTAGGACCGGCTATCGATAGAAGATTCATCCCTGCAGGGGTACACTACTGTTACCCAACACGCTCGATCAACTCTGGCCGGACACACTTGCTGGGTAATGCCTGTCCTCGGAAGATCAACACAAAGCAGCGCTCTACCTAGGCTCGGCAGAGAGGTCAGCACGCCGGACTAACCTATGCACCCAGAGGTCTCGGGCCATCGCCCTGGGCACCCAGCGCGTTGCGAGACTGGCCGGAGTGCAGGCGCGACACTGAACTCATCAGTGAAGTATCCAGCCCAATCCCGACAATCAGCCCACACGGTGAATCGTGACGTCAGACGAGCTTTCGGAGAAACGTACTTCGCAGAGGGTCCCATAACCATTATCCCGCGTGGTGGTAGTGCGTATAGGGCACGTCGACCCACTCAGATCACACACCCAAATCCAATAGGATCAATTAGTATCAAGCGGAGACAATCAGAGTCTCTGATGCTCCGCCACAGTGTCACACTCGAGTGCCCTTCCGGCACACCCGAAATCATAGATCCCCAGCGGGTACCCACCAGGGTGGACCCGCCTGTAACAGAGGTCAAGTAATCGTGTGGTCATAACATCAAGGGGGAAACCCGAGGAATCACCCTCGGCAAATTCCACTCGACGAAATCATCAGGGCGAACGTATGAGGTATCACCCTCGAGGTTCACACTGAGGGTTGCACGACAGAGTCGTATCGGAAGTGGAGACGGAGGAATCACCCTCGATGACCACGACCGAACAGCTACACTGTAGAGTATTCATCGGGAGTGCGTTACGAGGTATCACCCTCGGCACTCGATAGTTACTACGCAGAGTCGTACCACTAAGGGGGTGTGAAGTGAGGTGTCGGTCTCTGGTCGACGATCACGTTGATCGAGTCGTCGATGATAAGCAGGGGCAACAAAGGAAAGGTGGTGGGGTCACTGATGGTTCATCACCAACCTAAACTAAACAGTTTATCTTAGGCAGGTAAGGTAGCAATGAACAGGTTACAACAGCATGCTATGCATCAGAATAGGAGCATACATTAACAGTAGCAAAATCTAATGCAAGCAGGAGAATAGAGTGGGCGATATCTGGAATGCTCAAGGGGGGGGCTTGTCTGGTTGCTCTGGCAAGAGGGGAAGGTCGTCAACGGGCTGCTCGTCGGTAGAGTAGTCGTATCCAGGTGCAGCGCCGTCGGTCTCAGCGTCTATCGAGAGAGAGAAGGAGGGGGAGAGAAACAATAAATTCACGGCAATAATGCAAACAGCATGTATGACATGCCTAAATGATATGCCGGGGTGTTCTACTTCCTAACTAAATGATTTAGTTAATTTAGGAATTTATTTGGATTTATTTAATTAAAGTTGGGCACTATTCATTTACTGAAAACGGTTTAAAAGTTCAACGTTCTTATAGCTGCGGGCGTCTGACGGGAATACGGAGGACGTATCCGGGTTCGTATCGGAATTCTGAGCAAGTTTCATGTATAAAGTATTTTCATCGGAGTTACGGTTTATTTAATATGATTTTCTAAAGTTTTTATTAATTTCTGGAATTTATTTAATTATTTAATTCAACATTATCCGAAACAGTGCTGTGATGACATCAGCATGACATCATGCTGATGTCAGCAAGGTTAATTAAGTTAATTACTAATTACTGTTTAATTAACACTAATTAGTTAATTAGATTAACCTAATCAGGATTAATTAACTAATTAATTAACTAACTAATTATTTATTTATTTATTTTTATTTTCATTTTTTATTTTTTATAAAAACGTTTTTCGGGCGGGGCCCGTTTGTCAGCGTCTCAGGGGGGGGGGTCGGCCCCGCGGTCAGTGGCACAGAGGCCGACAGGGGCGGCGCGCGGCAGGGGCGCGGCGAGCGGGCGATGGGCGCGGCGAGGGCGCGGCAGCGCGGCGCGGGGCGCATGCAGGGGCAGGCGCGGGCAGCGGGGCGGAGCGCGGCGACCGCGGCGAGCGCGTGCGAGGGACGAGCGGCCGAGGCGAGCGAGCACTAGCGAGGCCGCGCGCGGGCGCGGTGCGGGGTCGGTCGAGCGCGCGACGGGCGATGCGGGGCGCGAGTGGGCGGTGCGGGGCGCGGGCTCGGTCGCTGCGGGCAAGCAGCGGCGGGCGGCGGCAGCAAGCAGAGCAGCAGGGGCTCGGAGGAAGGGCGAGCGGGAGCGCGGCCAGAGGGAAGAGGAGGCCGGGGGGTTCCTCACCCCCGATGCAGAGAAGAGGGCGGCGAGGCTCGGTGGAGCCGTCGAGGGGGAGGCGTGGACGGGCAGTCCGGCGAGGCGGCGGCGTCGGCGTCGAGGCGGCGGGGCGCGGTCGGCGGCGTCGGCCAGCGCGCGGGCTCGGGGCTTCGAGCGAGGGCGCATCGGGGACGAGGTCGTCGGCGGAGAGGGAGAGGCGGTGCCGGACAGCGAGGCGACAGCGTCGGGCAGCGGGCGATCAGGGTCGGGGCGTCGTTGCCCCGATCTGGATCGGGGGTGGGGGGGAAGAGAGTGAGCGAGGGGGTGGGGTGATCTGTCGGTGGGGGGGGGGGGGGGGGGGGGGGGGGGGGGGGGCGGGGGGGGGGGGGGGGGGGGGGGGGGGGGGGGGGGGGGGGTGTGGATTAGAGTTTGGCCTCCTGGGGGAGGCCATATAGGGGAGAGGTGGGCCGGTGGCCCAGTTGGGCCGTGGGGGGGGAGGGGGGTTTCCTTTTTCTTCTTTGTCTGTTTTCTTTTACCCTTTTTCTTTTATTTATTTTCTTTTCTCAGTCTAGTAAATAGTTAGGCCTCCTAATGGTTTTTGTAAAACATAACAATTGCTCCAACAAATACTAGGTATTACCTAGCACTACCAAAAATTAGTTTGGAGTCAACTTGAGTTCACATAATTTTTATAATAAATAATATGCATTAATCCTAGCTGTTTTAATTATGTTAGAGCCACCTAATTATTTTATTATTTGTTAGTTTCAATTTTAGACTAGCCTCTGCAATATTTGTTATTTATCGAACATTTTAGTTTTTATGTTGGACAACTTTTATATTTCACTTTCATTTAAATTTGAATCTGACTTAGGAGTTGAAATGCAATATGATGCTAATGATGATTATGCACTGTTAATCTCGCTGACATGTCATTATCAAAAGTGATTACTGTTGCTAATCACTGGGGGTGTTACAATTCTCCTCATCTATTAAGAATTATCGTCCCGAGAATTAAGAGGAAGACTGAAAGAAAGAGTGTATTCTTCACGAAGACGATCCTCGCGTTCCCAAGTGACCTCATCTTCAGAATGATTCGACCACTGAACCTTGAGGAATTTGATTGACTTTTGACGAGTCCGACGTTCAGCTTCATCAAGAACACGGATGGGATATTCTGGATAAGACAGACCTTCCCGTAATTCAAGCACTTCATGATCCACAGCTCGAATAGGATCCTTGAAGCAGCGACGGAGTTGGGATACATGAAAGACATCATGTACTTGGGAAAGATTAGGCGGCAACTGCAATTGATATGCCACTTCTCCTCGATGGGCAAGAATACGGAACGGGCCAATGTAGCGAGGAGCTAACTTGCCTTTGATTCCGAACCGATGAGTGCCTTTCAACGGAGTGACGCAGAGGTAAGCTTGCTCGCCAGGTTGATAGACTATTTTCTGGTGCTTTCGGTCATAGTTGCTTTTCTGACGAGACTGAGCAGTTTTCAAATGTTCACGGACAATGCGGACTTGGTCTTCTGCTTGCTGAATAATGTCCGGTCCGACGAGTGAGCGTTCCCCAGTTTCTGACCAATTCAGAGGGGTTCGACACTTACGTCCGTAAAGAACTTCAAATGGTGCCATCTTCAGACTAGCTTGATAGCTATTGTTGTAAGAGAATTCGGCATACGGGAGAGATTCCTCCCATTTCTTACCGAAGGAGATGACGCAAGCTCGAAGCATATCTTCGAGCACTTGATTAACTCGTTCAACTTGACCCTATGACTGAGGGTGAAAAGCGGTACTGAACGACAGATGTGTTCCCATAGCTTCTTGGAAACTATTCCAGAATCTGGAGGTGAAGAGGCTGCCACGATCAGAACTGATCTCCAACGGAACACCGTGGAGTGACACAATTCGGGAAACATACAAGTCTGCTAAGTGGCTAGCAGTGATTGTCTCCTTAACTGGCAGAAAGTGAGCAACCTTGGAGAATCGGTCAATGACGACAAATATAGCATCATTACCCTTCTAGGATCTTGGAAAACCAGTAATGAAATCCATTTGGACCTTGTCCCATTTCCATTCAGGAATTGCAAGGGGTTGCAGAGTTCCAGCGGGCCTTTGATGTTTAGCTTTAACGCGGCGGCAAACGTTGCACTCAGAAACATAACGAGCAATATCTCGCTTCATGTTAGGCCACCAGTATCTCTGACAAATGTCACGGTACATCTTTGTGCTACCAGGATGAATTGACAGAGGAGTGTCATGAGCTTCCATCATAATGTGTTCCCTCTCATCTTTGAACTTAGGTACGAAGAGACGGTGTTGGAAAAATAGGATCCGATCATTATCAAGATGGAACTCCGACGGTTTTCCTTTTTCAAGGTATCGCTTGATCCTTTCAACTTCAGAGTCATACCGTTGCATAGTTTTGATGCTGTGTTCTAAATCTGGTTTGACAACGAGGGTATTGAGATAACCCTGTGGAACAATGTGGAGGTTCAATTTACGAAACTCTTCATAAAGAAGAGGTTGTGATTCCTGAAGCATATGGTTGCTGCAATAAGCCTTACGGCTCAAAGCATGGGCCATTACATTTGCCTTGCCAGGGGTGTATGAGATATTCATATCATAATCGGCTATTGTCTCGAGCCATCTTTGTTGACGAAGGTTCAGATCCGGTTGAGTATATAAATACTTCAAACTTTGATGATCCGTATATATCTCGCAACGGTTACCGAGAAGGTAATGTCGCCGTAGCTTCAGGGCATAAATAACCGCAGAAAGTTTGAGATCGTGCACTGGGTAATTTTCTTCGTGAGGACGCAATTGTCGGGAGGCATAAGCAATCACCTTGCGTTCTTGCATTAGGACACAGCCTAATCCTTGACGGGAGGCATCGTAGTATATTACGAAATCCTTTTGGGAATCCGGGGGTGCTAATACTGGGGCAGATGTCAATTTATCTTTTAGTGTCTGAAAGCTTTCTTGACATTTTTCTGTCCACTCAAATTTAACACCTTTGTGAAGCAGATTTGTCAATGGTTTTGCAATCTTGGAAAAGTTCTCAACGAATTGACGGCAATAACTAGCAAGTCCGAGAAAACTTCTAACTTGCTTAACATTCTTCGGGGGAGTCCAGTGAAGAATAGCCTGAACTCGTTCGGGGTTAACAGCAATTCCATCCTTGGAAATCACATGTCCAAGGTAAGTTACTTCAGAAAGCCAAAATTCACATTTGGAATACTTGGCATACAACTGTTGTTCTCGAAGCCTTTCTAGTACCAAACCGAGGTGTTCAGCATGTTCTTCTTTATTCTTAGAATAAATCAGGATATCATCCAAATATACCACGACGAATTTGTCGAGGTAATCCATGAATATATAATTCAACAGACAGGAGAACGTAGCTGGGGCATTCGTTAGGCCAAATGACATGACGGTGTATTCATAGGAGCCATAACGAGTGACGAATGCAGTCTTGGGAATATCCTCTTCACGGACACGGATCTGGTGATAACCCAACCTCAGGTCGAGTTTAGAGAACACCGACGATCCAGCGAGTTGATCATAAAGATCATTGATCCGGGGCAGTGGGTATTTATTCTGGATTGTGGCTTGGTTAATGGGCCGATAATCCTGAACCAAACGGTTAGTTCCATCCTTCTTCTTAATGAAGAGTGAAGGTGCTCCCCAAGCAGAGGAACTGGGGCGGATGAAACCACTCTTAAGTGACTTGTCGATTTCTTCCTTAAGCTCGAGTAGATGATGCGGAGGCATCTTATAAGGTCGCTTGGCAATAGGGACGGTGCCAGGCTTCAGGTCGATGACAAACTCGACAGCTCTAGCCGGGGGTATTCCTGGAAGTTCTTCTGGAAAGACATCTGGAAAATCTCGAACGACAGGAACGTTCTCGATTCCTTCCAGAGGTGAGGCGTTCAAAGCATTCAGAGCATATATCTGAGCTTCAACATCCCGAGTAATGCGGGCGGTATAATTCACTATCTCATCAGTGGGGTGAAGAAGTTGGACGACTTTAGTGGCATAGTTGATCGAAGCAATGTGAGCTTTCAACCAATCCATTCCAAGTATGAGGTCTATGGTGGAAGACTTCAGGACGATGGGCGATGCAAGGAACTCCAATCCTTTAATTTCGACGGTAACGTCAGGTGCTATTACGTCAGCATGACAGTGACCTCCGGGAGTTTTAATGACTAACGGGGTATGCATTTTCTCATATCGAATGCCATGCAGAAATGCAAATTTTCCAGAGATGAATGAATGTGATGCTCCTGAATCAAATAAAACAGAAGCAGGTACTGAGTTAACAAGAAGGGTACCCATAACAGTAGCAGGTTGATCCTGGACTTCTTCAATGTCATTGTTGTAGGCGTGTCCACGACCATGTGCAGCAGACCCAGTATTATAGTTGCGGCTCTGGTTGTTGCCACGACCATTGCCACGGCCAGTACGAGGAAAGGCTAACTGATTCTGATTCTGGCGGCAGTCTTTAGCCTGGTGACCTGGTTTGCGGCACTTGAAGCATAGACCATCTTCAGGACGAAGAGGAGCATTGTTTTGAATCGCTTGAGTTTTTGGCTGCCTCGGTGGTGGAGGAGGCAGACGTGGTGCAGCATAGTTGTTCTTTGGCGCAGAGGTATTGGAACGGAATGCATTGTTGGGGATCCAAACTCGACGCTTCGATGCTGAGCCCGAAGATGAGCCAGCATCACGATAGTGCTTCTGCGAGTCCTTGTATTCCATTTGAGCGGTCTCAACAAGAATAGCCTTGTTCGTCAGAGTTGAAAAGTCATTGAAGTCTTGAGCAGCTAGTGCAAGCTTGAGGTTGGGGTGTAGTCCACTACAGAACTTCTCTTGTCTGCGTGGATCTGTGGCGATGTCTTCTTCAGCATAGCGGGAGAGGTCTAGAAATTCCCGCTGATAAGCTTTGACGGTCTTGTTGCCCTGAGTGAGGTTACGGAACTGGGTCTTCATGCGTTCCATAATTGCTTGAGGGATGTAACGTGTACGGAAAGCAGCCTGGAACTCATACCAGGTGATTACTGTTCCAACAGGCAGAGTACGCTTGTGTGTGTCCCACCATTGAGCTGCGGGGCCCTTTAAGAAAAAGGCCGCGAAGTTGACGTAGTTGGCAGGGGCGACATTAGCAGACTCCATCTCGTGAGTGATGTCGCGGAGCCAGTCATCGGCATCCAGGGGCTTGTCTGAATTGCGGAACTGCGTTGGGTTGAGTCGCGTAAACTCTGTCAAAGTTATTGAAGCTGGGTTCTGGTTCTGGTTGTTCTGATGCGGAAACTGAGCCATGATTCCAACCATGAACTGGCGGTTAAGCTCAAACTGTTGCATCATAGCCGCCATATAGTCTGGCGGTGGTGGGCGTTCAGGGGTACGACCACGACCACGACCACCTGGTCTAACCATCCTGCTAAGTATCAACAGGGGGTAGTTTAGTAAAAGCAATTGCGAGTGTTTAGTGACAAACATGATGTAACTCGACAACAAATTAAGTAGTGTAACAGATACATAACAGTAGTCGATTAAGACATACAGATCCATACACAGTCAGTTAAAATCGGGCAGCATAACGGCACAAATTCAAAAGCTAGACATACTAGGCGGCGCGCATGCACGCGGTAAGGAAGTACACAACGTGACATAGCAAAGGCTACATCAGCGTCGGAGAAAACCACTGAAACGGGGTAACTGCAAGTGCTGACGACGAATGTTCGTCGCGGAAGGATCCTGCGCTCCATGTGCACTCTGATGCAGAATCCGGTCTCGAACTGTAAGAAGAGGTCCACGTGCAGGTGTATGACCTCCAACAGCAGGCCAATCAATACCAGCATACATCTGAGTCCTGCGCGGGTAAAGGATGTGCTCAGGATGTATCCCTGCGCGAACAGCGGGTAGCAACTGCGTCATAGCATCGTAGAGACGTGCTCGAGTGGCTACCAACTCGACGGCAAGAGCCCGAACAGTGCGATCCAGAGCCTGAGTGCACTGAATCAGAACACGCAGGTCATAGCGACGAGGCTCGAATGGGGCACAGATAGCTGTGTAGTATCCAGTAGCATCTCCAGCAGGGGCATACGAAATGTATCGGAACTCAGAGTCATCCAAGATATCGCTGAACTATCCTCGGAGACGTGCGACGGCAGAGTAGGTGGCATCATGGACTGCCATCTCAATCGTCACGCCGATACCGTGGAAAAGGTGTAGCTCGGTGTCTGAGTTATTCTGCTGATCATAAATCCGAACTTCAGCATAGTACTGTTCCTGGTTGAACTCGCGGTAAACCTCATAGACCAAGTACTCAGGGTACCAACGGTAGCCAAGTCTGGTCATGAGAGCGATCAGGACAGCTGGAAACCCAGGGGTATTACGAGCCCAAGTGCGAAGCACAAGCTGTGTCGTAGGACGCGGTGGAAACAAACTATCCATCTGAAACAGAGGAAATTCAGATTTGTCAAATGACAATGGGAAGTTTAACACAACTCGGAGAGAAAGGTTAAACAAAACAATGGAAAGGAAAATGGTTATCAAACTAATCAGATCAATGACCGCGAAATCGCACAGATATCCAGCTCTCCGGGTAGACAGGATTTACGAGATCCTAAGTGTCGGCGTTAGTAAAATTTATTTAACTCGAGTAGAAGAGAGATCAGAGTCCCAGAGTATAGACGAGGAATAAAAGGTCCTAATACCACCCAGTTGACGACGTGGGCCCGTAAGCCACACAGCCAAGTTAGTAAATTAGTTTTTCGGTTTCTAGACTCAACTTCGGCCAAGGAATTGGAAGGGGGCTTCCTACAGGCAGTCGGCTCTGATACCAACTTGTGGCGCCCCCTGCTCAATCGTACACTAATCATACACGCAAATGTGTACGATCAAGCACAGGGACTCATGGGAAGATATCACAACACAACTCTAACACAATTTAAACGGAGGTCCACAATATTACAGACCAGGGATCCGAAGATCCGAATACATAAGTCAGTCATACAAATATTATCTGAGTACATACATAGTTAGACAAGTTTTGCCTAAAGAAGGCTAGCACAAACAACGACACTAGATCGAAAGGCGTTGGCCTCCTGCCTGGGAGCCTCTGATCCTACTCCTGGTCATCTGGCTCGATCCAGTAGTAAGTACCCTCTGGACCCTCCTGGTAGTAGGCTCCGGTGGTGGCATCGGGCTCCTGGACTCCATCGTCTGATGTATCATCAATGTCGGGTATATGGTGAAAAGAGAAAGTAAAGCAACCGTGAGTACTCATCCGAAGTACTCAGCAAGCAAAGATCTATACTACATATGCAACATTATCAATGGAGAAAGGCTGTATAAGTGGACTGGGCTGCAGAAAAGCCAGAATAGAGAGAAGGCCTAGTCCTATCGAAGACTAGCATCTTCAAACATCTTCACAAGGCAATCATCTTGCAGCAGTAGAAGAGAGTAGAATAGCATTTTATTTAGCAAACATGTTGAAGTACAGCTTAAAGATCCTTCCTCGACTCCCAAGCGAGAAAGCGATCCCAAAGCTTCAATTAAGTAACAAGTATCCGGTTCAAGTAGTAGATCGGGATACACAAACTGAGCGTCCTTTACCGTAGGACCGGCTATCGATAGAAGATTCATCCCTGCAGGGGTGCACTACTGTTACCCAACACGCTCGATCAACTCTGGCCGGACACACTTATTGGGTAATGCCCGTCCTCGGAAAATCAACACAAAGCAGCGCTCTACCTAGGCTCGGTAGAGAGGTCAGCACGCCGGACTAACCTATGCACCCAGAGGTCTCGGGCCATCGCCCTGGGCACCCTGCGCGTTGCGAGACTGGCCAGGGTGCAGGCGCGACACTGAACTCGTCAATGAAGTATCCAGCCCAATCCCGACAATCAGCCCGCACGGTGAATCGTGACGTCAGACGAGCTTTCGGAGAAACAAACTTCGCAGAGTGTCCCATAACCATTATCCCGAGTGGTGGGAGTGCGTATAGGGCACGTCGACCCACTCAGATCACACACCCAAATCCAATAGGCTCAATTAGTATCAAGCGGAGACAATCAGAGTCTCTGATGCTCCGCCACAATGTCACACTCGAGTGCCCTTCCGGCACACCCGAAATCATAGATCCCCAGCGGGTACCCACCAGGGTGGACCCGCCTGTAACAGAGGTCAAGTAATCATGTGGTCATAACATCAAGGGGGAAACCCGAGGAATCATCCTCGGCGGATTCCACTCGACGAAATCATCAGGGCGAACGTATGAGGTATCACCCTCGAGGTTCACACTGAGGGTTGCACGACAGAGTCGTATCGGAAGTGGAGAAGGAAGAATCACCCTCGATGACCACGACCGAACAGCTACACTGGAGAGTATTCATCGGGAGTGCGTTACGAGGTATCACCCTCGGCACTCGATAGTTACTACGCAGAGTCGTACAACTAAGGGGGTGTGAAGTGAGGTGTCAGTCTCTAGTCGACGATCACGTTGATCGAGTCGTCGATGATATGTAGGGGCAACAAAGTAAAGGTGGTGGGGTCACTGATGGTTCATCACCAACCTAAACTAAACAGTTTATCATAGGCAGGTAAGGTAGCAATGAACAGGTTACAACAGCAGGCTATGCATCAGAATAGGAGCATACATTAACAGTAGCAAAATCTAATGCAAGCAGGAGAATAGAGTGGGCGATATCTGGAATGCTCAAGGGGGGGGGGGCTTGCCTGGTTGCTCTGGCAAGAGGGGAAGGTCGTCAACGGGCTGCTCGTCGGTAGAGTAGACGTATTTAGGTGCAGCGCCGTCGGTCTCAGCGTCTATCGAGAGAGAGAAGGAGGGGGAGAGAAACAATAAATTCATGGCAATAATGCAAACAACATATATGACATGCCTAAATGATATGCCGGGGTGTTCTACTGCCTAACTAAATGATTTAGTTAATTTAGGAATTTATTTGGATTTATTTAATTAAAGTTGGGCACTATTCATTTACTGAAAACGATCTAAAAGTTCAACGTTCTTATAGCTGCGGGCATCTGACGGGAATACGGAGGACGTATCCGGGTTCGTATCGGAATTCTGAGCAAGTTTCATGTATAAAGTATTTTCATCGGAGTTACGGTTTATTTAATATGATTTTCTAAAGTTTTTATTAATTTCTGGAATTTATTTAATTATTTAATTCAACATTATCCGAAACAGTGCTGTGATGACATCAGCATGACATCATGCTGATGTCAGCAAGGTTAATTAAGTTAATAACTAATTACTATTTAATTAACACTAATTAGTTAATTAGATTAACCTAATCAAGATTAATTAACTAATTAATTAATTAATTAATTAATTATTTTTATTTTTATTTTTTATAAAAACGTTTTTCGGGCGGGGCCCGTTTGTCAGCGTCTCAGGGGGGGGGGGGTTCAGCCCCACGGTCAGAGGCACAGAGGCCGACCGGGGCGGCGCGTGCGCGCGGGCGCGCGGCAGGGGCGCGGCGAGCGGGCGATTGGCGCGGCGAGGGCGCGGCAGCGCGGCGCGGGGCGCGTGCAGGGGCAGGCGTGGGCAGCGGGGCGGAGCGCGGCGACCGCGACGAGCGCGTGCGAGGGACGAGCGAGCACTGGCGAGGCCGCGCGCGGGCGCGGTGCGGGGTCGGGCGAGCGCGCGACGGGCGATGCGGGGCGCGAGTGGGCGGTGTGGGGGGCGGGCTCGGTCGCTGCGGGCGAGCAGCGACGGGCAAGCAGCGGCGGGCGGCGGCAGCAAGCAGAGCAGCAGGGGCTCAGAGGAAGTGCGAGCGGGAGCGCGGCCAGAGGGAAGAGGAGGCCGGGGGGTTCCTCACCCCCGATGCAGAGAAGAGGGCGGCGAGGCTCGGTGGAGCCGTCGAGGGGGAGGCGTGGACGGGCAGTCCGGCGAGGCGGCGGCGGCGGCGTCGAGGCGGCGGGGCGCGGTCGGCGGCGTCGGCCAGCGCGGGAGCTCGGGGCGTCGAGCGAGGGCGCGTCGGGGACGAGGTCATCGGCGGAGAGGGAGAGGCAGTGCCGGACAGCGAGGCGACGGCGTCGGGCAGCGGGCGATCGGGGTCGGGGCGTCGTTGCCCCGATCTAGATTGGGGGTGGGGGGAAGAGAGTGGCCGAGGGGGTGGGGGTGATCTGTCGGTGGGGGGGGGGGGTGGGGATTAGGGTTTTGGCCTCCTGGGGGAGGCCATATAGGGGAGAGGTGGGCCGGTGGCCCAGTTGGGCCGTGGGGGGGGGAGGGGGGTTTCCTTTTTCTTCTTTTTCTGTTTTCTTTTACCCTTTTTCTTTTATTTATTTTCTTTTCTCAGTCTAGTAAATAGTTATGCCTCCTAATAGTTTTTGTAAAACATAACAATTGCTCCAACAAATACTAGGTATTACCTAGCACTACCAAATATTAGTTTGGAGTCAACTTGAGTTCACATAATTTTTATAATAAATAATATGCATTAATCCTAGCTGTTTTAATTATGTTAGAGCCACCTAATTATTTTATTATTTGTTAGTTTCAATTTTAGACTAGCCTCTGCAATATTTGTTATTTGTCGAACATTTTAGTTTTTATGTTAGACAACTTTTATATTTCACTTTCATTTAAATTTGAATCTGACTTAGGAGTTGAAATGCAATATGATGCTAATGATGATTATGCACTGTTAATCTCGCTGACATGTCATTATCAAAAGTGATTACTGTTGCTATTCACCGGGGGTGTTACATACTAGTAGTATGAATGATACAAAGTGCGACCCGGAGAGAAAGACGCGTCTAGTTGGAAGTTCTTGGGCCATACACGTAAACAAATATAAAACCTAATATGTGCCTCCAATTAATATAGTAGTAGAGTACTTAGGCACGTACATCATAATATCACCGTGCATTGCACGTACAACATTTAGTGGTAGTAAGAGACAAATGCCTATATGCCATGCATGTTCATACTATTTGTGCCTTTCTACTTCACTTACTGTGCTACACTACTTAGGTTCGTACATCCTTGGGTACATGTCCGTCTCGTAGTTCCAGTCCCACGTGTTCTTCATAGATGGAATGATCCATAACGGTGGGCAATGGGAGTCCATATCATCACAGCTTCCTAGTGTGGCTCCCCACGATGGAGACTCATCCAAACTGAAGTGGCATAGATCAGGGATAGGGCCATTCAAAATATGAATCCGTCAGTGCGCAATGAAAACGCACCCGTTCTTCATGAACGGCAGGCCGTCGGCGTCGTGCACGTAAGGTGGCATCGTTTGCACTATGGGGTAGTTGTCCCCGATTAAAATTGAGTACTCTTCAAGTGTGTTCATCCGCACCCAGGTAGCATCACGGGGGTCGAACATGCCGTCGTCCATCTAGTACACCTGGCATCTCAAACCTGGATACATGCTGACGTGCATGGTTATGGTCCATGCAGTATAATAAGGTGACGTAAGCAGGGGATATGGATTAAAATAAAATACTTTATATTGCTTATTTCTATGAGGGAGAACAGAAGCAATGTATAGACCAGCTGCGGCACGGGCGACGACAAACAATTTGAGAGTGTTACCTGGGCCATGTACATTAATTAAAGTAGGAGTAGTTTTGTTAGATTGGATTATGGCTACCTAGCTAGTACTACACGGAATTGAAATTGTTAAGTCCTTTATAGTTTATACAACTGGCATTATAAAGTTGCATAGATGACTATCCCAATCAATAAAAAAAGAATGAAAGAACTACTCCTGCTCCTGGAGTACAAAGAGACATGTACTGAAATGTTATAAGATGACATGGCAATAAGATATACGATAGTTCCTGGCTCTACTACTCTTGGATCGGAGAGAAGGGATTACCTGGGTACATGATCAGGGTCCGATCGTGATAGATCGTGGCACCTTGTTGCCCTTCAATGGTACCATGGGTAACGACTACTAAGATAGTACGTCCCAACTGGGTTGTCGTCAGCTACAAGGTTCCAAGTTAGACCAAATGCCCCATGCACATCCACGATTGGCAATCTGATTTTGATCGGGGGATGACTTTGCCCTGCATAATCGTGCAAACAAGGCGGAATTCATAGAAACTGGACGAAAATCATTACATTTCAAAAACTTTTCATATAAACCAGATAAGATACATTACAGTTTTCATACAAACCAGAGTAAAACCTACTCTAAACAAGTTGCAACTGTAATGTGGGTGGCGCACGCATGACGGCCGGATGTGGTGTCGTTTGAGACTACTCATAGTGGGGAGTATCACATACAATATACTAGTGCATGATACTAGTGTATGATATACTAGTTTTATAGTGCATAGTATCTTAGATGATCATATTTATTGCCATGCATGACCCGCTATCTCTTCTTTAATTCTCTGCCACATCACGATGTTTGCTATTCCCGAGTGTATGTACCAGCTAAGTTACCACCACTATGGCCAGCCTCGACGCGGAGCAGTCGCATGCACCGGGAAGCGGCGCTCTCTCGGCCGTTGCGCTGCTTCAAAGCCGATGCTAGTGAGAGGTTGCCTAGGCTCTGGCCGGGCATTAATGCGGCACTGACACTCCGGGGTGACGCTGGCCATTTCAGGCGGGAAGCGCGCGCCGGCAAGGGAGGGGGTTTGGGTCGGCCAGGGCGGTCAGATGCGGGCATGATGGTGGTCTTGATTTTGTACCGTTTCAGGTGTAGTATTGGTAGTTTGCAAAACTACTCAATTATTGCACTTAGTTTCCTAAAAAATTATGGTTAAAAACGTTACTTGCAATGCATGCATGCATGACCAATAAAAAACTACTACATGCATCCAACGATTTAATGCACATTGTAATCTCAATATGTGATGGGGAGCTCTAAATTTGAATTTGAAACTTATAAAACAAAAAAATTCAAAACAAATAAACTGGAAGAGAGGGAGTATACCATATGATGTGTCCCATATGAAACAAGTCCCCTGGTTTGTCACCGCGAAGATGCGGTTAGAAAGGAGCACAGTGTCTTCGTACTCGTACGGCAACAAATCGGCCACAGACAGCATGGTCCACCTTTGACCGCCATTTGTAGGGTTCGTGAAAGCAATCGCGATGTCGAACACCACGATCAGAGTGTAATTTTGGTTGGCGGACGACCTTATCGGGGCTTCTAGGATTGCTATCTTCTTCAATCTCACCGTGGTTTGATCGTACCAATTCAGGCGATGGCCCATTGCATGGCTGATCCCAATGTTGGACAAAGGTTCTACGGGAACGGTGTGACCGTTGTAGATGTTGTGCAAATTGATGTTGGTACCCTCCCGTACATATGCAAGCCAATCTCCACTAGCTCCAAGCCTAACCTGTGAAACAGTGGGTAGCGGGGGAATTAGGAAATGGACACGGAAGTAGTCTTTATAATGCATTTACTACGTGATCAAACTCATCACTTACCTGCTCATCGGAGAAAATCCAAGTGCCCCTCAACGTCGGCATCTCAAGGGGCGTCAACTTGCAACTACGGCCACGCCGGGCTGAATAAACCCCCAAGGAAAATCCTCGTCCTCGAGGACACATGGCAGACAAACTAGCATGGCCTTCTCCCACGCATATTTACGACCCTCTTAAAATATTTGGTGCAAGTACCGCTAAGTCTTGCGGATGTGAGGAAGTCGGAGCGACTTATGATTTGTCCCAAAGGATCGTCATCCAAGGTCTCCCAACCTCGACGAGGACAAGAAGCATCACCGCCTTGCGAATCAACGGCAATGGCGACCAATTGCCTTGTCCCTTGTGGAGCTGGTTTACATGAGAGGAGATGGTAACTGCAGGGCTTCATCCCTTTAGAAAGGATGTTCTACGGGCGCGCACTAGTGCAGTTTATATTTGAGACTAGCAAGAGGCCCATGCGTCACACGGAACATCAAGATGCATTTATACGAGCTGTTTATCTCATGGGAGACGAAGATGAACGAGGGAAGGCCTTATCTGCAAATGAGGAGAGGGGTGCAGGTATCTTTTTGCAAAATTGCCTTAGTTTGCTTTCTATCGTCAGATATAGATCGGACGGTCTATATTGCAGGATGGCAGGCACACCATCATCACCAACTCGGTTTTTTATATTTTTTATTATTTATTACTAGCAAGATGCCCGTGTGTTGCACGTAACATCAAGATGCATTTGTATGAGTAGTTTATCTTGTGAGAGAAAAGGATGAACGAGGGAAGGCCTTATTGACAAATGTGGAGACGGGTGTGGGTATCTTTTTGCAAAATTGCCATAGTTTCCTTCCTATCCGTCAGATATAAATCGGACGGCCTATATTGCAGGATGGCAGGCACACCATCATCACCAACTCTGTTTTTATAAGAGTAGATAGATAGATAGATTATTATTATTATAAGAGTAGAGATAGAGATTAGGGAGATGGCAGGTGGTTCGTTGTATGGCACATTCGCATCCATCCACTAGCCCGGAATTAAAGCACGCACGACATTTACAGTGACTGGGATTAGTTGTTTTCTGGGCGCATGGACCAACACGGACTAGCAGACCTGGTCGCCCTTTTTCAAGCATGCCTTCGACAAGTACGTGCGTGACATGCGTGCATGCAAATCTTGCGTGACCAAACCGTGCGAAGCGGAGCGGTAGGCTATCGAACTGCAGCCTGCATGTTGCAACCATGTCATCCACACGCAACCTAAAGGCCAAATCATACTCCGCTGGACTATACTATACTACTATGCATTGTTTGGCACGAACGTTCCTTGGAGCTCATGCTGCAACTGGTGTACTCCACAGTCCGCTTCCCTTCTCGTTCCTCTTCCACCGCCCGCGCATGTCCGCGGGAAGCGACTGGTCAACCCTTATATAGGAGTGCTAGCACAAAAAGATGCATGCATGACCACTAAAATTTCCTTTCTCTTATCTCTATGAAATAAATGTGGTGTGAAACTCAAAGCCCTTTAAGTCTGAGTATAATGGAAATCATCGTCCTCCTCCAGCTCCGCTTCGCCTGTGTCTTCGTCCTCCTGTTCCAGCTCCGCGTCGTTGTTCTCCTCCTCCGGCTCCGCGTGCTGCTCTGCCTCCAATGCCTCCTCGTCTGGCTCCGGCTAGTCCGGACTCCGGAGGCAGGGCGGCTGCGATCCAGGCTTCGCGCTGCCTCCAGATCAAAGCACCGCTCCAGCGGGAGCATGGCATATGTCGTTACCTTCGGACGGGCCATGGCTATCGGGTGACGGTGACCAGAGAAGAGGCAGCGGGAGGGGAATGAATGCAGCTACTGTTTGGGTTCACCGTCTGGCTTAAATAATGCGCACCATCACGTGTACCCGCGGGTGCACAAATTGTAACATACGGGTCTACTTATGGGGCGTCTTGTAACTGGTATGTGTGTGAGATTCTGAGAGATAGAGTGCGCGAGTGCGACTCTACTCTTCGGACATGTACTCCACCCTTTGCATCGGGGTATAAGTATAATAGTATTACACTTTAGCTTGTGATTTACATGGCCATGTTAACGTGGTTGTGTAAAAAAAATGTCACTTCCTGCTCGTGATTTGCGTTATATAATTATGAGAACTTTGCTAACTACTAAAATAAAGTGGAATTTGTCCATGTTATATAAGTAAATTAAGGTGATTGTTTATCATATGGGTAAGGTTGGACGAAGGGTGGTAGGAACAAATGCTCCACCTAGAGAATGTGTGTGAGAGATGGAGTCTTAATGTGTGTGTGTGTGTGTGTGTGAAGCGGAGTCTTCGGTGGCGAAAGTAATTTAAGTGTGTGCGGCTTCATTGTAGAGAGGTGATGTGTATGGCAGAGGCCACCAACGAGGGGGGTGCGAGAGAGAAGAGGCCCTTAATGAGGGAAGAGAAGGCGTGTGCGCGTGAGAGGAGTCGACATCGAGATAACGTGTTTGTTCGAGAGACAGCGAGGAAGACTACTATATATCGATGGTGCATGTAGGCGGGAATTAAACGAAGGGATGGTCTTATTGGTTTCGGGGATATAGGGGAAGAGTGAGAGAGAGGGGGGGGGTAGCTAGAAGGAGATTGTTAAGTGTGAGTGTGTGTTTTAGAGAAGAGACCCATCTAGGAGGAAGTCATGTGCACACAAGAAGAGAACGATTCGATGTGGGGTTAGGGCTGAGGGTAATTAACTACGTATGGAGACATAGGAGACCTTGAATGTGCATGTGCGAGAGGTATACATGTATACGTGGGATGTGTGTGTGTGCGCGCGCACATGATCGAGATAAAAGAAAGAAGACATAAGTCATAAGATCAACGACATGGGAGAGACGGATCGGTATGACAATATGCATGCATGTGAGAGTTCAGGGAAGAAGGCCCGATAATTGAGCATGTGTTTTTGTCTTTAAGAGATAGTGGCGTGGGCTCGAGCATGCATCTATGGCGAGCAGAGAGAGCGAGACACAACAATTGTGCAAAAGAGATCAACCTATAGATGCATGTATAGAGAGACAGATATAGTGTGCGTGATAGGAAGCAAGAGTGTGTGCGAGAAAGAAAGGTTGACAGAGAAACTGCAGATAGATAGAGAGATAGAGATGCTAGCTAGAGGGACATCGGCTAGTTTGTGTGTTAGAGATGACCGCCGAGTGGTTCAGAGGGGTGAAGTTATGTGTGTGTGAGAGAAAGATAAAAAGAGGGTGCATGACTGCATGCAGAGAGAAACATATATAGTGTGCGTGATAGGAATCAAGAGTGAGGGCGGGAAAGAAGGTTGATGGAGAAACAGATAAATAGAAGGATAAAGATGCTAGCTAGAGGGAGATGGGCTAGCTAGTGTGTGTGTTAGAGATAAGAGTCAAGTGGATCAGAAGGCTGAGTTATGTGTGTGGGTGTGAGAGAGATAGAGAGAGGGTGCATGTGAGTCACATACAAAAAAATATCAGAGAGAAATGAGATCCCGAGAGACAAAGTTTTGTGTTTGTGAGAGAGAAAGATATTTCACTAGGAGAGTGATAGCTAGAGAGACATATCAGGGAACGCGAGATATCTCTAGGGAGAAAGAGTGTGTGTGAGCGACATATAAGGGAATGGTGGAGAGATATGAGACCCTGGAAGACAGAGTTTGTGTTTGTGTGTGAGAAAGAGATATTTAAGAGGGAGAGTCATAGCTTCTCATACCTAAGGAGTGCAAGACATCTCCGTGTGAGAGGGGGTGTGCGAGTGGCACACTGGGGAATAGTAGAGAGAAATGAGACCCCGGGAGATGAAGTTTGTGTTTGTGTGAGAGAAAGAGATTTCACAGGGAGAATCATAGTTAGAGACACATAGCAGGGAGCGAGATATACTTAGAGAGAGATAGAGTGAAGGTCAAGGGAGAGAGTACCGTCAGTGTGTTATGAAGATGAAAGATCATTGTCGACACACAAGTAGCACCAGAGATACCCGAGAGACGATGAAGGCGTATAGGTCTAGAGAGATATATAAGCATGAGTGATAGCTATATGAGATGAATATCTGGATTATAGGGGATTCAAATATTTAAACTAGAGATCACGACATCGATAATATCATAACAAAAATTGGTCTATCAAAAATGCATATTCATTTGAATTTGGGGACACGTGTAATGTTATATAGTTTATCAATATTAGTGATCCATAGATTCTTTAATTAGAGACAATGCATGGTTTATATGCAATTAATGTCTAAACGGTATTACACTATATGTTGCGTGTGTCAAACACATTATACGTGTTTGAGAAGTAAAAAAAACCCGCATGAAACACACATTAATTGGAGACAGTTAGCGAGGAATGCATACATTGGATTTCAACATAAAGTGGTTTCAAATATTTGAAAATCCAAATTAAGATGGATCCAGCCTTATGAATCTGAGATCATGTCATTTGTAAACCATATTTATGTATAAAGGGTGTTGTGCTTTTGAAAGTATATATAAAAAATGATGTATATAGATTTGTATTCGAATACAAAATGGATCCTGCCTGAAAAAAAAACTACAAACTGGATTCGAATTGAGTTGCCACGGTAAACGTGCACTATTTCTCTGCAAAATTTGAACGAAGCGGGGAAACTCGCAGTAACCGCCCGAAACCAAAATTTGGGAGATGGAAATGACTGCCTATCCCTGACACGCAAAGCTATCGGCTCGATTTCTATAGGTTTCGACAGGGGTAGGTTTGTAATTTCACTCAAATGTGACATAACCGCCTCCGCCTCTCACCTCCCCGGATTCGTACACGGTGGGCACCAAAACACTGTTTCTCCTCGGCCAAAATCGCCTCTCACCTTCCTCCCCGATTCATACAGGATGGGCGCCAAAACAAACTCTCCTCGGCCGAAATCTCCGTCGGCAAATATTTGGTGTATGCGAGATTACCGTCCTATCCCCAACCGACTAATATTGCTGTGATGTAGGAAATTTTAAACGAGGGCTAAGTTTGTAAATTTCGTTGCATTTGAGACAAGCGTGCCCTGAAGGCATGGTTCCCCCTTCCTCTCTCGCTCCATTTCCCCATTCGTACTCCGTGGGCGCCAAAACACCCTCTCCACTGCAGTCTCCTCCGTCCACCACCCCATCGACCGCCGTCCTCCTCCACCATGCTGGAGTTGATACCCCGACGCCGTCGTCCATTACAAGAGATCGACCTCTCTCATCCACGGCTTCAGACCAGGATCCTTGCATCGTGTCCTCTCGCTTCATCTGCGTCGTCATCCACCTTGCCGAGGCCACTCGTACGACCATCTCGTCCACCATGCCAGGATATTTCCCTCGCCGCCACCGTCTGCCCTCCTAGATCTGCTTCCACGCCACCAACAACCATCGCTACCACAGCACCCTCAATGCCTCAGCAGATGCTTACACGGCGCCACACCAGAGGCGGTACTCTTTCCTATCCGCTCAAGTTATTTATCTGAGCAAGAAAATAGGTCGCCACTGCTTTACTGTGATTTCTTGTCCATCAATTAGAATCTTACTTGTTAGTTGAAACCAAACATTGGTTGCGAAGTTGCCTTTGTCCGGTTTGCACCTTCAGATCCGCCATGGCATGCGCACCACTATACTCACAATGCTTATGATTTCCCCTTTTATATTCCACATTAGCTTAAATGACAGTCGACTGAATTTCAAATTCGGGTCAGTCCATTTTTGGGAGTTCGCCGGAGGGAAGGAAGGGGCTCGCCGGAGGGCTGCCCCATTATCTATCTTAGGGTTTTGGGTGGGGACAGTGGTTGTGGGGGCCTATTGTCTGGCTATGGTGGGGCCTCGCCGGAGGCAAAACTCGATGCGGGTGGGGGGTGGGATTAGCTAGAGGGATGGCCGGGGGCGGCGGAAGACCGGAGGTGGTGGGTGGTTCAGGGGAGGGCGGGGGCCGGTGGTTCGGCTGGCGGCCCGTGCGGTTGTCTTTAGGGGAAGAATAAGAGGCGAGGAAGAAGAAGGGTTAGGAGACGTAGGATCTTCATCCAACCGCCTAAAATGGTCGACTGACCCAAATGACGAATGTCAGCCGACTTGCATGTAGACATTCCCATATATTCAGTACCATTATCGTAGGTGCTTCGAGACGTACGTGCAAGCAGTGCTCCTCAACCCATCAAGCTAAAAAACATGCCACTCATAATTCCAAACTTAGTTGCTCAAATACAAATCTGATATGATGCTGACATGTACTAAAACAAAGAATGTTTAATTGGTCAGCTAATGTTCCTACTTTACTTTCGAAAAGCACATGCGCCACATATCGAGGGACAACAGGGACTTGCATTCTTTATGCGCTTTGGTTCATCATGTGTGGCTAACCAAGATTTTATTATCCAAAAGTTGCTTGCTCTTCTTTAGCATGCTCCTCCTCTGTTCTTCTTTTGTAAGTACTCTCTCCGTACCTAAATATAAGTCTTTGTAGAGATTCCTCCATGGACTACATACGGAGCAAAATGAGTGAATCTACACTCTAAAATGTATCTATATACATCCGTATGTGATCCATAGTGGAATCTCTACAAAGACTTGTATTTAGGAACAGAGGGAGTATAATAGTTGTACCGTATGTTCTTTGTAGTGAAGAGGAGCAGGGACATTTGCAGTGTACAGGTCTATTCAGTCGCTTATCATGGACGCTTTCAACTATTAGTGTTGGTCTTCATGTCGATTGTCATGGATGCTTTCAACTCTTTATATTCGGTCGTATGTGTCGCCTTTGAGAGTTAGACTGTGTAACACCCTGGATTTTGCCCATTTTCTTTTTCCTTTGATTTTGGTCCGGATTCGCTTTTCTGTGGCTTAGTAGTCTTGCAACTTGGAGGGATCACTCTTCAATCTTCTTCCCAAGTGGCTTGCCAACCTCAAAACCATCCCAAGACCTTGCCATTTCCATCTTGGACCAACCCCAATATTCTTTTCTTGGGAAAATTCATTTTTTCTATTAAAGGAATAACCCTGTCTGTCCTGGGTTGTGAAGCAACCCACATTTTCATCATTCCAAAGATCCCCAAATAATTCACAAAAATTGTTTGGGTCAGATCTTCCACAAATATGTCAAAACCCTTCCTTGCCATGTTCAAAAATATTTCACAAATATTCTTTTTCTGATTTTGCCCTAGCAGCCAAGTTGAGAAGCAAGTACCCTTTATATTTGCTTGCTTGGTCTCAAACTTTTTGGGCATTCTTTCCTATCCATATCATTGCCACATGCCAACATTCAACTTCATTTGGATATTAAATCTCCCTTGGCTAATTTCCAAAGTTTCTGGTCAACTGGAATCTTTGTGAAGCAAGTGCTAGCTAGGAGTATCCAAATGAGTTGAAATTTTGCAAGAATCTTCATATGCTCAAATCATGACTCACCACCAAGTTTCAACCCATTCCAATTATCTATGTGAGCATAGCATCAAATCTTGGCTTCTGGTCAGATTTTCACATTGTGAAGCAACTCTATTTTATATTGCTCCATAATTACTAAAAATTTACCAGAGCATTCTGCTTCCCATATAACCTATCTCTACAAAATTTGGGCTCATTTCATGTCCCCAATAATTCCCTAGAATTTTTCTAAGATTCTGGTCAGAGAGGATAGCTGTGAAGGAAGTACCATTTTGGCTTGTCCAAATGGCATGAAATTTTTATGCCACTCTCATATGACCAAATTATCATGTTCTACCAAATTTATCCCAATTGGCTACTCCATGTGAGTGGCACATCAAGATTGAGCTTTTGGACCAGATTGGCCAGTTGCAAAGCAACCCTATTAAATCTTGGTCCATTTCCCTCCAAACTTCACAGGGGTGTAGTCCTTCTTACCCTAAACCTCCCAGACATCTCATTTTGACCTTATCACTTCTGTGTGGATCACAGTGGTGTGGTCAAGTTTGCCACAACAAACTTCAGATGATCACTCCCATCTAACCACAGTGAGTTTCATCGAACCATCACCTCCCTGAGACTGTACCTTGGAGGGACTACCCACTGGACATGATATGGTCGGTCAGGGTGCACCGCGTGCGCCAGTTCACACGGTGACCACGCGTATGGCATGCCAGCCAGCGCGCTCTGGCGATGGAACCCTTCGGCCTCATCCGTTCCTCCTCTCCCTCGCCACCAAACCATGTCCAGCAGTTTCCCCTTGGCCTCTTGTTCGCTCTGGAACCCTCTCCCCCTCTGGATTCTTCCCCCTTGAGCCATGGCGATCGCCACCACTGCTCTGCCTGCGACGACCATCATCGTTTTCCTCTGTCCCCTCCTCCCCGATCCGTCTCGAGCGCTCCTGAAGCCCCTCCGCTCCTCCGCAAAGCTGCCCGACGCCAGAAACCGCCAGCCATGTCCCCCTGCGGCGCCAGTGCGCCGATAAGGTCGCCGCCGTGGCCGTCCCTATCCACCCACCTCGCCGTGGCTATTTAAGCGCAGCCCGAGCGCCCTAGTCTTCACCAAGCTCCTCTCCACACTCCACTAGTCCTCCCCGAGCTCTCCGCCCCTTGCCAGAGCCTCTCCTCGCCTCCCATGGCCGCCATGCCCGTCGTCGGCCTCCTCCAAAATTGGAGCGAGCCGAAGCTCCTCTCTCGCTCCCAGCTGCGCTCGGGTCCTCCCTCGACCCCGCTGCCTCTTCCCATCTCCTATGTTCATCGCCGGAGCGCCCGAGGCAGCGTGCCCAAGGTCGACCGCCGCCCTCGCCCACGATCATCTCGAGCAGAAGCCGCTCCGCCGTTCCCCGGCGCTGCGGAGGCCTTTGGTGGATGCGGCGCTCCTCCCCGCACTCGCCGGCAGCCTCGCCCTGGCCGGAGGCCACCGGAGCCGCCGAGCTCATCGCCGGCCAAGCCCAGCCGCGCCTCTGCCTCGCCCCTCTCTCTGTTTCTGTCGGGCGCCAGGGAGAAGGAGGGAGATAAGGTGGACGAGCCCACCAGAGCCCACCAGTTTTTTTTAAAAGGAGCAGCAGTAGTAAGTGGGCCGCCCAGGAGCAACAGCAGCAGCGGCGGTGAGATTCGGCCCGAGGCAGCCCTGCTGTACAGTTGCATTTATTCTTTTCCAAAAAAAACTATGAAGGACCTAGAAGTAAATACTTTTCTTACAGAAAGGTCCTTCCGTAGTCAAACCACCACATCTTTTTGCTCGGAACTCCGATCGAGGTGATTCCAAAGCCCACTTCTTTGTCTCAACGAGCCCGTTCTGTTGATGTCATTTTCACTAGGTGTTCACATAGTGGAAATGACCATTTTGCCCTTGCCCATAAACAGCCCCCTTCGAGAGAGAACTATTTCCGGCAATAATTTCCGCGGACCCTCCGCACTTCTTCCCGATGGTTCCTTCACCCCCAGGCAAGCCACAACCCTCATCTACATAATTGCATTACAATATCATAGTTTAACTTTTTACTTCAACAACAAGTATGAATTATTTGTGAAATAGATTGGATCATGCAATGCTTGAGTTAATTCTTGGATAGGTGACTACCATGTTGATGGCTGGATTATTAGTGACTAGCTTACCCACTTGTTGATACTATGATGTTGAGATCACTGTCTAAGATTATTTTGGATTTCATCTGGCAGTTCATGGAGATGAGTTAATAGCAGCGACTTAAGCATACTATTACCGGACTTCTAGCCAGATATCGTTTTGACTTGGATGGCTATGATATCGGAGTGTCAGCCATGATAGAGATTGTTCGGAGATTAGATACTTCATGGTTGATCCAGAGTCACCTGTCCGGACTTATCCGTGCAGCCACATTTGCCGGTATGGGACGGCCTTGACTTGGTCTAATCGCGTGCTCTTTCACCGGTACCGCCCGACAGGGAAGGTTATGCGTGCGCGCTACCCTGGCCCAGTAGGCGGCGATAACCTTGTGAGCCCAGTTGAGTTATATGGTACCAGGCCCCCGTTTGGGACAGTTTGTTAGCCACGACGGTGGCAGGTGTCATGCGGTGACACAGGGGCCACCCAGGGCAGGACTCCGAGGGAGGATGATTGCCGGTGGTACGATGGAAGAGTCACGGGTTAGGCGGGTTTCGTTGGAGCAACGCTGGTCCACCCGAATGGGATCACAAGGTCTGGTGCTCCACGGTGTGGGTAAAGTGCGCAACCTCTGCCGAGTGTAAAATTTATTCGAATAGCCATGTCCGCGGTATTGGACAGTCCGTCCAGACCTCTGTAGGTGGTCAACCATAGTAGTGATAATGATGGAAGAACTCGTCTTATGATCGGAAGTACTCGGTGGATCGTGAGTATTCTGAGGGTTGTGAGGCAACCCGGAAGAGAATAAGTTTGTCAGACTTTTGGTGCAGATGGTATCAGGAATATGATATGTTAGCCATGGGATGGCTATGAGATGAGTGGTCGGATGACCACATGATTTGGATTGGATTTGGAACAGATTCAGATTGGATCCTGAGATTATTTGGAGTATGGATTAAACTACTTAATATGCTTTACCTTACTGCATCTACTTTGTATGATGTTGTCTTGCCTTAATGCTGATGTTTGTTGTGAGCTTGTGAGTACATTCAAAGTACTCACCTGGCGTGTCATGCTAGTTTGCAGGTCATGCCATGATTGCTTGCTTGTCGAGGATCCCGAGTATGCGACCTAGGGTACGCGTTCTAGCCAGAGTCCCTGCGGAGTGGAGTCCATCACCGCCATCGCTGTTCCGCTGCCGAGTGAGTTACTCCGCTGTTAGCATAGAGCTACCCCGGGCAGGTGTAGTGTCGCTGTGCCGATGTAATCCATGTACCCTTTGTAACCATATCCATTGTAATAAAGAGCTGATTTGTTCTATGCCAACAGTGCCATATTCCAGAGGACTTGTCCCTGGGCTGGAATACGGGGCGTTCCGGTTTACTCTGAGCCGGGGTGCCACAGGCGTTGGTATCAGAGCAGGTCTAGCTATAGGACGCGTGGTCTAGGCGTGAATGCTAGTAACCGGTAGTATAGGATCCAGTTGGTTTGCTGCACTTGTTTGTTGCATTTATTTGTGCATAGCATACATATAGACTAGATATCTTAGCACTAACGATGGATCTGGTGAGTGTAGGTGGCATCAGTTTCGATTCACTACCTGCGCTCTCCAGTTTGCATATTTGTTCCTTGGTGTGGTGTTATCTCCGTCCCAGCGTAGTGATGCCAAGGTGCTTAGGGGTGTCGATCACTAGCAAGATTGATGCACCGGTACCACACCAATATATTCTCCTCAGCTACCCCTATTGTTTGGGTGATAGACATGTTTCTATCCCGAATCGTGCCATTCCACTAGCAGCTTCGGCAACCCTTACTGATCCTTGTTATCAAAAAAGGGCAATGCCTGCAAGCCTTTCTCTCCACCACTGTCTCATTCAGCCACCTATTCTTTGGACGTGTATGGTTTTCTTCCGTACGCTTGATGATGATGTGGTCGTAACTTCTATGTTCCGACCCCCGATCACCAAGTTCGTCCTCACCACCGTGTCCGTCCAGATGGAAACGGTGTTAAGTTCGTATTTGGTGTAGCCTTGTTTACACCAATTTTCTTCCACACATTGATTCACTTTCGTGCACATCGCCACAGCATGTTAGACTGTAATACCGGAGTTCTTGTGAGATTTGTGTGCTTAAGTAGGAATGCATATTATTGCTGTGAATAGCTTTAGAATGTGATATTGCTTGTGTGTGTGAACTTGCTGCTTTGTGTGCTTTTGTTTTAGTCGTTTCTTTTGCTTCTTTATTTGGGCCCTTGGTGTTAACTTATTTTCCCCTTATGGAAGTTGCTCACCGACCCTGAACCCAAAGAGTCAATGAAGAGACAGCCATTTGGAAGCTCAGCTCAGCAGTATGGAATTGTCAGCAGACTGTGTTATATCGGGAATATCGGGCCTGAATATAAAGGATATCCTAGCTAGATTGATTATCAGCATCAAGTAGACATCAGTGCAACTATCACAGCAGTAATGTTCGCATCACCAAGAAGGCAAATTGTGTACATGATCCACAGTGCATTCCGTGCCAAAGGTATGATTCATATACAAGGTTTGGGTCTGCTATGAGTACAATTTGAACTCTGCTATGTCTTGGAAGCAAGCCAGAGTGTGCTATGAACCTAGTACTCAGCAAGAAGGATAGCCGAATACCTTGTTGCATATAACAAGTAACCGACATCAGTAACCTCAAGGTATAAATATATCTGCACTCAGTCCGCATCTAATAAAGAAAAGCCTCAGATGTAAGCAACCCAGTCTTTCTCCGCAAGCTACCAGAGAAGCTTACAAAGCAAGATGCCTGTGTCTTCATTGATATGATACATGGACATCTTCCGATGCAAGCTTGGTCGGAAGACAAGAATCAGTCATGACACAAGTCTGCGTCAGAAATCAAGTGGCCAGTTACTTATGTTTCCATAGATATGGTGGACATTCTGCCAAGGTCATATGGGTTACTCCTACAATGATACCAGCCCGGTGAGGATCTGACAATTGCATGAGCTATGTAAGAAGACGAGAACGCCGGTTATACACTTCAGTGTGATGACCAACAACCTATGGAGCAAGCCGACCATCTGATATATGCCCTATAGCATTGCTCTATGTTATTCCGGTATGTTCAAATTATTATGCTCATACCTGTATGCATAATAGTGAGCTGTATGGGACGCAGATGAACCCTTGCCCGTCTTTCTTTGGTGACGGCACCACGCCTATGTTCTGAGCTGTTTTCGGCCATCCGGGGTGGACGCTGACTTTTATTTCTCTTTTCAGCAACTCGCCCATGTTCTGAGCTACTTTTCTGCCATCTCGGGCAGCTCTTGAATTTTTCTCCATTGCAGTGACCCTATGCTCTGAGCTGTTCTTCAGCCGTCTTAGGGAACTGCTACTTTCTTCTTATCAACACCGTCTCATGCTCTGAGCTGCTTTTCAACCATCTTGAGTCGGAGTTGAGTTACTCCAGTAATGTCCCAGATCTGAGTTGTAAAGACCGTTCTAGTGGCTACTGGTTTCTTTGCCGGTTTTATCCTAGGGTTCAGGCGGTCGTTACCCACAGCTACAACTTGTAAAGTAATATGCCTGCCGGAATATTGCACCTGACAACACCTATGGTCACACGGAGAATCAAGAACACATAAGGCCAAGTTCGTCAGCAAAGGATCCAGGCAAGGAGAACTATAATGAAAAAAAAACAAGGTTGTCCATACAGGTATGGTAATGGTACAAATACTCCGGACAGCCTGGTTCGATACCGACCACCATGGGTACACACCCACAGGGTCTATCCCATTTGCAAGGACCCCATACCGAGACAACCCGCTCAGCCAACCAGGTATGCTCAAAATTGTCAGAAGAGGGCAACCAAGCTAGTCAGGTCAGCCGAAAGATTAACTCGGCAGTTGGATTATAGCAACCGTGTCAAAGCATTGCACGGCCTACTATGTACTTAGAGATACCGACAGACTGAGTAATCTGAAGGATGAACAACAGTCTCGAAGCATGCATGTGTCCTCACAGATGGGAATTAGTTAAAGACTAACCTGCCGTGAACAAGATTCTGCTGCCAGGACCGTTGTCAGTCAAGTATATGGATAATATCACCGTACACCTTTATGCTGGTCACGACAGGTGACAGTCAAATGTTCGGTAGGAGCCTTATACCCAAAATAGTGAAGATACCCAAGATGACCCAGCAATCCGTGCGAGAAGTCAGATTCCGCCAGGAGAACGGTATGATTTACAGTACTATTTTGAACCAGAAGGACACAAAGCCATTTGAAGTCACCCAATGCAATGAGTAAAAGATTTCATGTCCACCAATAGAATCTGTTCACAACTCAGTAAACAGTCGTTTGTATTGGACCTCGTCATGACACGTCCATGAAGAACCACCCTTGGACTTACGAGCAAGGCACATTATTTGGTCCGAATAATTTATTGCCCCAGACAGGATAGCAGACATAAAAGGATTGGAGTCAGAGTAGAATATGAGGTAAGATTTGCCAAAAAAAGGGTCCAGTGAAGCAAACCACCCCGAAGCAAGGCAGTCAGTCATATGAAACTCAGTGGGAGCATTACACAAAGGTAAAAAGGAAACCCGAGTTGGAAATGGTTTCCTCAAGTGGAAATATTCATGTTTGATCCCTGAGCAACCAAATCTTGCGGACAAGATTTCTTTAACGGGGGTAGGTTTGTAACACCCTGGATTTTGCCCATTTTCTTTTTCTTTTGATTTTGGTTTGGATTCTCTTTTCTGTGGCTTAGTAGTCTTGCAACCAGGAGGGATCACTCTTCAATCTTCTTCCCAAGTGGCTTGCCAACCTCAAAACCATCCCAAGACCATGCCATTTCCATCTTGGACCAACCCCAATAATCTTTTCTTGGGAAAATTCCTTTTTCTATTAAAGGAATAACCCTGTCTATCCTGGGTTGTGAAGCAACCCACATTTCCATCATTCCAAAGATTACCAAATAATTCTCATAAATTGTTTGGGTAAGATCTTCCACAAATATGTCAAAACCCTTCCTTGCCATGTTCAAAAATATTTCGCAAATATTCTTTTTCTTATTTTGCCCTAACTACCAAGTTGAGAAGCAAGTACCCTTTATATTTGCTTGCTTGGTCTCAAACTTTTTGGGCATTCTTTCCTATCCATATCATTGCCACATGCCAAAATTCAATTTCATTTGGATATTAAATCTCCCTTGGCTAAGTTCCAAAGTTTCTGGTCAACTGGAATCTTTGTGAAGCAAGTGCTAGCTAGGAGTATCGAAATGAGTTGAAATTTTGCAAGAATCTTTATATGCTCAAATCATGACTCTCCACCAAGTTTCAATCCTATCCAATCATCTATGTGAGCATAGCATCAAATCTTGATTTCTGGTCAGATTTTCACATTGTGAAGCAACTCTATTTTATATTGCTCCATAATTACTGAAAATTTACCAGAGCATTCTACTTCCAATATAACCTATCTCTACAAAATTTGGGCTCATTTCATGTCCCCAATAATTCCCTAGAATTTTTCTAAGATTCTGGTCAGAGAGGATAGCTGTGAAGGAAGTACCATTTTGGCTTGTCCAAATGGCATGAAATTTTTATGGCACTCTCATATGACCAAATCATCACGTTCTACCAAATTTCAGCCCAATTGGCTACTCCATGTGAGTGGCACATCAAGATTGAGTTTCTGGACCAGATTGGTCAGTTGCAAAGCAACCCTATTAAATATTGGTCCATTTCCCTCCAAACTTCAGAGGGGTGTAGTCCTTCTTACCCTAAACCTCCCAGACATCTCATTTTGACCTTATCATTTTTCTGTGGATCACAGTGGTGTGGTCAAGTTTGCCACAGCAAACTTCAGATGATCACTCCCATCTAACCACAGTGAGTTTCATCGAACCATCACCTCCCTGAGACTGTACCTTGGAGGGACTACCCACTGGACATGATGTGGCCGGTCAGGGTGCACCGCGTGCGCCAGTTCACGCGGTGACCACGTGTCTGGCATGCCAGCCAGCGCGCTCTGGCGATGGAACCCTTCGGCCTCGTCCGTTCCTCCTCTCCCTCGCCACCTAACCATGTCCAGCAGTTTCCGCTTGGCCTCTTGTTCGCTCTGGAACCCTCTCCCCCTCCGGATTCTTCCCCCTTGCGCCATGGCGATCGCCACCACTGCTCTGCTTGCGACGACCGTCATCCTTTTCCTCTGTCCCCTCCTCCCCGATCCCTCTCGAGCGCTCCTGAAGCCCCTCCGCTCCTCCACGAAGCTGCCCGAAGCCAGAAACAGCCAGCCACGTCCCCCTGCAGCGCCAGTGCGCCGATAAGGTCGTCGTTGTGGCCGTCCATATCCACCCACCTCGCCGCGGCTATTTAAGCGCATCCCGAGCGCCCTAGTCTTCACCAACCTCCTCTCCACACTCCACTAGTCCTCCCTGAGCTCTCCGCCCCTCGCTACAGCCTCTCCTCGCCATCATGCCTGTCGTTGACCTCATCCAAAATTGGAGCGAGCCGAAGCTCCTCTCTCGCTCCCACCTGCGCTGGGGTCCTCCCTCGACCCCGCTGCCTCTTCCCATCTCCTCTGCTCGTCGCCGAAGCGCCCGAGGCAGCGTGCCCAAGGTCGGCCACCGCCCTCGCCCACGGTCATCTCGAGCAGCAGCCGCTTCGCCGTTCCCCGGCGCTGCAGAGGCCTTTGGTGGATGCGGCGCTCCTCCCCGCACTCGCCGGCAGCCTCGCCCTGGCCGGAGGCCACTGGAGCCGCCGAGCTCATCACCGGCCAAGCCCAGCCGTGCCTCTGCCTCGCCCCTCTCTCTGTTTCTGTCGGGCGCCAGGGAGAAGGAGGGAGATAAGGTGGGCCAGCCCACCAGAGCCCACCATTTTTTTTAAAAAGGAGCAGCAGCAGTAAGTGGGCCGGCCCAGGAGCAACAGCAGCAGCGGCGGTGAGATTTGGCCCGAGGCAGCCCAGCTGTACAGTTGCATTTATTCTTTTCCAGAAAAAAACTGCAAAGGACCCAGAAGTAAATACTTTTCTTACAAAAAGGTCCTTCCGCAGTCAAACCACCACATCTTTTTGCTCGGAACTCCGATTGAGGTGATTCCAAATCCCACTTCTTCGTCTCAACGAGCCCGTTCTGTTGGTGTCATTTTCACTAGGTGTTCATAAAGTGGAAATGACCATTTTTCCCTCGCCCGTAAACAGCCCCCTTCGAGAGAGAACTGTTTCCGGCAATAATTTCCGCGGACCCTCCGCACTTCTTCCCGATGGTTCCTTCACCCCCAGGCAAGCCACAGCCCTCATCTGCATAATTGCATTACAATATCATAATTTAACTATTTACTTCAACAACAAGTACGAATTATTTGTGAAATAGATTGGATCATGCAATGCTTGAGTTAAATCCTGGATAGGTGACTACCATGTTAATGACTGGATTATTAGTGACTAGTAGCTTACCCACTTGTTGATACTACGATGTTCAGATCACTGTCTATGATTATTTTGGATTTCATCCGGCAGTTCGTGGAGATGAGTTAATAGCAGCGGCTTAAGCATACTAGTTACCGGATGTCTAGCCAGATATCATTTTGACTTGGATGGCTATGATATCGGAGTGTCAGCCATGACAGAGATTGTTCGAAGATTAGATACTTCATGGTTGATCTTGAGTCACCTGTCCGGACTTATCCGTGCAGCCGCATTTGCCGGTATGGGACGGCCTTGACTTGGTCTGACCGCATGCTCTTTCACCGGTACCGCCCGACAGGGAAGGTTATGCGTGTGCGCTACCCTGGCCCGGTAGGCGGCGATAACCTTGTGAGCCTAGTTGAGTTATATGGTACCAGGTCCCCGTTTGGGACAGTTTGTTAGCCATGACAGTGGCAGGTGTCACGCGGTGACACAGGGGCCACCCAGGGCAGGACTCCGGGGAAGGATGATTGCCGGTGGTACGATGGGAGAGTCACGTGTCAGGCGGGTTTCGTTGGGGCAATGCTGGTCCACCCGAATGGGATCATGAGGTCAGGTGCTCCATGGTGTGGGTAAAGTGCGCAACCTCTGTAGAGTGTAAAAACTATTCGAATAGCCGTGTCCATGGTATTGGATAGTCCGTCCAGACCTCTGTAGGTGGTCAACCATAGTAGTGATAATGATGGAAGAACTCATCTTATGATCGGAAGTACTCGGTGGATCGTGAGTATTCTGAGGGTTGTGAGGGAACCCGGAAGAGAATAAGTTTGTCAGACTTGCGGTGCAGATGGTATCAGGCATATGATATGTTAGCCATGGGATGGCTATGAGATGAGTGGTCGGATGACCACATGATTTGGATTGGATTTGGAATAGATTCAGATTGGATCCTGAGATTATTCGAAGTATGGATTAAACTAGTTAATATGCTTTACCTTACTGCATCTACTTTGCTATGATGTTGTCTTGCCTTAATGCTAATGTTTGTTGTGAGCTTGCGAGTACATTCAAAGTACTCACCTGGCGTGTCATGCCAGTTTGCAGGTCATGCCATGATTGCTTGCTTGTCGAGGATCCTGAGTTTGCGACCTAGGATATGTGTTCTAGCCAGAGTCCCTGCGGAGTGGAGTCCATCACCGCCGTCGCTGTTCCGCTGCCGAGTGAGTTACTCCGCTGTTAGCATAGAGCTACCCCGGGCAGGCGTAGTGTCGCCGTGCTGATGTAATCCATGTACCCTTTGTAACCATATCCATTGTAATAAAGAGCTGATTTGTTCTATGCCAACAGTGCCGTATTCCAGAGGACTTGTCCCTAGACTGGAATACGGGGCGTTCCGGTTTACTCTGAGCCAGGGTGCCATAGACTGATAGTAACAGTACTGCGCCTTCAATTGTAGAGAGCTGGTATCCGAAGCCTTTCTAGCCGTACCGACAATACTAGCACATATATTCCAGCAAGTTCCACTTTCCTGATTTTACTCCTGATACTTATTGTTTTCCCATTATATCTACACTATGATCTGTTTAGGTGCTTTGTGTTCTACTAGCAGCTGTCCACCCTTTAAAGCTAAATAACACACCAATCATACGTCCTAAGGTTCTTCAAATACGAATGTGATATGATACTGACATTAGCTAACAGACACACATTTAATTGGTCAGCTAATGCTCCCACATGAGTTTCCAAACGCATGTGGCCACATATAGAGAGACATCGTGGAATGGCATTTCTTTGGGCGCTCTGATTCATCATGGGTGGGCAACCAATATTGTATAGAAAGAAGGGGAATCTCAATAATATGCTTCCCCTTCTATTCTTTCACATGTTCCTCTTCTGTTCTTCTTTAGTAAGTACAGTATGTTCCTTGTCAGGAAGGGGAGTAGGGACATCTACAGTCGACAGCTCTATTGGGCCGGTCCTGCTACATGATTTCGCTCTTCGAGTTGGTCTACTATAATATCCCAGAAATGGTGGGAGCCACGCGGTCTTTGATAGACTAGACTGATAGTAACAGCTGTGCGCCTTCAGATGAATAGAGCTGGCCTGTAGGTGATCGATAGGCTGCATATTTGTAGCGGCAAAACCCTGTATTTTCCAGCCAGTTCCGCTTTCCCGATTTATTTATGGTGGTTATTGTGTACCCCTATTATCTACACTACGATCTGCCTAGTAGTTGTGCGCTCCCGTTATCATGGTTTGGCAATAAACTTTCTATACGGTATATTATGTACCTATCATCTACCAACTATCCTTACATCTGGAGCTTCCAACAGGGAGCCTATTTTTTTGTGTAGTTGTGCCAGATTATATTAATCTACTCACCATATTACAGCACACATGGGCTCTCTCATTAGAATCTAGTGATAGCACACAAGGGTTTACAGGAAGCCCCTATTATATTACAATATCCTCTGCATTACAAAGATAATCTCACTACTATTTATGTTTTCAGGCTTTTCAGATATTGTACGTAATCACAATGAATATAAGAATACGCACATCAAAAGAATATTGCGGAATAGTTCAATGGGTAACAAACTTGGCATCAAGGGATTGAGGTCCATTGTGGATGCAATGAAACCCACATGCTCCCGACCTATAAATTCGTATTCAGAATATGATCCTAATGACTATTCTGAGCCCAAGGAGACAAAGGCAGATGGCCTATCCTGTTCACCCAATAAGGTGCCTGTTCTAATTTGGCAAGGTTTTATTGGTTGCACATATCTTGCATAAGGTGTCTTGCATTTCTTTTTCTTCGTTGCACCGCCATCTGCTTAGTTTACTCATGATATATGTGAAGATGCCATGCCCATCAATTATCAATACCTATTCCATTTGTCGTCATGCCATGTTTTTCCATTCAAATGTTGTTCTTTTGTTTCAGACATCCAAAAGGAAGAGGGTGATTGCAGAACCCGAAGGAGTACAAGCAAAGTCCTTGAAAAAGGTGGTGCTACCAGAGAAATCAGATAGCACCCCACGTATATTGGTGATAGAACCAGCGCCGCAAAACCTAGGATATCGCAACTATGCTGGTTGCTGCTTTGCTCTTGTGAGTACCTATTGTCCTATCGCTGTACTTACATTCATACCTGGTGGATTATGTGACATCATTGTGCATTATAGCTTGCTTATCCACTATTTGCTCCAACTTATCAGATCTATACTAATGATTACATTAATGTTGAATAAACCCAATGCTTATGAAGAAATTTAGTTCTGCATTGTTCTTGTAAGTATCTGCTATCCTTCATCACTGTACTTATATTGTCAGCTAGTTCTTCATGTACACTTTGCAGCTTATTTTCCCTTGCCCTCCATTTTCTACACATCAGATCTACATTTACTCTTGCCAAAATATTGAATAAAATCAATGTTACTGAAGAAGTTTAGCTTTGCATTGCTCTTGTTAGTTCCTTTTGAATGTATGCTGTATTTACATTTGTACTCTGCATTTTAGGTTAAATAATCGCCATTTGTTCCTATATTTTCACATCTATATTTACTCTTAACAAAATGTAGAATAAAGGCAATGCTCTTGAAGAAGTGTGTGCGGTAAACTTCTTGAATTGCCCCCCCATCAATATGGACAAGGGCTCTATAGAATCGGTCTTCACTACTAATGTAAGTTTTTCCTCCTCGAGCCTTCAAACTTTGTTGTGTGTATTTGGTTAGCTATGAGTGCAAATGCTGTTTATTTTTGTCGTCTGCATCAAATTGCTTGTTCAAAGTTTATAACGAAGAAGTACATAAACATAAGTTTGTCCTTCTCAATTTCAGTCTTTAGTTGTACAACCAAGTTCCTTATTCATACCATGTAAATTAAAGTAAACATAGCAAGTTATGTTCTTTAGCACTGTGTGTATGCTTGTGTTCTTGATCTGTAATCCAGTGGTGTGGTGAAACTACCAACTCCAACACAATGTCATATCCTGCTTTGTCTCAATTATCAACAATGCCATATTATATTAATGTTATTTAAATCATGTCTCTTTATTTACAATCTGAAATGGTATAAATTGACAGTACACTCACCATTCATGCTTATACGTTGTTTAGCACTACATGTATTCTTGTGTTCTTAATCTGTAATCCAGTGGTATGGTGAAGTTGGCTGCTCCTGCACAATGCCATTTCCTGCCATCTTGACTATGAACAATGCCTATTATGTTAATGCTATTTTAAACGATGTCTCTTTATTTCTGACAAAGAAATGAGATGAATTGACAGCGCTGATGCTTATATGTGCAAAATCTGTTATCTACCTATGTGTTTCTCTTTCAAGGTGACAACACTGATGCTAGGAAGAACTGCCACAATGATAGTGAGACGAACCCATTGTTTGTCCCACTAACATATATTCCAGAGAAGAAGGCAACACATCTTGAGGGTAGGATACAACCACAAAGTCATGTCTTGATGTAGTGTCGAACTTACTCAGTGACACAAGCTCGATGAAGTCGCCGCCTGAATCTGTTTGACTTCTTCAGTCTGAAATTCAAGCAGAAAGACATGCTTCCACTCAAATCCGACTGGAACTCCAATCTCTATGCAAGATTAACCATAAGTACATGATGTCTATTGATGCTATGCAACTTAAGTTGCTGGATATTAGCGTCAAACAAGCGCAGTCTCATCAGGTTGCTAAGCTGCTTGCGCTACAGCTCCTGGGCCGGGCTAACCTTTCTTGAACTATGTTGAAGTGCTGTCGGTTCTGTCTATTATTTTGTCGGTCTGTTTACTTCCACTGGTGGCGACCTACCCAGTTTATGGAATCTGCTGTCTAGTTGCCCTTTATTATCACTGGCGGCGAACTTTGATGCCCAGGGGATGTAATATGCTGTAATTTCTTTGTTGTACAGTTTAGGTTTATTCTTCATCACGATGCTGTAATTTATTTGTTGTTTATGCTATCATCGCTCTGAGAAAAGGTCGTAATCTTTGATCGGAGCGCAATGAGCCAATATGTTAGGTTTATAAAAAAATAATTTCGGTACTAAAACTAGCCGGTCGCCAATCACTAGTACGGGCCAAACCGTGGGCCCACAATCATCTTGGGCCATTAGTTAGGTCTAGTCTTAATCTGGCCCACTATTAGTTTCGGGCCTTTAAAAGGCCGAGTAAACCGCTTGCCTTAATTGGGCCAGAAAATTAAATAGGCTTTTAACAGGTTGAGAACTAGATTGAGCCTTAATTGTGGCGAACAAATCACGGGCCGACAGCATGCTGTAATATACTTCGGCCCATTATTGGCCCATTTGTGTGACGGGCCATTAACAGGCTAAAATGTTTTTGGGCCTTAGCTGACCCAATTACATGACGGGCGGGAAGCAGGCCGGATGTATAATGGGTCAAAATTAGGCCCAACACTCTCAAGGGCCTTTAACGAGCCGATAGGTAGTTTGGGCTAGAATGTATCCACGAAGAATACGGGCCATTAAGAGGCCAAAAGTAACTACGGACCAGGATTAGGCCGAGGTACAACTCGGGCCTTTAAATAGCCGAATGTGAAACTGGGCCGAAAGAGGCCCATATGTAGACAGGGCCGCTGATAGGCCGAAACTAATATTGGGCCAAACTGTTAAACGGGCCATTAAGAGGCTGAAGAGCAAATCAGGCCCCCAATGGGCCCAATAGCATAGTAGCTGTTAAAGGGTTGTATCTGTTATGGGCTGTAATTTGGCCCAAGAAATGAAAGTCAGTTAACGGGCCGGATCAGGTATGGACCGTAATTTGGCCCAAACTATTGCAGGTTGTTAACGGGCCGGATCTGATATGGGCCGTAAACTGGCCCAGAATATTGCAGTCCTTTAATGGCCCGTATCTGATGTGGGCCATAATTTGGTCCAGAAAATGTTAGGCTGTTAACGGGCCGGCCCATTAGATCTGATGAAATCTTGTGGGCATGTTCCTGTGCCAGCTTTTAAACCTATATGGGCCTCTATTGGGCCGTCCCACGTGTCAACGTTGCATTAGCGATTCTTGTCCAATGGACGATTGACATCTGTCCCAACGCTGAGCTAACACGTGGATCGTCGGCGAATGAGAATTTTACACATGGAAAATTGCCATTGGTCCGGGCTCTTAACAGGTTATCGGATCCAAACCGGAACCCGATAGCTTAACGGGGACCCGTTATGGTGGATGCCACGTGTCGGTTACCCTTGACAAAAGCACTTCCATGACGCGGCATTTATCATCATGGAAGTGGACACTTCTGTGATGATAATTTTGGTATTGTCATGGAACACTTCTACGACAGCACAGGTATGACTATCTTGATTCTGTCATAAAATCATCATGGATGTACACGCATGACAGAAAATGTGACCTACTGTGACAAAGACGTATCATCACGGAAGTGGTTTTTTTTGTAGTGAATAAATTCATTGGAAAGTGTTGGTATGGACTGCACCCATGGATACGGCTAGCCGTGGAATGTGAAAGTATGGTGGAAAAAGGAATAATCTTTATTTTCTGTTTGGGAATCGCCTATGATATATCTAGCATGGAAAGTATTGGGAACTACTCGATCATTTTCGTTGATAGGAAAAGCATGCCACCCAAAATGTTTTATCTCTTTCTTTTTTGCTTTGAGCTCTGGCACCTCTACAAATCCCTAATTCCCTCTGCGAAGGGCCTTTCTATTTACTTTATTCAATTTTTATTTTTATTTGAGTCTCCATCTTCTCTTATAAAGCACCAACTAAGGGGCACTATGATCATACTTGAGCATTTGGTGTAGCTAATATGCAAGTGCATTTCATGAATGGATCAATGATCGAGCATAATGGGCTAGGGATAACTTGCTTTAGTGTTGATATTTTGAAAGACATGGTTGCTTGTTGATATGCTTGAGTATTGAAATCTTCATGTCAAAACTAGACTATTGCTTTGAATCATATAAAAGTCCAAATGTCCATGCTACAAAAGAAAAGAACATGTGATGAACATGTTAGGCATCATTCCACATCAAAAATTCTATTTTTATCATTTACCTACTCGAGGATGAGTAGGAATTAAGCTTGGGGATGCTTATACGTCTCCAACATATCTATAATTTTTGCCTGTTCCATGCTGTTATATTATCATTCTTGGATGTTTTACAATCATTTGATAGCAACTTTATATCATTTTTTGGGACTAACCTATTGAGATAGCACTACTAGGGAAAACCTTATACACAGAATCTTAGCAGTAGTGCTGGACAACAAGGGGCGCTACTGCTAATTAGCAGTAGCGCTGGCCCAAAAGAGGCGCTACTGCTACCGACTTAGCAGTAGTATGGCTCGGTAGAGCCAGGCTACTACTAAAATTCCCCGACCATTCCCGCCTCATTAGGTTTAGCAGCAGCGCGCGCACTTTAACTGCGCTACTGCTAATGTATTAGTAGTAGCACGCTTTTTTTCAAGATCGCTACTGCTAATTTTGAACATGGCCATATGGCGGGCCTCACTTAGCAGTAGTGCCTCTTCCAGAAGCGCGCTACTACTATATTATTAGCAGCAGCGCATTTTACGCCCAGCGCTACTGCTAAACCGCAGCCATACCACCTTTTTCCTCCCCCCCCCTCCCCCTCCCCCATCCTCTCTTCCTTCACTTTCCCCTAGCTCCCACCTCCTCTCTTCCTCACTTTGCTTCTTCCTCACTACTTCTGCCCCCCATTACTCTCCTTCTTCTACCTATCTTTCTCTCTCTTTATTACTCCTAGCTAACTACACCACCTCCATTAATGCATCTCCTTTCTCTTTTTCCTTCCCCCTCCACTAGTTGAACTTGTCTCCTCCCAAACTAGCTAGCTAGGTAGATCTAGCATTTAGTGAAGTGACCTATGTACCTCCCTAACTAGATCTAGCCTTGTCAAGAAGAGCTTTGTCCACTTTTGATCATTCCATAGGTGTGTGTGGCGACACCTATCGACATATCATCATCACCGTGCTCGATCTCGAGATAGGTGATTAAAAATTTATGCTTTTGCAAGAATGGAAATATGTGTATGTGTGCGATATGACATAATCGGGCGATATGATGGAATTTGTGTGTGTGGCATGAGTTGCCGCCGAATTGTGCTTGTGAGTTGCCTATGTTTTGCCGAAATGTCGATTTATTTCCATTTCGGCGAATTCCGGGCAAACTCTACATGTCCTATTTTTAGGGAAGGTCATGCCGAATTTTTGTATGACTTTGATGCATGCATGCATTTTTATAATCAATTTGTTTATTATTACCGTGCAGGCGTTAATGATGGTCAGTGGAACGGTGGTGGATAGCTGGTTGCGGTCGGCGGTGTAGGACATGAAAGAAAATAACCTGACAGAGATTTTATGTCTGTGTCAAAGATGCAAAGGAGGAGTTTGGCTCGACCCCTATGACGATGGTCGTGTGATGGCGCACCTGCTCATGATTGGTTTCGTGGATGGCTATACTCGGTGGATAATTGAAGATGAGGATGATGATGTTGAGGACGCCGACAGGGCAGGCAATGACGACACGGGGCAAGACGAAGAGATGATCGATAATGGCTGCGGAGAAGGGGCCGGACATGGCGGCGGGGAAGAGGCCGGACATGGCGGCGGAGAAGGGGCCGGACATGGCGGTGAAGAAAACGTGGACTCCACGCCGCAGACTTTGTTGGTACTAAGTTCAATTGTGCGGGACCCTCATGTTCAAGCACTGCTTCGCAAGGAGACGAGTACTGACAGAGCTGCTTCTAGAGAGGAGGCCAAGCTGCAGCAACTGGTGGTAGACTCGAACACTCCATTGTATGATGGTTGCGATCCCGAGGTGACCCGCTTGAGTTTCACGCTCAAACTGCTGAAGACGAAGGCTAAAATCAAATGGACCGACACTAGCCTCGATGAGCTTCTCAAGTACCTAAAGGATGTTCTTCCCATGGGGAATCTATGTCCTACTAGTGTGGATGAGGCCAAGAAGATCGTGTGCTCGCTTGATCTGCCTCACGTTAGATACCATTCATGCATCAACGATTGCATAATTTATCGAAAGGAGCATGCGGAAAAAACCAGCTGTCCGGTGTGCAATGCTTCTCGATACAAGAAGGCCGGGAAGAAATCTCCCCAGAAAGTTGTATGGTACTTACCGATCACTCCCCGTCTGCAACGTTATTTTGTAGATCCCAAGGAAGCAAAGCTCATGCGTTGGCATGCGGAGAGGAAAAAGCCCGACGATGGAGATGATCTGAAGCTGAGACACCTCGTGGATGGAAGCCAGTGGAGAGCGTTCAAGGGCGAATATCGGTATTTCGCATGTGATGCAAGGAACATCGTGGTCGGCGCGTGTACCGATGGCATGAATCCATTTGGCAACCAGAACACCAACCATAGCACATGGCCCATGTTTGTATGGATGTACAACCTCCCCCTGGTTATGCATGAAGTCGAAGTACATACACATGAAGTCCCATGACTGTCATGTGATGATGACGCAGATACTACCTGTTGCCCTTAGAGGGATAATGGACAAGCACGTCCGTGACACGCTTATTGGTCTCTGCAACTTTTTCGACGTCATCTCTCGAAAGTCAATCAGTGTGAAGCAGCTCCGAAGGCTACAGGAAGAGATCGTTGTGATACTAAATGAGCTTGAGATGTACTTCCCGCCCACGTTCTTTGACGTCATGGTGCATCTATGTGTCCATATTGTGGACGACATAATAGCCTTGGGCCGTCATTCCTGCACAACATGATGCCGTTTGAGAGGATGAATGGGATCATCAAGGATTCATTCGTAACATGTCCCGTCCGAATGGAAGCATCGTCCAGGGCTATCTGACACAAGAGTGCATCTCTTTCTGCGAGAATTTTCTATATGGCGTAGACCGGCTGCCTGGTGTTGGTTTGCCCGTTAAGAAGCACGTTGGGAGGATCGAAGGAGAAGGTCACTCCAACGGTCGCAGGGAACTGCATGTGGCCTACTCAGATCGACGCAACAACTTTGACAGAGCAAACATGGTAGTGCTACAACACCTAGACCAGGTAGATCCTTTCGTGGCACTGCACAAAGAAACTATCGCAAAGAAGTATCGTGACTGGGGGGTATGCAGGACGGACGCCGAAGGTACTAGAGAGCACAACTCCACTTTCCTGCATTGGTTCAAAGAGCATATTCTTGCTAATCCCCCGGAAGAGGGCTCTAAGGACGGATTGCTCATATACACCTTAGCACATGGCCCCTCGCCCAACCTCGTCACCTATCAGGCATACAATATCAACGGATACACGTTCTACACGAAGGCCAAAGATATGGACAGTGATGATCAGAACTCAGGGGTGACGATGGAATGCATGACCGGCAGCGAAAACGGCTCAACTGAGAGATTTTACGGAAGGGTCAAGGAGATCTGGGAGCTTGACTACTCTGGAATGCACAACGCGACGATGTTCCATGTCAGATGGGCTAAGAATGTCAAAAGAGAAAACCGGTATTTCACTACCATGAGTATACCCAACACCAAGAGCGCTACCGGGAACGCCATCGCAAAAAATGAGCCATGGGTACATGCTAAGCACGTGACACAATGCTTCTTCATAACCGACCCGAGCAATCCGAGCCGTGTTGTCGTGAGGAGAGGCAAAAGGAACATCATTGGAATGGATGGAGTCGCCAATGAGGAAGACTACGACCAGTACGGCAACCCAATGAGGGAAGATGACGATGATGATGAAGTATACGTCAAAAGAAGAATCAATACTACATTACCTAAGAAAGATCGTACTCCATGGAAAAGGAAAAGTCACAATGAGGGGCTCAATTATTCGTCAATGAACAAGAAGGGAAAGAAGCTCACTCAAAAACGGAAACGTCGACGCTGAGAAACCATTATGGGTCTAATGATGCAATATATATGTTCCTATTTTGTATGCACACTTAACCGTTTTATGGGTCAAATGATGTAATATATATGTTCCTATTTTGTATGCACACTTAACCGTTATGGGTCAAATGATGCAATATATATCGCCTTAGTTATATACATTGTATCACCTTCCCTTCGTTACTGCACTCGGAAAAAAAGGAAAAGAAAAGAAAAGAAAGTAAGCAAAAAAGAAAAGAAAAGAAAAAAGCAAAAAAGTAAAGGAAAAGTAAAGAAAAGAAAGCAAAAAAGAAAAGGAAAAGTAAAGAAAAGAAAGCAAAAAGAAAAAGGAAAAGAAAAAAAATAGAAGAAACAAAATGGAAAAGAAAATAAAAAAAGAAAGCAAAGAAGAAAAGGAAAAGAAGAGAAAAATGAAAAATGAAAACAATAGCAGGAGCGCTGGTTGAAGAAAAACGCTATAGCTATGTTATGTAGCAGTAGCGCTATCCCAGAAACGCGCTATAGCTACTTCATATAGCAGTAGCGCCTTTCTAGGAAACGCGCTATAGCTATCTTAGCTATAGCGCGTTTTCAAGAACAGCGCTACTGCTATTTTCACATAACCCCCCGCGCGGGCTTCCCTCCTCTGCTTCCACCCCCTATTCCCCCACTCTCTTCTCCCCCTCGTCGCCGCCGCCGGAGCCCCTGCCCTCGCCCTCACTAGAGCTCGAGCTCCGACGCCGACCCCGACGTCGCATGCCTCCATCGCCGTCGCCCAGCCCCGACCCCGACGCCGCGCGCCTCCTCCCTCGGCCCCGACCCCGACGACACACGCCTCCCTCTTTGCTTCCTCCCCTCCCTACCTCGGCCGTCGTCGCACCTGCCTCGCCGTCGTCGTCGGGCCTGCCTCCTCGCCCTGCACCCTATGTAAGCCCCCCACCGCTCCTCTCTCTCTGCCATTAGGGTTCTAGCTAGGGTTCTTAGGTTAATTTACTTAGGTTTTTGTTATGAATTTAGCTAGGTATCAAACTAGTAGGTTAATTTGGTATTTAGCTAGGTATCAAATTTTATTCAAGGAATTTTTATTGGTATTTAAAAAAAACAGAATTGTTGCTATTTGATTTTTTAGTTAAAGCTATTGTTGCTATATGAACCCTATATGATATGTGGACATGTGATTTGGACATATTTGAAGTGGACATGTGATATTTGGAAAATGATGCTTATGTGCAGGGTAAATGATCCGAGTGGCCTATGTTTCGCCGGAATATTGATTCATTTCCATTCCGGTCAATTTCAGGCGCTCGATGTGTCCACTTTTTTAGCAAAGGTCACGCCGAAATTTCTCGTGAATTTTGGCATGACTTGTGCTAGAAAGTAGGCATATCGAGTGCTGGGATTTGCTGCGACGGGAATGAAATGGCATTCCAGCAAACCATAGACCTTTTTTATGTCATTTCTCATTTTATTATAGTTTTAGAATTAAACGAGGAGACTTAATCATAGGAAACATGTCGAACAACGAAGAAACCGGGCCTTCTGACCAAGATGCAGACGAGATGGATTATGAGGGTGAACAACAATACCTCGAATTTTTGTCTGCTAAGCACAGTTAAGGTTTGCAGGGCAGCCTCGATGATGGTACTAACGCCGACATCGACACCGACGGCGCCGGCACCAATGGCGGTGCCGAGACCGGCGGGGAAGGTACCGTCGGGGAAGATACCAGCGGGGAAGGTACCAGCGCCGAAGCTGCTACCGAAAAGAAGAAGCAGAAGAAGCAGAGGATACGAAAACCTAACAAACTCGGCATCGGACGACTGGTGATCACAAAGATGGCCCCTGGCAAGTTTGAGCCATTAGAGCCGGAAGAATCTCGCAAGTGCTATGGGAACCAAGTAGGATGCATCCTACAGGAATGCGCGAGCATCAATGATGATGACTTAAGGAGTAAAGAACATTTGAGGCAGTTGCTCCTGACGAAGTTGCACAAGAGATTCAAGTTCCCCGACCGAGATGATAGCATAGAACAACCGTGGGATGATCCAAAGATGAAAAAGACTAACAATCACGCAATGGGCATGTTCAACAATGATTTGGCCTCCTGGAAAGGGAGGGTGAAACGAGCTATTGAGGCTGAGGAACCCGTGTCCAAGATTCTGGAGGAAAATCTGACACTTACGAAAGAGGATTTCCAAAAGTTCAAGGACACTTGCGCTACCGAGGCAGCCAAGCCTAAGGCTGCAAAATTCAAGAGCCTTCAGCAAAGGAACACAGGGAACCAACACCTCGGAAGTCGTGGCTTCCTTAGCAAAAGGCCCATATGGGATAAGGAGGACGCGAAACGTGAAGCCGCAGGTCTCCCAGACCCCTTCGCGAAGTTCACCAATCCCTTGGAGCGTGACTTCATCAGGGCCCGCTACAAGTGGGACAACGAAAAGAAGGTTTTTTACACAGACCCGATCACGAGGAAATTGATTAGAATACGGGTAATTATTCTTTTACCACCTTACATTTAGCTTCTAATCAAGTCGACTACACATTCGTAAACAGTTCACGTTCCTTCTGCAGGAGAAGCAACACCAGCTTGCAGCCGAAAGCTAGTCTTCATCGATGAGGCCCAAGTGGGACACCCCTCTCAACCGGGCCTTGAACGAACTTAAGGGACTCCCTTTGGACCAGCAGCCGCAATATGGACGTGTGCACGGCGCCGGAGATGGCACCACATGGAAGGTCTTTTACAATGAGGGCCCGAAGGCCAAGAAAAAGAAAAAGAAGTTTAGTCAGGCGGACATCGACGAGAAGGTGAAGCTTGCGTTCGAGAAAAAAGCAGCTGAGGACGCGAAAAAAGCAGCAGAGGTGAAAAATGAGTTGCTACAGCAGGCAGTCGCTGCAGCTGTAGATGCCTGCAGAAATGATTTTGCTACTAACTTGATCCCGGCTATCATCAACTGGATGAAGGAAAATCCAGACAAGACCGTAGATGATTTCCCCATGCCCAGTTTCGTCGGGAGCAACTCGGTGAACAACACCACCGCACCATCACCTGCTCACGCAACCGCGCCTGCTCCCGCAACCGCGCCTGCTCCCGCACCTGCACCCACTCATAGCAGCCCGTCCTTAGTCTCTGGCGTGCTAGGCGGGCCTTTGTCTTTGGCTGAGCTTGATGCCCTCATGGTAATTACATGTCGCACCAACATATATCTAGAATATTTCATTTTCGTTGCCTTTCGGATGTTTTACGCTGCAGACATGTGTTTGCAGGTTGACGAAACCCCGTGCATCGTACTCTACTTGATTAAAGGCCAGAAGGTGGATGTGGGAAAGGCAGTGATAACGAAGCCCTTGGAACTCACGTTCCATGGCCAGCTGATGCCCGGCGGGCACTTTAGGGTTACCTTGTCAAGTGTGAAATCGGGGCACGAGGATTTGCCTCCTCTAGTACGACTAGGGGGAGAGGACGACGAGACCCCGCCGCGGCTTGGAAACTGCAAGGGTTGGGTGCTGCTATGGCCGAAGAATCTTCTTCGTCTGGAGCCGGCCGAGAGCACACCAATAACCACACATCAACAAGCAGGTATGAACACCACCACCCCGCCTACGCAATTACCAGCGCCTGTAGTGTCGGGTGAGCGGCAGACAACGTGATGAAGGGTGGCCAATAGTGGCTGATGTACTCGCCCCCATAGAACAAAGAATGGATGATGAGATGGACGAGGACCCTCTTCGGTTCCTCAAGACAGGCGCCTATGACGGTGACTTAGATATGATGAGTCAGCCATATGACGACTCGGGCTATCAGCATGCTAATGAGGATATGGATGATCTGCCCGGGCAGGAACGTCCTAGCAGGGATTGCAAGAAGTCTCTCTTCATGCAATCCTCACAGGACACGCCTGAAGATGCCGCCTCAACATAGGCTCAACTAGCCATGTGTCGTATAGTGCTTAGCCCGACAACACTGGGGCAGGGGTTAAGGAAGGGTCTGGAAGGTCATCCCAAGAAAAAGGAGAGGAGGAGACCGGCGAAGAGAGGCTCTGCTGCCTACAAACAAGTCAGAGCACATAGCAGCCAGACGGCGGATTTTGAAGAGCGTGTACCTGTCAAAGGTGCGGCCATGTTCCATGTCACGGGCGAGCCGATGCTACCGCTGAAATCGCTGGAGGCAATATCAGGGGATCTCAGGAGACTGCACGACCATGTGCTGTCGACTGAGAAAAGCCTACTAGCCTCGAAGGATCCAGGATATCTGACATACACAGCTCGTGTGCCTGAGGGGAAGTGCTACGTCGACACACGGCCCGCGGAGGTGTTCTTCCTGCGGTTTGAGCATATCTTCGAGATGTTTCTGACAAGGCGACTCAATTTTACAATCGTCCACCTTTTTGTGCTACATATGAGCTCCGTCATGAAGAGAGAAGAAGTCTCGCAAATCTGTGTGGCGGATCCATACTACATGCATGAGTCCTTCTTGAGTCTCGGCGACTTTGAGCGTAAAACTGCTAGGGAGTACCTCGAAAACTTCATGGTACAGAATAAGGATCAGGAAATTGTCCTCCTACCTTATCATCCTAAGTAAGTCAGTGCCGGACAACCCTTTCGTACATTTCAATCATTCCTTCTCGCTCATATGGAGAATAATTTGAGGTGTTTTTTTCCCCGCAGCAATGGGCGTGCCATCCTTATCGTTATTTACCCGCGAGTCTCCCACGCCGTGTATTCCAACCCTACCAGAAACTACGAGAAGAAGGACTACACCCACATAATGAATATTCTAGATGATGCCCTCCAAGGCTTCAGCTTGAGGGGTGGCTACCTGCAGATCAGGAAACAAAGGAACAAGAAGACGGGTTTCTCGCATAAAACTAACTTCTGCTGCATCCATGTCCCAAAACCAAGCAAGAATGATGGATTCTACCTCCTCCATCTCATGATGGAGTTCAGAAGGGATCACCAAAAGCTTCGCATGACAAGAAGAAACGATGATCATATCCGCAAGTGGGTAGAATCTCATGGAGAAGCGGATTATAAACTTAGAGATTACTTCTTTCGCATCCAGAGGGACATTGTGACGATCATCATGAAAGAATTCGTCGAAGAGAAGGCGATGTTCCACCATGGCCCTATATCGTGATCTGATGTACGAACTTGCATAGGCATGCAATGTTAGGACCTCACGCCGTTCAAGAAGCTAGGGTGCATCCTCGATGATATGGAAGGATGGAACTTCTAGTGATTTACGATGCCGATGATGATATGTGTCGGTTGAACTTGTATAGTTTCTGTAGCGATGAAACTTTGTGATGTCCATGGTCCCTGCCGAACTTGCGTAACGCTACTTTGTGAGTTTGGGTACAATGACCTGCGTACCTCTAGTTAATTAGTTTGTGTACAATGAAACTACGTTGATTATTTATATGTTTACTATATGTTGCATCTAGTTGCTAACCCTTTCTTTTTCGTGTTGCTCAAGTATATTTCATTGCATATGATTGTACATTCTCTTGATGAAGATGCATCTCTAACAGGTACCTAGATTCTTGATGGTGAAGAAGCAGTGTTATGTCGTGTACAAAGGGAAGGTTCTGGGAGTGTACGACGAGTGCCCTGAGTGTCAGGCGCAAGTGGAGGGGGTCTCGGGCGCCATCCATAAAGGCTTCAAAAGCAGACAAGAAGCAGAAGCTAGTTACTTGAGGTTCACGCTAGCGCAAGTGAGGACTCATAACCGCCATCTCATGTACTGCATAGTTCCGTTCTCACTTATAGTGATATCTCTTCTCGCGTATATCATTGTTTAGATGGATGACGATGTAGTTGCAAGTATTCGAGAATTGTATCTCTATTTTTGAGATGATGACGAGAGACCACTTTGTGTTGGATGATGATTATGATGATGACATAATTTGATGAGACTATTTGTATGTATATGCTATGATTACATTTGTATGTGTATGATATGCTAAAGATTATTGTATAAAGCCTGTTCAAATACAAAACAAATATGCAGAAAAAAATAGAAACTAATAAAACTAGCAGTAGCGAGGGGAATAAAGTTAGCAGCAGCGCGCCCTTACCAATAGTGCGGCTTAATTAAAAGCACTACAGCTATTGGCAGTAGCGCGTCGCTCCAAAGATCGCTACTGCTACCCATGTATAGTAGTAGCGTGGGCCGACCAGCGCTACTGCTATATGTTAGCTGTAGCGCCGTATCAGTAGCGCGGGTACCCGTGCTACTGATACACCAAATACCCGCGCTACTGCTAGGCTTATCCCTAGTAGTGTAGTGCCCAGTGCCAGTTGCTGTTTTTTGCTTGTTTTTTACTTCGCAGAAAATCAATACCAAACGGAGTCCAAACGCAACGAAACTTTTTGAAGATTTTTTTTGGACCAGAAGGAACAACTTGGGCCGAAGAAGTACCAGAGGGGTGCCCCGAGGGGGGCACAACCCACCTCGGTAGCCTTCTGCATCGCCTCTTTGCTCTATAAATACCCCAAAAATAAAAAAAAACCATAGGGGAGTCGATGAAACACAATTCCGGCCGCCGCAAGTTCTAGAAACCTCAGATCCAATCTAGACACCATCACGGAGGGGTTCATCATCCTCATTGGTGCCTCTCCGATGATGCGTGAGTAGTTCATTGTAGACCTGCGGGTCCATAGTTAGTAGCTAGATGGCTTCCTCTCTCTCTCTCTTTTGATTCTCAATACAACGGTCTCTTGGAGATCTATTTGATGTAACTCTTTTTGCGGTGTGTTTGTTGGGATCCGATGAACTTTGAGTTTATGATCAGATCTATTTTATCCATGAAAGTTATTTGAGTTTTGATCTCTTATACACATGATTACTTATAGCCTTGTATTTCTTCTTCGAATCTTTGGTTTAGTGAGGCCGACTAGATCGATTTTTCTTGCCATGGGAAGAGATGCTTTGTGATGGGTTCGATCTTACGGTGCTCAATCCCAGTGACAGAAGGGGACATGACACGTATGTATCAAAGCTATTAAGGATAACAAGATGGGATATATTCCTACATGAATAGATCTTGTCTATATCATGTCATTGTTCTTATTGCATTACTCCGTTTCTCCATGAACTTAATACACTAGATGCATGCTGGATAGCGGTCGATGTGTGGAGTAATAGTAGTAGATGCTGGAAGGAGTCAGTCTACTAATCTTGGACGTGATGCCTATGTAATGATCATTGACTGGATATCGTCATAATTATTTGAAGTTCTATCAATTGCCCAACAGTAATTTGTTTACCCGCCGTATGCTATTTTTCTCAAGAGAAGCCACTAGTGAAATCTATGGCCCCCGGGTCTATTCTCTATCATATTTGCTTTCTGATCTATTATTTGCCTCTTTTATTTTTAGATCTATTATCCCAAAAACCAAAAAATACCTTGCTGCAATTTTTTGTTATTTATTTTATTTCACGTTTCCGCGAGATCTATTTATCCAATCTACTACAAATTTATCTATCGTTTACCCGGGAGGGATTGACAACCCCTCTTACACGTCGGGCTGCAAGTATTTGTTCTTTGTGTGCAGGTACCATTTACATAGTGTTGCGTGGTTCTCCTATTGGTTTGATAACCTTGGTTTGTTCACTGAGGGAAATACCTACCGTATCTGTGCTGCATCATCCCTTCATCTTCGGGGAAAATACTGACGCCGACACGAGCCATCAAGCCTATACCATGACAATGCCTTTACCTTCAAAGATAAAGGGAAGACCTTCTTCTTGACTTGATCTTCTGGTAAACCTGCAAGCTTAAATAATCCACAAACGTCATCCACATAGATTAGATGCATATCATGATGTAGTGTTCCATCTCCTGCATAAGGATTAGCTAGCAGTTTCTCTATCATACCCGAAGGAATTTCATAATAAATATTTTCAATAGGTGCAGTAGGTTGAGGAGCAACTCTTTGCTCTTCCAGTCGAGGTGAAGATACCCCGAACAAGCCCCTCAAAGATGACTTTCCATAGTGACAAGTGACAATAAATTTCAGCACGTAATATAAATGTCTCCTTACCAAAGGCGCTTCACTCCCCGGCAACGGTGCTAGAAAAGAGTCTTGATGACCCACAAGTATAGGGGATCAATCATAGTCCTTTTGATAAGTAAGAGTGTCGAACCCAACGAGGAGCAGAAGGAAATGACAAGCGGTTTTCAGCAAGGTATTTTCTGCAAGCACTGAAATTATCGGTAACAGATAGTTTTGTGATAAGATAATTCATAATGCGTAACAAGTAACAAGTGCAAAAAAGGTACAGCAAGGTGGCTCAATCCTTTTTGTAGCAGAGGCTAAGCCTAGATGAATTCTTATATAAAGCAAAGCGCTCCCGAGGACACATGGGAATTATTGTCAAGTTAGTTTTCATCATGCTCATATGATTCGCGTTCGTTACTTTGATAATTTGATATGTGGGTGGACCGGTGCTTGGGTGCTATCCTTACTTGGACAAGCCTCCCACTTATGATTAACCCCTCTCGCAAGCATCCACAACTACGAAAGAAGAATTAAGATAAATCTAAGCATAGCATGAAACAGGTGGGTCCAAATCAGCCCCTTACGAAGCAACACATAAACTAGGGTTTAAGCTTCTGTCACTCTACCAACCCATCATCTACTTATTACTTCCTAATGCCTTCCCCTAGGCCCAAATCACGGTGAAGTGTCATGTAGTTGACGTTCACATAACACCACTAGGGGAAAGACAACATACATCTCATCAAAATATCGAACGAATACCAAATTCACATGATTACTTATACAAGACTTCTCCCATGTCCTCAGGAACAAACGTAACTATGCACAAAGCGTGTTCATGTTCAAGATCAGAGGGTTATTAATTATCATTAAGGATCTGAACATATGATCTTCCACCAAATAAACCAACTAACATCAACTATAAGGAGTAATCAACACTACTAGGAACCCACATGTACAAATCTGAGGTTTTGAGACAAAGATTGAATACAAGAGATGAACTAGGGTTTGAGAGGAGATGGTGCTGGTGAAGATGTTGATGAAGATTGACCCTCCCTCGATGAGAGGATTGTTGGTGATAACGATGTCTTTGATTTCTCCCTCCGTGAGGAAAATTTCCTGGGCAGAATCTCTCTGCTGGAGCCCTAGATTGCTCCTGCCCAAGTTCCGCCCCCGACTGCGGCACTTCATCCCGAAAGCTTCCCTCTTATTTTTCTAGGTCAAAACCTTTCATATAGCAGAAGAGGGGCACCAGACGATGGCCAGGGGGCCCACAAGCCCTGGGGGCGTGCCCCCAGGCTTGGGGCCACCTGGTGGGTCACCTCTGGTAGTTTCTTTGCCCAATAATTTTTATATATTCCAAAATAATTCTCCGTAAATTTTTAGGACTTTTGGAGTTGTGCAGAATAGGTATCTCAGATTTGCTCCTTTCTGGTCCAGAATTCCAGCTGCCGGCATTCTCCCTCTTTGTGTAAACCTTGTAAAATAAGAGAGAAAAGGCATAAGTATTGTACCATAAAGTGAAATAACCGCCCATAATGCAATAAAGATCAACATAAAAGCATGATGCAAAATGGACGCATCAAAGGCCCAAAACCAATTTGAAGTGAAGATTAAGAAGGTTCGAAGCGATAATGGAACGGAGTTCAAGAACGCCAATGTGGATACCTTTCTTGACGAAGAGGGGATTTCACATGAGTTCTAGGCTACGTACACGCCTCAACAAAATGGAGTTGTTGAGAGGAAGAACTGGACACTTATCGAGATGGCGAGAACGATGCTTGATGAATACAAGACGCCAAGACACTTTTGGGCGGAAGCGGTTGAGACAACTTGTCATGCTACGAATCGACTATATCTTCACAAGCTTCTCGGCAAAACGGCATACGGGCTACTCACCGGTAACAAACCCCAAGTTGGAGACTTTCGAGTATTTGGCTCAAATGCTACATTCTTGATAAACATCTTCGTTTGAAATTTGCTCCTAAATCTCATGAAGGTTTCCTACTTGGTTACGGTTCAAACTCTCACACTTACCGTGTCTATAACAATTTCACCCGAAAGGTTGAAGAGACGGTAGATGTGAAGTGTGATGAATCTAACGGCTCGCAAGTAGAGCAATTGCCAATTGATGTAGGAGACAAAGATCCATCGGAAGCAATCCAAGATTTGTCTATTGGCAAGATTTTCCCAACGGAGGTGAAGGAGAGCACTTCGTCCATTCAAGTGGAAGCCTCAACTTCACATCAAGGTAAACCACAAGTTGACTTGGATGCATCCACAAGTGGAACACGTCAAGACGAAGGAAATGAGGAAGTACAAAAAAGATGTACCACCTCGACCTCCTTCTCCACCTCCACAAGAGAATGGCAACGCCACCAACAATGAAGAAGAAGAAGATGATGAGGATGTTCCACCCCAACCCAAGGAAAAGCTCTCACGAGTTCGAGCAGGAGTCACAAGAGATCATCCCGTCGAACAAATCTTCGATGACATTCAAACCGGGAGAATCACTTGCTCCAAAACTCGTTTGGCTAACTTTTGTGAACATTACTCAGTCATCTCTAGTGTTGAACCTATGAAGGTAGAAGAAGCTCTTGAGGATCAGATTGGATAAATGTTATGCATGAAGAGCTACACAACTTCGAGAGGAATGAAGTGTGGACATTGGTTGAAAAGCCTAATGACGATCATAATGTCATTGGAACCAAATGGGTGTTTTAGAATAAGCAAGATGAAGATGGACAAGTTGTACGCAACAAGTCTCATCTCATCACTCAAAGCTACACTCAAGTCGAAGGTATGGACTATGGTGAGACATACGCCCCCGTTGCTAGACTTAATTCCATTCGCATTTTACATGCTTATGCCAATCACCATGATATCACTTTATATCAAAAGGACATTAAAAGTGCTTTTCTAAATGGAGAAATTGAGGAGGAAGTTTATCTTAAACTACCTCCCAGCTTTGTTAATCCCAAGAAACCTAATCATGTCTACAAACTTCATAAAGCTCTTTATGGTCTTAAACAAGCCCCTAGAGCTTGGTATAAATGCTTGACTAAGTTTCTTATTGAAAAAGACTTTGAAATTGGGAAAATTGATTCTACACTTTTTACTAAAAGGGTTAATGGTGAATTATTTGTGTGCCAAATTTATGTGGATGATATCATATTTGGTTCTACTAACCCCCATTTTAGAGAAAAGTTTGGAAGGCTAATGTCGGAGAAGTTTGAGATGTCTATGATGAGTGAACTCAATTTTTTTCCTTGGATTGCAAATCAAGCAAACTAGGGAAGGTACTTTTGTGTCACAAACAAAGTATACCAAGAATCTTTTCAAGAAGTTCAACATGCAAGAAAGCAAAGGTATGAAAACACCCATGCCTACTAGTGGACATCTTGACTTGACTAAGGATGGCAATCCAGTTGACCAAAAGGTTTACTGTTCTATGATTGGTTCATTGTTATATCTATGTGCCTCCCATCCTGATATTAAGTTAAGTGTGTGCATGTGTGCACGATATCAAGCGGCTCCTGAAGAGTGACATCTTAAGGCTGTAAAAAGGATAGTGAGATACTTAATTCATACACCAAACTTTGGCATTTGGTATCCTAAGAGGTCATCTTTTGATCTTGGTGGCTATTCCGACTCAGACTATGCCGGAGACAAGGTTGATAGGAAGTCCACTTCGGGTACTTGTCAATTTTTTGGTAGATCCCTTGTGTCTTGGTCCTCCAAGAAACAAAACTTGGTATCCTTCTCCACCGCCAAAGCGAAATACATTGTCGCCGGATCATGTTATGCTCAAGTACTTTGGATGACCCAAACTCTTAAAGATTATGGCTTACATGTGAAACATGTTCCATTGCTTTGTGACAATGAGAGTGCTATTAAGATTTCTCATAATCCCGTGCAACATTCTCGAACTAAGCATATTGAAGTTCGTCATCATTTCATTCGTGATCATGTTGCAAAAGGAGACATCAATCTTGAGCATGTTCGTACCGATAAGCAATTGGCGGATATATTCACCAAGCCACTTGATGAAAAGGTATAAGAAAATTTTCCATTTGAGAGGTGAATTGAATATCATTGATGCCTCAAACTTGGAATAGAGATTCCATTTGGATACATGCAAGGCATGAGCCTTTGTGACTAATCCTTGATATTTCTCTTATGATGATGATCATTTGTCTTGGATGTATATTTGCACCCTTGCATGTTATCTAACCCACGTAGGTACTTGGATGAGCCTAAATCTATGAAATTGCAAGTCACTCACATTTTGAGCAATTTCTACATCACCAAGTTCCTATGAGTTGATTGTTGATTTCAAGGAAGCATGAACTCACTCAACATATCCTTTGACTATTTTAATATATCAAATTTTAATTGGTATCAAGTTTCATGATTGTCAATTTGGGTACACAAGTGCTCTTCCTTGCAAAACTAACCCATGTAGGAAGATGAACTTCAACTCCAAAGGGTGCTCCTAACTTCATCAACCTTGAGCATCCAATATAAGTTCAACTACATGATCAAGATCAACACCACAACCCAAGGTATTTCATTCCATCTTAGAGAAGCTTTACTCCAAGTCATGAGTTAAAGCAACTCAACAAGGTGTGAACACATAAAAATTCTTAAACGAAAAATGGCAACCCCATTTTGAGCTTAAACGATGAGTATGACCTATGATCAAGTGATCTCACTTGATTCCTAAGTCAATATACTCTAACATAGGTGACTTTGTCGCCGACCATCTCTAGATGAAGTTCTCTAGTGTTCTTTTTGCATAATTGAATTTCCATTTGCATGTTTTCTTGACATTGTGTCTCTTTTCTAAAACAAAAAAAACTTCGTCTAGATCTCTTTTGATTTCTGTCATTTGTCTGAGTTTCTACAGTTAATTCATTGCAAATCTTCATGACAATTCCTTGCAAATCCTTGTGAGATTTTGTTTGCCATGTGAGCTGAGTTGACAAAATTTTGCTCTGCAGTGAACTCGGTCTCACCGATCCAAGCCCATTGACTAGACCGAAATACAAGGTTTCCTTGTACATAGTTCATCGGTACAACCGACAAGTACTAGCTCAGTCTCACCGATGAGCACCTTCAGTGGCTCTGCTATTTTGGAGACACCGATGGAATTAGATCGGCGACACCGATTTCAACACTAAGAAAACATTTTGCCATGCTGCTTTGTAGTGACTCTCAGTGACCACACGTACTTGGCTCATATTCCAGAAGAATCCTTCTTGGAAATTGATGTCAAAGGGGCAGAGAGAGCACATCAAAGCTTATCAAAAGAGCTTATCAAAGTAGAGAACACATTTAAGCTCTTCTATAGATGCTTGTTAACAAGAGGAGAGAAGTCACATGTCTTCAAGAGGGGAAAGACATGTTAGTATAATTGATTTGTTTGCTCTGTTTTTATTGATTCATCTTTGATCTAATTTTATCTCACCCTACCTTCTCCCATTATCCAATGTTAGATTTATGGGGAGAAAGAGTCTATGCCTAAGGGGAGAAAAATCTTTGGAACTTATTGCAAATCTTTAAATCTTTGGGGACATGTCTATATCTGAATGAAGTACTCACCTGTAGTACTCACCCATTACATGTCATCCCAATCTTGGTATTCTTGTGGATCTTAAATTCTTCTTGTTTGGAGTGACTTGTGTTATCTAACTCTTTTTCTCAAGTCTACTCCTTCAAAAGCCAGTCAAGAACCACAAGGTAAGTATATGCATCACATTCATGTGCATGATGATCTCTTGCTATTGCACATATTGTTTGCAAGAGGGATTCATAAACACGAAGGTACATTTCTCAACCACATTGTTTGCTCTAATACATATAGCCAAGATACATGTAACTCATTGCTTACTCTGTCATGATATGCGTTCACATGTTCTTCCATGTCATCTTCACATGATTGCATACATATAGGGGGAGCTTATGCATGTTACATGTTCCTCCAAACCTTTGATTAATACTCTTCATATCATTTACTTAAAGCTTTGATGTATGTTGTCATCAATTACCAAAAAGGAGGAGATTTAAAGCACAAGTGCTCCCTGGGTGATTTTGGTAATTAATGTCAACATATCTCTTGTTGGACTAATAGTTTTATCTAGTGTATTTCAGAAAAGTTCAATAATGGCGTGGAAAGGACAAGAGGATGTGGAACCCCTTCAAAATGCTAAGAACAAATATTGGCAAAAGCTCAAGACTCTTCATCTTTATTTTAGTGATCTAAGATCACATTGAGTCCATAGGAAAGCCAATACTATTAAAAGGGGATGAGGTGTTTCTTAATGGCTTGCTTGCTTAAATGCTTAGTGATATTGGTCCAAAACCCTCAGCCACTCTCTCCATCCAAATATGTCAAAATCCTAAACTCCAACTTGGCCCCACCAACTCTTTCCATCTGGAGCCATTGAGTTCACATGACATAGCCACAGCTAGAAACCCTAACAATTCGGTCTCACCGATACGGATCTCGGTCTCACTGAGATGGCCTTGCCAACACTCTGTGACTTGTTGCATTTATTTCAGTCTCACCGAGTTATGCAATCAGTCTCATCGGGTTGGCTTGACAGATTCTCTGTTGCCTTATTGCTTCACTTCAGTCTCACCGAGTTCATGCAATCGGCGCCACTGAGATGATGTTTGCCCTAAGCCCTAGCACATCGGTCCCACCGAGTTGTTCCAGTCGGTCCCACCGAGATTCCTAACGTTCACATTTTTGAACAGATCGGTGGCACCGAGTTTAACTATTCGATCCCACCGAGATGAGTCAAATGTATCTAACGGTTGGATTTTGTGTGGATGCTATATATAACCCTCCACCTCCTTCTCCATTTGTGAGAGAGCCATCAGAACGTGCCTACACTTCCACCATACGTTTTCTGAGAGAGAACCACCTAGTCATGTGTTGAGATCAAGATATTCCAATCCTACCACAAGAATCTTGATTTCTAGCCTTCCCCAAGGTGCTTTCCACTCAAACCATCTTTCCACCATAGCCAAATCTGTGAGAGAGAGTTGAGTATTGGGGAGACTATCATTTGAAGCACAAGAGCAAGGAGTTCATCATCAACACACCGTCTATTACCTTTTGGAGAGTGGTGTCTCCTAGATTGGTTAGGTGTCGCTTGGGAGCCTCCTTCAAGATGTGGAGTTGAACCAAGAAGTTTGTAAGGGCAAGGAGATCGCCTACTTCATGAAGATCCACCCGAGTGAGGGAGGTCCTTCGTGGGCAATGGCCATAGTGGGATAGACAAGGTTGCTTCTTCGTGGACCCTTCGTGGGTGGAGCCCTCCGTGGACTCGCACAATCGTTACCCTTTGTGGGTTGAAGTCTCCATTAACGTGCCCGTACGATAGCACCCCTCTTCTCGATCCTTTCACCTACGGGTCCATAGCTAGTAGCTATATGGATTCTTCTCCCTCTTTGATCTTCAATACAATGTTCTCCTCGATGTTCTTGGAGTTCTATTCGATGTAATCTTCTTTTGCGGTGTGTTTGTTGAGATCCGATGAATTGTGGATTTATGATCATATTATCTATGAATATTATTTGAGTCTTCTCTGAAATCTTTTATGCATAATTAAGATAGCTTTGTATTTCTCTTTGATCTATTGATTTGGTTTGGCCAACTAGATTGATCAATCTTGCAATGGGAGAGGTGCTTTGTTTTGGGTTCAATCTTGCGGTGTCCTCACCCAGTGACAGAAGGGGTAGCGAGGCACATATTTGTATTGTTGCCATTAAGGTTTAAAAGATGGTTTTTTTTACCATATTGAAAGGATCTATCCCTCTACATCATGTCAACTTGCTTAAGGCGTTACTCCGTTCTTGTTAACTTAATACACTAGATGCATGTTGGATAGCGGTCGATGTGTGGAGTAATAGTAGTAGATGTAGGTACGAGTCGGTCTACTTGTCACGGAAATGAGGCCTATATTCATGATCATTGCCTTAGATATCATCATAACTATGCGCTTTTCTATCAATTGCTCAACAGTAATTTGTTTACCCATCATATGTGTTCTTTCAAGAGAGAAGCATCTAGTGAAAACTATGGCACCCGGGTCTATTTTTATCATACTATTTTCAAATCTATAAAACCAAAAATCCAAAAATACGTTGCTGCAACTTATTTACTTTTATTTAGTCTTGCACTTTTATTTATCTTTTATACCTATCTCTATCAGATCTCATCCTTGCAAATAACCGTGAAGGGATTGACAACCCCTTTATCGCGTTGGGTGAAAGTATTTGTTTGTTTAGGTGCTATCATTGGAGACTTGTGTGTTCCTCTTATTGGATTGATACCTTGGTTCTCAAACTGAGGGAAATACTTATCTCTACTTTGCTTCATCACCCTTTCCTCTTCAAGGGAAAAACCAACACAAGCTCAAGATGTAGCACCTAATAAGCTCGAACCCAAAGCAGAGAAGTGCATCTTCATAGGATACCCTAAAGAGACCATTGGGTATACCTTCTACCACAGATCCGAGGGCAAGATCATTGTTGCCAAGAATGGTTGATTTCTAGAGAAGGAATTTCTCTCGAAAGAAGTGAGTGGGAGGAAAGTAGAACTTGATGAGGTAATCGCACCATCTCTAGAATTGGAAAGTAGCACATCATAGAAAGCAGTTCCCGTGATGCCTAGACCAACTGAAGAGGAAGCTAATGATGATGATCATGAAACTTCGGATCAAGTTACTACTGATCTTTGTAGGTCTTCCAGGGTACGTTCCGCAATAGAGTGGTATGGTAATCCAGTCCTGGAAGTCATGTTGTTAGACAATGGTGAACCTACGAACTATGAAGAAGCTATGGTGAGCCCGGATTCTAACAAATGGCTTGAGGGCATGAAATCCGAGATAGGATCCATGTATGAGAACAAAGTATGGACTTTGGTGGACTTTCCCGATGATCCGAAGCCATTGAGAATAAATGGATCTTTAAGAAGAGGACAGACGCTGATGGTAATCTCACTGTCTATAAAGTTTGACTTGTCGCAAAAGGTGTCCGACAAGTTCAAGGGGTTGACTATGATGAGACTTTCTCACTCGTAGCGATGCTTAAGTCTGTTAGAATTATGTTAGCAATTGCAGCATTTTTCAATTATGAAATCTGGCAGATGGATGTGAAACCCGCTTTCCTTAAGGAAGAGTTGTATATGATGCAACCTAAAGGTTTTGTGGATCCTAATGATGCTAAAAAGGTATGCAAGCTCCAGCGATCCATCTATGGACTGGTCCAAGCAACTCGGAGTTGGAATATACGCTTTGACAAGGTGATCAAAGCTTTTGGGTTTATATGAAGTTTATGTAGAAACTTGTATTTACAAGAAAGTGAGTGGGAGCTCTATAGCATTTCTGATAGTATATGTGGATGACATATTGTTGATTGGAAATGATGTAGAATTTATAGAAAGCATAAAGGGTTGTTTGAAAGTAGTTTTTCAAAGGAAAACCTGGTTAAAGCTGCTTACATATTGGGCATCAAGATCTATAGAGATAGATCAAGACGCCTGATAAGACTTTCATAGAGCACATACCTTCACAAGATTTTGAAGGAGTTCAAAATGGATTAGTCAAAGAAGGAGTTCTTTCCTATATTGTAAGGTGTGAAGTTGAGTAGGAATCAAAGCTCGACAACGATAGAAGAAAGAGAAAGGATGAAGGTCATTCCCTATGCCTCAGCCATAGGCTCTATAATGTATGCCATGATGTGTACCATACCTAATGTGTGCCTTGCCATGAGTCTGGCAACGGGGTACAAGAGTGATCCAGGAGTGGATCACTAGATAGCGGTCAAAATTATTGTTAGAGGACTAAAGAAATGTTTCTTGGTTGTGGAGGCGATAAAGAGATCGTCGTAAAGGGTTACGTTGATGCAAGCTTTGATACCGATCCGGATGACTCTGAGTCGCGAACCGAACATGTATAGTGGAGTAGTTATTTAGAATAGCTCCAAGTGGAGTGTGGTAGCAGCATCTATAGTATGACATAGAGATTTGTAAAGTACACACGGATCTGAATGTTGCAGACCCATTGACTAAAACCTCTCTCACAAGCAAAACATGATCAAACCCCAGAACTGATTGGGTGTTAATCACATGGAGATGTGAACTATATTATTGACTCTAGTGCAAGCGAGAGACTATATATTGGAAATATGCCCTAGAGGCAATAATAAAATGGTTATTATCACATTTCCCGTTCATGATAAATGTTTATTGTTCATGCTAGAACTGTATTAACCGGAAACTTAAATACATGTGTGAATACATAAACTACACCGTGTCCCTTGTATGCCTCTACTATACTAGCTTGTTGATCAAAGATGGTTAAGGTTTCCTAACCATAGACATGAGTTGTCATTTGATAATGAGATCACATCATTGGGAGAATGATGTGATGGACAAGACCCAACCGTAAGCTTAGCATCAGATCATTTAGTTTATTTGCTATAGCTTTCTTCATGTCAAGTATTTGTTCCTTCAACCATGAGATCGTGTAACTCCCTGACACCGGAGGAATACTTAGTGTGCATCAAATGTCACTTCATAACTGGGTGATCATAAAGGTGATCTACAAGTATCCCCGAAGGTATCTGTTGGGTTGGCATGGATCAAGACTGGGATTTGTCACTCCGTATGATGGAGAGATATCTCTGGGCCCTCTCGGTAATACAACATCTTAAAGAGCTTGCAAGCAATGTGACTAATGAGTTAGTCACGGGATCTTGTATTACGGAACGAGTAAAGAGACTTGCCGGTAACGAGATTGAACTAGGTATGGAGACACCGACTATCGAATCTCGGGCAAGTAACATATCGCCGGACAAAGGGAATTGCATACGGGATTAACCGAATCCTTGACATCATGGTTCAACCGATAAAAGATCTTTGTGGAATATGTAGGAATCAATATGGGCATCCAGGTCCTGCTATTGGTTATTGACCGAAGAGGTGTCTCGGTGATGACTACATGATTCCCGAACCCGCAGGGTCGCACACTTAACGTTCGTTGACACTAGAGTAGTACTGGGATATTTGATGATTGGTAACCGAATGTTGTTCGGAGTCCTGAATGAGATTCTGGACATCATGAGGAGTCTCGGAATGGTCGATAGGTAAAGATTTATATATGGGAAGTCATATTTTGGGTTTGTGAAAAAGATGCAGTTTTTTCGGTATTGTACTGTGAAGCTTCTAGAAGGTTTCGAAGGATTCCGAAGGGGTCCACAAGTCCACAAGTGGGTCCACCATGACCCAAGGGCTAGCATGGGCTGAGGGGAGGCACCCTGGCCTTATTGGGCTAAGTGCACCAAGACCTTGGCGCCCCTCTCTCCCGTTACTCCGTAGTTCATCCGTCCTCGTTCTAGTAGCGCTTGGCAAATCCCTGCTGAACTAGCTCCACCACCACCATCACCACCACGCCATTGTGCTAGTTGTGATCCCATCTACTTCTCCTCCTTCTCTTGCTAGATCAAGTAGGAGGAGACATCATCGAGCCGCACGTGTGCTAAACTCGGAGTTGTCGTCCGTTCGGCACTAGATCGGTTGGATCGTGATCGGATCGCGAAGAGTACAACTACATCAACCGCGTTATATAGCTTCGCTTTCGGTCTACGAGGGTATGTAGACACACTCTCCCCTCTCGTTGCTATGCTTCTCCTAGATAGATCTTGAGTGTTCGTAGGAATTTTTTTTTGATTTTCATGCTTCGTTCCCCATCAGTGGTATCAGAGCTAGGTCTATGCGTAGATGTATATGCATGAGTAGAACACAAAGAGTTGTGGGCGTTGATGCTCAAATTGCTTACCTCTCTTGTCTTATTTGGATTTGATGGTATTGTGGGATGAAGCGGCTCGGACCATCCTTACATGTCCTCGTACATGAGACCGGTTCCACCGACTAACATGCAACTTGTTTAGCATAAGGTGGCTAGTGGGTATCTGTCTCTCCTACTTTAGTTGAATCTAATTTGACGAAGGCGGTCATTATAGAAGGTTAAAAGGCAACTTGATTATCACCGTTGTGGCTTTGCGTAGGTAAGAACGGTTCTTGCTAGTTGCCCATAGCAGCCACGTAAAATTTGCAACAACAAAGTAGAGGACGTCTAACTTATTTTTGTAGGGCATGTTGTGATGTGGTATGGCCAAAACATGATGTGATATATGTTGATGTATGAGATGATCATGTTTTGTAATAGGTTCCCGACTTGCATGTTGATGAGTACGACAACCGGCAGGAGCCATAGGGTTGTCCTTAATTTATTAATCGCCATGTAATTGCTTTACTTTATCGCTATGCGTTAGCAATAGTTGTAGAAGCAATAGTTGGCGGAGACGACCACGTGATGACACGATGATGGAGATCATGGTGTCATGCCGGTGACGATGGAGATCATGCCGGTGCTTTGGAGATGGAGATCAAAGGCACGAGATGATAATGGCCATATCATGTCACATATTGATTGCATGTGATGTTTATCCTTTTTATGCATCTTATTTTTCTTAGAACGATGGTAGCATTATAAGATGATACTTTCACTTAATTTTGAGAAATTGTGTTCTCCCTGAGTATGCACCATTGCAAAAGTTCATCGTTTTGAAGCACCTCATGATGATCGGGTGTGCTACACTTTATGTTCGCATACAATAATGGGTGTAAGCCAGTTTTACACATGCAGAATACCTGGGTTAAACTTGTCGAGCCTAGCATGTACAGACATGGCCTCAGAACACAGGAGACTAAAAGGTCGGACATGGGTCATATAGTAGATATGATCAACATGAAGATGTTCACCATTGATGAATACCCCATCTCACGTGATGATCGGACATGGGTTAGTTGATTTGGATCATGTGTCACTTAGACAACTTGTGGGATGTTGATTTAAGTGGGAGTTCATTAGTAGTTTGATTAACTGAACTAAATTATCATGAACTTAGTCTTAATTGTCTTTGCAAAATTGGTGTTGTAGATCAATGGCCCGCGCTGTAGTTCCCTTGAATTTTAATGCGTTCATAGAGAAAGCTAAGTTGAAAGATGATGGAAGCAACTATGAGGATTGGGTCCGTAACTTGAGGATTATCCTCATTGCTGCATAGAAGGCTTATGTCCTTGATGCACCGCTAGGTGACACACCCCCTCCAGTGTGTCTGTGGATGTTGTGAACATCTGGCAGACACGTTCTGATGACTACTCGATAGTTCAGTGCGCCATACTTTATGGCTTAGAACCGGGGCTCCAAAGATGTTTTGAGCACCACGGAGCATATGAGATGTTCTAGGAGCTGAAATTGGTATTTCAAGCTCATGCCCGGGTCGAGAGGCATGACATCTCCGACAAGTTCTTTAGTTGTAAAATGGAGGAGAACAGTTCTGTTAGTGCGCATATACTTAGAATGTTTGGGTTGCACAACCGCTTGACTCAGTTGGGAGTTAATCTTCCAGATGACTCGGTTATTAACAGAATTCTCCAATCACTGCCACCAAGCTATAAGGGCTTTGTGATGAACTATAATATGCAAGGGATGGAGAAAACACTTCCCGAGCTCTTCGCGATGCTTAAGGATGCAGTGGTAGAAATCAAGAAGGAGCATCAAGTGTTGATGGTTAGAAAGACCACTAGTTTCAAGAAAGGCAAGGAAAAGAAAGGGAACTTCAGGAAGAATGGTAAAGTAGATGCCGCTCCCGTGAAGAAACCCAAGGCTGGACCCAAACCTGAGACTGAGTGCTTCTACTGCAAGGGGAATTGTCGTGGACTTGACACGGCAGATGTCCTAGTGGAAGGACTTAGTCGTGGAGCCATCGCAACTAGGTTAACTTGAAGGGGTTAAACGGGACAAAGGACACAGAGAGTTTACCCAGGTTCGGCCCCTCCCAATGAGGTAAAAGCCTACTCCTGCTTTGTGTTGTATTGCTAGGGTTTCGATTACCAGGGAGCGAATATAATTGACCTAGTTCCCGATTGTTTGTTACCTGTCCCTAAACTGCCGCCGGGTCGTCCCTTTATATACACCGGTTGATGCCCGGCGGTTCACAGAATCCCGGCCGGCTCATAAACGTGTCCGACTCGGTATCCACTCTTTCCTATCTTACAATACAAGTCATATATTATGGCGGTTTACATCTATGGGCCCTAACTCGCCTTTGGGCTTTGGGCCTTCTTATTAAGTCTCCTTCGTAAGTCGCCATCTTCTATGTCTTCATGGGCTTCAATACAGGTAAATCACTATGAGCATAACCCGGCCCCTCCTGGGCGGTTTATACTTAATAGTTATATCCCCAACATTAGGCCCCAGGTTGATGTGAACTTGTTCATATCAATCTTCAATACTCGACTTAGAAAAAATCCTTCATCATCAGTCCTTATGAAAATTTATAACCCGCCACGACGTCTGCTCACAGCATTGTGGTAACCCGCCATGACGTCATCTTGCATTAATATCGCACGAGGCCCAAATCTCAGCCTCCTTGATTCCCGCACATGCCATCTATCCATTCACCTTATAAATAGGGCCAGGGGTCCTTTTCACTTTCCCCCCTTGCCTCCTCATCTCTGTCTTCCACCTCGCATCGCCTCAGCGCCCGAGCTCCGCCGCCGTCGTCGACCTTTGCCACTGCCTCAACAACGGCCGCTGCATCAACCTGAATCGACCAGAGTTCGTCCACGCGCCTCCGCTACTCAACAGCCCTGGTAGGTCCTCTTCCTTCCTTTTCCCCTAGATCCCATTAGGGTTTCCACGAGTTCATCGGAGTTCATCTCGGTTCATCTTTGTTCCTCCATAGACCATGTAGTTTTTGATCTAAGTATAGTACCAATCTTGTGCGATAGCAGTTTAGCACTCATTTTTAATATCTGAGCGCCTCCCCTCCATAGGAGATCTCATCTGAGCACGTGAACTGTCCTGCTGCCGCTACTTTAGGTTAGAATTTTTCTTCATTATCTGAACTGCTATAGATCCAAAATTATAACACCAATCTGTGAAACCTGTTTTTCACCACATAGCCATTTTCCAACTTCAGATCTATACTTTCAACATCCGTGCAAGCGGTTTAACCTCAGAAAGTAATAACCTGCCAGGTAACATTAGTCCCCTCTTAAACCGCCAAGTGCTCATCTTTGTAATTTAATAACATCACTGTCTGGTTTAACATTTATGCATGCTTCAACACTTTCTGCTTGTTAACCATGAACCTTAAATTGGCACAAATCCTTTCCAGGTTATCGTATAAATGGCCAAATCCTTTTATTCCTGTAACTGGGTTCAATCCCGGGTTACAGAAGAAGAACTGAACGGGTGTGTTGCAACCGGCGCTTTAGCGAAAAAGGAAGACATCCACTGGAGAGCCCCCGGTCCAGAAAATCTTCCTAAGCCCAAGGATGGGGAAGTGATCGTTTTTGTTGATCATCTGAGTCGAGGGTTCAGCCCTCCCGGATCAAAAAATTTCCATGACGTGCTTCACTTCTTCCAACTTCACCCTCAAGATATTGGGCCTAACTCCGTGTCCAATATTTGCAATTTTCAAGTGTTTTGTGAAGCCTACCTGCAAGAAGAGCCCACAGTCGACCTGTTCAGAGATTTCTTCTATTTAAACCGCCGTACTGAATTTACGGATGGGCCCAATACTGAACTTGGCATGGTTTCAATTCAGAAGAGAAAAGACGTCAGCTTCCCTCATGCTAGGAATCATAGCCATCCCAAAGATTGGATTCAAACTTGGTTCTATTGCCAAGATACATCTCCAGCTGGCGAGAATCCTCTGTCGGGTTACCGTGCTCACCGGCTTACCGATGCACATCCATTCCCCCAAAGACTCAATGCAAAGGAATGGTCCAAATATGCACCGCAGCTCTCAAAGCTCAAAGCCTTTAAGGCAAACGGTTTGACATGCATTGATTTTGTCCATTGCTGGGTATCTTGGAGCATTTTGCCTTTAAGCCGTCGCCCCGGTTTAATGTGTGAGTACACAGGGGATGTGAAAGACCCTCAATGCCACACTGATATTCAGCTGAGTGATGCTGAAATTACTGAATCTGTCAAGAAGATGTTGGATGAACCGGTGACCGACTGTAGCAAAACAGGACTTAGTCCTTTCTGCGCTTCAAATAAACTGCCAGCTGTAAGAATTGCCCCACTCCTGCTTTAATCCATATTCTTAATACTCCCTTATGATCTTTTCAATCTTTAAACAGGGTGATGATCCGTTCTGGAAGAAGAAACCGCAGGATAAACCGGCCAAAACACCTCGTGTCAAGACCAAGGTCCACAAGAAGCCTGCTAAGAAGAAAAACACCGAGCCTACCGAGTTAAACATTGACGATGATAATCCGGAGTCAGAGGTAGAACTTGATTCACTTGGCTCTTTTTTCATACATCTCATTGACGATGATTTCTATCAGGACGATGCAGAAGCTAGCCGCGCAAATGACGTAGAGGTAACTATTCTCTCATCCGGTTCAGAACCTCTGCCCACACAGAAAACCCGACAAGCAAGCCGGAAAGTAAGATTTTCTCACCCCCTAGCTTACTTGGATCCAAACTTTCTTTTGAAGAAGCAGCAACACGAAGCTCGCCGCACAACCCGGCATAGCGGCCATGTGGTCACTTCTTCTGGTTTACCGAACTCGCCAGTTCGTAAACGCCGCCCAGAGGTCTCTTCTATTTCTGACGCGTCTTATCCCAAGGCGGGTTATTTCTGACAGCCTCTTAATCCGTCTGATTCAAACTATCAGGGAACTTCCCTTTCATCCTCTGGCGAGTCCACAGGGACACAAATTCCATCCCTCAAAACTGCTCCTGGGTGAGCATTTTTAACTAACCCCTTGTACCTTATGCTTGATCATTATACTAACCTGTTATTTGCGTCTCTGTCAGAGCCAAGGCCAGGCCCTGTAAAAAGGCGAAATTGAACAAACCGGCTGATGACAGTGCGCCAACTGATCCGGAAAAGAACCCGGAACAGTTTGAAACAAATACTGAAGCTATTCTTGATGATCCGCCACCGCAAGATCATGACACCTTTGTTGAGCAGATGGAAATTGATCCAATGGGTCATGCTGATAAACCGCCAAGCCCAACTAAGGCTGCTGATGATAAAGCTGACGATGTTGTAGTTACCGGTGTCGGGTATACAGCCCCAGACAACCACACTGCTCTGTCAAAACATAGTGCCAAAGAAGAATTTTCTACTGTTGACAAGGGCAAGTGGAAGGCGGACTTGGAAAGCTATGCGCACCTCAGCGCCCAAGATATTCATTCTGGGTTTTTAAACCGTCTGTACACAAGCCGTGATTATGAAGCCGGTTTACTGAACATGATGAAGGAGTGATATGAGGTAAATGCTGTTAACTCTGCATACATATTCTTCCCTTAGCCGCCAAGTTTACTGGACATAAAAGAATAGAATGTTCTGCAAACTTTCAAGAGCCATATAGATCAACTCCACTAGCCCGCAAGGGCCGGTTTATAATGCCAATATGATCCGGGACTTTAGAATAATAAATCTTCAATTTCGCCTGTGTAGCCCCCAAGGGTCGACTTAACAAATATGTTAAGTTGAGACTAATTATGCTGTAAGGCTCAAAATTCTTACTTAGGACCTTTATAATCCGGTTGACCATCAAGCTAATAGTTGTTATGTGCTTGGGACTTGTAATTTTTTTTTGATAAGACGCAATAGACATTAGCCCCCAAGTGCCAAGTATATTACTTGTTATGTGCTTGGGACTTTGAATATGCACTGCTATGTAATTAATTACATGTCTCTTGCAGGCTGATCTTAACAAGAAGGAATCTCAAATCGCCGACCTTCAAGAAAATATCAAGTCGCAACAAACTGAGACCTCCAAAGCCAAGGAGGAACTGACCAGTGCCTTAACAGCAATGGAGAAACTAAAGGAGAGCTTTAAGAACGAGCGGGCAGTTTGGGATACAGAAAAATCAACTCTGCTGAAGAGGGCTGAGGATGCTGAGGCTGCCCTTAAACCGGTAGCTGAAGAGCTGACTGGCTTGAAACAGCAAATAAATGCCATGACCGCTGCCATATTTGGTAAATAACTTCTTCATAAGCTTTGAACATGTATTATGTAAGAGACTGCCGGTTTACCGATGTTTTTTATGATGCAGGAACTCGCATTGCTCATCTTGGCTCAGATATGCGGCAAAAACTGAAGGCCGCCTATACACTTATAGAGCAATTATATACCGGCGTACAACGGGTTATCTGCACAGCTTCCCATAATAAACCGCCCCCAACCTTGATCAAGGAGACGTTGGAAAGGCTGGCGATGATGCTTGCACGGTTTGAAGAGCTAAAGAAGTCAGCCGCCAGGGCGGGTGCTCTTACTGCACTGACTCGGGCTAAAGCTTGGATAACTGATCTTGATCCGGCCGATGTGGGAAACGGCTACCCGAGCATAAAGGAGGACGGGTCAGAGTTTAATAATGACGACCTCAGAGCCTTGATGAGGGAAATGCGCCCATTGGCCAGCAAATTGGCTGAAGAAACCGATCTTTCACATTATCAGTCGATTTATGATGCCAACAACAAGAGAGTTAACGTGCCAACTTATGATGCTCCAAATCTTATTCCTCCAATCCGTAAGCATACCTATGCCCCTGATGTTGACCCCTCCACACTTATAAGTGATGAAGCTATATTGAAGGCCTTAACTGGGATCGATTGGACCACCATTGACTTCCAGCCACTGGGTAGAGAGGAGGAAGATGAACCGGTGCTGGACAATCTGCAACGTTCAAGTCAGCCAGGCCAGGACTCGTAAACCGGGGGCCGGTTTAGCAGCTGCTTCCTTTAAGACTTGTTAAAATAATTATTCTTTTGGGCACCAAACGCCTTGTAATAGGCTAGCTTAAACTCTTGTTCTGCTATGCCATCGTGCATATTTACTTTGCATGACACTGCTAATCCACCATGTTAAGATATGCCACTTATGCTTATAATATTAACAATGTGGAATCTGCTCCTGCATGCAAAGGATTAAAGGTGTCCTGGCGGTTTACCATTGGACGGGTCATAACGCCCAATATAAAACCATGGAAACTAACATAGCTTATACCCAAGGCTGGACTTTAAGAATAACCAAATTTGAAATATATCATACCTGTGATATTTGATCACACTGTTGGTTTACCAAACCGGCGTAGTAAGGGGAGAACCCAAACTTTGAGCACTGGTAATTATCATAGATTTGCTTGGCTTATGAACAAAACTAGGCCGGGTTAATAAACACCGGATATTATCTTATCTCATACTGGCGACTTATAGTCAAAAGCCAGGCCGGGTTAATAAACACCGAATGTTATCTTATCTCATACTGGCGTCTTATAGTCAAAAACCAGGCAGGGTTAATAAACACCGGATGAACTATGATCATAAAGCATTATAATCCTTATCAAATAAACCTCAAAAAGACTGTGAAATAAAACAAACGAAAAAACGAGGCTTTTCATGGGCTGCCAGGCCGAAAATTGAGTGCTTTCACGGGCCACACAGCCACTGAGTTAAACCTATATACAAACCTTATAAGATGGACCTCACATAACCAATCGTCATTTTAACTTTGACAAGTTCAGGGTCTATATAAGCTTGACTTGTCAAACGTTCGGCGGTTCATTCCAGGAATACCTGGGCGGAGTGGCTTACTTAAAAAGGCAGGATAACCTGGGGTTTTAGGTGAATACACCTGGCTTCCAAGCCTGGCTTTTAAGCCTATTACAAGGGTTACACAAACTCTTTGTTCTTTAGAATCAAGGAGCCCCCAAGTAATATTTTTGAGCTGTGCTCAAGGGGCACCTATGTTTGAGCTGTGATTTTGCAACAGACTCTCTTTGGTACCTTTTAACCTGGGTAGCAAGCCCCCAAGTTTTTTCTTTCAATTGGCTTATAAGCCGGTTCAAAGGGTAATCATAACTTCGCTCATAAGCCGGAAGCCCCCAAGTAACCAAAGACTCATTATGAAAAAATGACAGAGGCCCTGCTTTAGCAGTGGTGCCGGTTTATTATATTGATCACAATATATACATTGTCAAAAATATGTACATCAGAAGAGCCAATGGCTCCGGTGTAGTACGGCCGAAGATGAGCGATATTCCACGGCCGGCGAGTCTCTTCCTCCGACGTGCGTGAGTCCTTGTGGTCTCGAACATCAATAAGGTAGTATGACCCATTGTTCAGATTCTTGCTGACCACAAAGGGTCCTTCCCAAGGTGGGGATAACTTGTGCATATCAATCTGATCCTGGATAAGCCGGAGTACTAAGTCGCCTTCTTGAAAGGTTCTGGTCTTGACCCGGCGGTTGTGATAACGACGTAGATCTTGCTGGTAAATCGCCGAACGAGCCGCTGCGAGATCACGCGCCTCGTCTAACAGGTCAAGTGCATCCTGACGTGCCTTTTCGTTTTCAGCTTCAACGTAAGCCGCCACACGGGGTGAGTCATGACGGATGTCGCTGGGGAGAACCGCCTCTGCTCCATAAACCATGAAAAAGGCGTGTAACCTGCAGATCTGTTGGGCGTTGTGTTGATGCTCCATAGCACCGAGGGTAACTCTTCTACCCAACAACCTGGCGTCCTCTGTAAGGGAATCATAAGCCGGGGCTTGATGCCTCTCAGGATCTCTTGATTGGCTCTCTCAGCTTGACCATTAGATTGGGGGTGAGCCACCGATGATACATCAAGCCGGATATGCTCATGTTGACAAAATTCTTTCATAGCACCCTTGGAGAGATTAGTGCCATTGTCTGTTACAATGCTGTGTGGAAAGCCAAAACGGAAGATCACCTTCTTCATGAATTGAACCGCCGTTGCTACATCACACTTACTGACTGGCTCTGCCTCTACCCACTTAGTGAATTTATCAACCGCCACCAAGAGGTGGGTCTTCTTATCCTTGGATCTCTTAAAAGGTCCAACCATATCAAGCCCCCAAACTGCAAATGGCCACGTGATTGGAATCATTCTCAACTCCTGAGCCAGAACATGAGCTCAACGTGAAAACTTCTGACAACCGTCACATTTTTTGACTAAGTCCTCAGCATCAGCATGAGCCGTCAGCCAATAAAAACCGTGACGAAAAGCCTTGGCTACAAGAGATTTAGAGCCGGCGTGATGACCACAATCTCCTTCGTGGATCTCACGCAGAATCTCACAGCCTTCTTTAGGAGAAACACAACGCTGAAACGCCCCGGTAACACTGCAATGGTGCAGCTCTCCATTGACAATTGTCATTGACTTGGACAGCTGGGTTATTTGCCTGGCCAAGGTTTCATCCTTAGGTAACTCGCCCCGGGTCATATATGCCAAATATGGAACTGTCCAATCAGGAATAACATGAAGAGCCGCCACCAACTGAGCTTCCGGGTCAGGAACAGCCAAATCCTCCTTTGTAGGTAACTTGACCGACGGGTTATGCAAAATGTCAAGAAAGACATTAGGTGGCACCGCTTTACATTGAGAACCCAACCGGCTTAAGGCATCAGCCGCTTCATTTTTCCTCCGATCAACATGCTCAACCTGATAACCCTTGAAGTGACTAGCAATAACATCCACCTCTCATCGATAAGCCGCGATGAGGGGATCCTTAGAATCCCAAGTGCCAGAGACTTGTTGAGCTACCAAATCTAAGTCACCAAAGCACCTTACCCGGCTTAAGTTCATCTCCCTAGCCATCCGAAGACCATGGAGCAAGGCCTCATATTCAGCTGCATTGTTAGTGCAAGGGAACATCAAACGGAGAACATAACAAAATTTATCACCTCGAGGGGAAGCTAGCACAACTCCAGCCCCCGACCCCTCCAATTGCCTGGACCCATCAAAGTGAATAGTCCAATACGTGTTATCTGGTTTTTCCTCAGGCATCTGCAGCTCTGTCTAGTCATTGATGAAATCCACCAGTGCTTGAGACTTGATGGCCGTGTGAGGCATATACTTCAAACCATGAGGCCCAAGTTCAATGGCCCATTTGGCAACCCGACCTGTTGCCTCCCTGTTTTGGATGATATCTCCAAAAGGAGCAGAGCTAACCACAGTAATGGGGTGACCCTGAAAATATTGCTTAAGCTTCCGGCATGCCATGAAAACCCCATATACAAGCTTCTGCCAATGTGGGTATCTCTGCTTGGACTCAATAAGCACTTCGCTGATATAATAAACCGGCCGTTGAACCGGATATTCCTTGCCTGCCTCTTTCCTTTCAACCACAATAGCCACACTGAAAGCCCGGCTATTAGCAGCCACATATAACAACAGTGGCTCCTTATCAACAGGCGCAGCTAGGACCGGCGGCTCAGCCAGCTGCTTCTTAAGCGCCTCAAATGCCTCATTAGCAGCGTCACTCCAGACGAAGTCATCTGTCTTTTTCATCATCTGATACAAAGGGATGGTCTTCTCACCGAGGCGGCTTATGAACCGGCTTAGCACCGTAATACAACCCACCAGACGTTGAACATCATTGATACACGCCGGTTTAGCCAGAGAAGTAATGGCTTTGATCTTCTCGGGATTAGCTTCAATGCTCCTGTTAGACACCAGAAAGCCCAAAAGCTTGCCCGCCAGCACACCAAAAACACACTTGGCCGGATTAAGCATCATCTTATAAACTCGGAGATTATCAAAGGTTTCCTTCAAGTCGTCTATCAACGTCTCCATCTTTCTGGATTTCACCACAATATCATCCACATAAGCATGAACATTGCGTCCAATCTGATTATGAAGACAATTCTGCACACATCGCTGGTAAGTCGCCTGGGCACTATTGAGCCCAAAAGGCATAGACACATAGCAGAAGGCTCCAAAGGGAGTTATGAAAGCTGTCTTCTCCTGGTCCTTAACTGCCATATTGATCTGATGATAACCAGAATAAGCATCCAAAAAACTCAATAATCTGATCAATACGAGGGAGAGCAAAAGGATCAGCCGGACAAGCCTTGTTTAAATCCGTGTAGTCCACACACATGCGCCAAGTGTCGTTCTTCTTAAGTACGAGCACCGGGTTAGCCAACCACTCAGGATGAAAAACTTCAACAATAAACCCAGCCGCCAAGAGCTGGGCTACCTCCTCACCAATGGCCTTACGCCTTTCTTCATTGAAATGCCGAAGAAACTGCTTGACCGGTTTAAACTTGGGATCCATATTGAGAGTGTGCTCAGCGAGTTCCCTTGGTACACCTGGCATGTCAGAAGGTTTCCATGCAAAGATGTCCCGGTTCTCACGGATGAACTTGATGAGCGTGCTTTCCTATTTCGGATCCATATTAGCACTGATGTTGAACTGCTTGGATGAATCGCCAGGAAGAAAATCAACCATCTTAGTGTCATTTGCCGATTTAAACTTCAAAACCGGATCATGCTCTGTAGTTGGCTTTTTCAAAGACGTCATATCCACCGGATCAACATTGTCCTTGTAAAATTTTAACTCCTCCGTTGCACAAACCGACTCAGCATAAGCCGCATCACCTTCTTCACATTCCAAGGCTATCTTCCGGCTCCCATGTACTATGATGGTCTCCTTGTAACCCGGCATCTTGAGCTGCAGATAAACATAACAAGGCCGTGCCATGAACTTGGCATAAGCCGGCCGCCCAAACAGAGCGTGATACGGGCTGTGAATCTTGACTACTTCAAAGGTCAATGTCTCCGACCTAGAATCATGATCATCTCCAAAGGCAACTTCCAGAGCTATCTTACCAACAGGGTACGCCGACTTACCAGGCACCACACCATGGAAAACTATATTCGACGGTTTAAGATTTTTATCTGTCAACCCCATGCGACGGAAAGTTTCGTAATAAAGGATATTGATGCTGCTCCCTCCATCCATGAGTACCTTGGTAAACTTATACCCTCCAACCTGGGGTGCAACCACCAATGCTAGGTGACCCGGATTATCAACCCGGGGCGAGTGATTTTCCCGACTCCATACGACGGGCGGCTCAGACCAACGCAGGTAACGGGGAACCGCCGGTTCAACGGCGTTCACTGCCCTTTTATGAAGCTTCTGATCCCGTTTGCATGAATTTGTGGTGAAGACGTGGTACTACCCACTATTCAGCTGCTTTGGGTTACTCTGATACCCAGATTGCGGCTGCAGATTCCCCTGTCCTGACTATTGATGGTAGCCACCCTCACTGCCTTGATTGCCCTAATTACCTTGGAATCCAGAACTAGAACCGCCATCGCCGCAACCCGGCCCATGAGAACCGGACCCTGAACCACCACCCGGTCCATGATTGTCTTGAAAAAGATTGGAATTTTTATACTCCTTCATGATGTAGCAATCCTTCCAGAGGTGGCCAGACGGTCTTTCTCGCGTCCCATGCCTTGGGCAGGGCTGATTTAGCATCTGCTCAAGATTAAAACCTGATCCTCCGGCCCGTGGGGGCGGTTTACCTTTACGATGCTGGCCATTATTCTATGCGTTGGTGTTAGCCACAAAGTCCAAACTATTATCAGCTTTGCACTTACCATTGCCTCCCTGATTCGCCGGATTATGCTGCTGTCCTCTGGTGCTGCTGCCCTTCTTTCCCTTTCCCAGCTTGTCATCATCAGACTCGGGGTCCTTGGTACCATCAGAGTCAGCGTACTTAACCAGAGCCGCCATCAGCTCTCCCATGTCATTGCAGTGGCGCTTGAGCCGACCCAACTTCTACTTAAGAGGCGTAAACCGACAATTCTTCTCCAACATTATGACCGCTGAACCGGCATTGATGCGATCCGATGAATGTAAGATGGTCGAAACTCGGCGCACCCAATGGGTTGTGGACTCACCCTCTTCTTGGACACATGCATCTAGATCCACAATTGACATCGGCTGCTTGCACGTATCTTCGAAATTCTGGATAAACCGGGCCTTTAACTCGGCCCATGACCCAATGGAGTTGGCAGGGAGCCCCTTCAACCAAGTGTGAGCCGTTCCATCCAACATCAGGTGAAAATATTTAGCACATGCCGCATCGCTAACATCTAGCAATTCCATGGCCATCTCATAACTCTCGATCCATGCTTCAGGAGGTTAATCGGCTGTATAGTTAGGCACCTTGCGAGGACCCTTAAAATCCTTGGGCAGACGCTCATTACGTATGGCCAGCACTAAACATGGTACGCCCAAATTCCTAAAGGTTACACCTGGCTCCACCAAAGGTGTCGGACGAACCGGAGAAGGTTGACGGGCCGCATATTGCGCCGCCAGCTCGGCCTCCCGACGCGCTCTACCTTGATCCACCACGTTCTGAGCATCAGCACCACCGCCTGCCGGGTTATGCCCACGAGGCTGGTTATGGTTCCGCCCACTGCTTGACACAGCTGGTTCATCAATATGCCTACTGTAACTCCGGCTTGGGCGAGGGGTGGAATGAATCTGGCTTCGACTGTAAGAATAAGCCTGCTGCTAAACCAATGCTGTCTGAAGGAGCTCTCTAGCCTCCGCATCTCAACCGCCGTTGGAGACTCGCCTTCAACCAAGATAGCCGCCAATCGTGACGCCACAGCGATCATGTTATCCAAAGGGTTAGAATAATGACCCGGTGGTGTTGGCATGTGTTGTGGCAGGATATTGTTCTGACGAGGCGGATCCGTGGGGTGCGGCTGAACCGGCGCTCCCGTCCCAGGCGTTTCGACCCGGTCCGCCACTGGCGGGTTACTGGTTCCTGCTCCTGGCATGTTAAAGAGGTTCCTCGCCTCGTAAACCGGTGGCAGGCGAGACTGATGCCTCCTGATGACTTCGTTTGAAGCGTTCTGATCTAACATGATTTGGTAAGATTCCGACTGAATCTGCTGCACTTGAGCATCCAACGTAACCCGCTCCACAGCCATCCTGGCATCTTCAGCTGCCAGGTCTTCCTTAGCTTGAGCTATCTGATCTCGCAATTTCACAACTTCCGCGTTATGCTGATCTTGATTATCCGGGTTAACCTCCGTCATCAGCAGTGTTTCCAAGGCGTCTAGTAAACCGGACAAGACTTGAGCCGGCGGGCGCGCAGGGCCTCCTGCCCCGGCTGTCGTCGCCGCTGCTGACCCAGAAATCAACGCCGCTGCAGTTGAAGAATGCTGCACTGGCTGCGTACCGGCCATGAAGATTGCAACCTGGTTCGGTGGCTCGTAGGGGTCCAGAATACTATCGCCATCGGAATAGCCCCCAAGCCGACCATCTTGCAGTTGGTACAATGACTTGGTTTCACCGGTGGATGACTCGCCATCAGAATAGACAACTGTCTCACCGTCAAATACCGATTTATCCTCAGATCCCGCACCATTGATGAATCCCACGAAGGCATGACTCATGGCGGGCTGAACTCGGGCGGGTTTTGCACGCTGAGCCGTTTCGATGATGTCGGTGCAGGTGTCCGGCTCAGGGCCCGGTTCGCCGATCTTGCCAATGAAGACGTGAATTCCACCGAAGGGGACCCGGTATCCGTACTCAATTGAGCCAGCCTCGGGGCCCCAGCCTTCGTCGTCGATGTAGAGCTTGCCGCGACGACTCTTGGTCATCCGGCCCACAGCGTATCCCTTGATCCCTTCGAAGTTGCCCTTCAAGAACTCGAAACCACCGTGCGCTGGCCCCACGGTGGGCGCCAACTGTCGTGGACTTGACACGGCAGATGTCCTAGCGGAAGGACTTAGTCGTGGAGCCATCGCAACCTGGGTAAACTCTCTGTGTCCTTTGTCCCGTTTAACCCCTTCAAGTTAACCTAGTTGCGATGGCTCCACGACTAAGTCCTTCCGCTAGGACATCTGCCGTGTCAAGTCCACGACAGGAATGGTCACTGGAAGCGGAACTGTCCCAAGTACTTGGCAGATAAGAAGGCTGGCAACGTCAACAAAGGTATATTTGATATACATGTTATTGATGTGTACCTTACTAGTGCTCGTAGTAGTGCTCGGTTATTTGATACTGGTTCGGTTGCTCATATTTGTAACTCGAAACAGGAGCTGCGGAATAAACGAAGAATGGCTAAGGACGAGGTGACAATTCACGTCGGAAATGGTTCCAAGGTTGATGTGATCACCGTCGGCACGCTACCTCTACATCTACCTTATGGATTTGTTTCAAACCTAAATAATTGTTATTTGGTGCCTGTGTTGAGCATGAACATTATATATGGATCTTGTTTATTGCGAGATGGTTATTCATTTAAGTCAGAGAATAATGGTTGTTCTATTTATATGAATAATATCTTTTATGGTCAGGCACCCCTTGTGAATGGTTTATTCTCTTTGAATCTCGATCGTAGTGATACACATATTCATAATATTGATGCCAAAAGATGCAAAGTTAATAATGATGGTGCCACATATTTGTGGCACTGCCGCTTAGGTCATATTGTTGTAAAGCGCATGAAGAAACTCCATGCTGATGGACTTTTGGAATCTCTTGATTATGAATCATTTGAGACATGTGAACCATGCCTCATCGGCAAGATGACTAAAACTCCATTCTCCGGAACAATGGAGCGAGCTAGTGACTTATTGGAAATAATACATACTGATGTATGCGGTCCGATGAGTGTTAAAGCATGTGGCGGATATCGTTATTTTCTTACCTTCACATATGATTTGAGTAGATATGGGTATATTTACTTAATGAAACACAAGTCTGAAACATTTGAAAAGTTCAAGGAATTTTAGAGTGAAGTGGAAAATCATCGTAACAAGAAAATAAAGTTTTTACGATCTGATCATGGAGGTGAATATTTGAGTTACGAGTTTGGTATGCATTTAAGACGATGTGGAATTGTTTCATAGCTCACGCCACCTGGAACACCACAGCGTAATGGTGTGTCCGAACGTCCTAATCGTACTCTATTGGATATGTTGCATTCTATGATGTTTCTTTCTGATTTGCCACTTTCATTTTGGGGTTATGCATTAGATACAACCGCATTCACTTTAAATAGGGAACCGTCTAAATCCATCGAGACGACACCGTATGAGTTGTGGTTTGGCAAGAAACCTAAACTGTCGTTTCTTAAGGTTTGGGGATGCGACGCTTATGTCAAGAGGCTTCAGCCTGATAAGCTCGAACCCAATGCAGAGAAGTGCGTCTTCATAGGATACCCTGAAGAGACCATTGGGTATATCTTCTACCACAGATCTGAGGGCAAGATCTTTGTTGCCAAGAATGGGTCCTTTCTAGAGAAGGAGTTTCTCTCGAAAGAAGTGAGTGGGAGGAAAGTAGAACTTGATGAGGTAATCGTACCTTCTCTCGAATTGGAAAGTAGCACATCACAGAAAGTAGTTCCCGTGATACCTACACCAACTGAAGAGGAAGCTAATGATGATGATCACGAAACTTCGGATCAAGTTACTACTAAACTTCGTAGGTCGACCAGGGTACGTTCCGCACTAGAGTGGTATGATAATCCATTCCTGGAAGTCATGTTGTTATACAACGACGAACCTACGAACTATGAAGAAGCTATGATGAGCCCGGATTCCAACAAATGGCTTAAGGTCCATGAAATCCAAGATAGGATCCATGTATGAGAATAAAGTATGGACTTTGGTGGACTTGCCCGATGATCGGCAAGCCATTAAGAATAAATGGATCTTTAAGAAGAAGACTGTGGCACCCCGGCTCAGAGAAGACCGGATCGCCTCGTATTCTAGCACAGGGACAAGTCCTCTAGAATACGGCACAGTTGGCATAGAACAAATCAGCTCTTTATTACAATGGATATGGTTACAAAGGGTATATGGATTACATCGGCACAGCGACACTACGCCTGCCCGGGGTAGCTCTATGCTAACAGTGAAGTAAATCTCTCGGCAGCAGAACAGCGATGGCGGTGATGGACTCCACTCCGCAGGGACTCTGGCTAGATCGCGTATCCTAGATCGCAAACTCGGAATCCTCGACAAGCAAGCAATCATGGCATGACCTGCAAACTGGCATGACACGCCAGGTGAGTACTTTGAATGTACTCGCAAGCTCACAGCAAACATCAGCATTAAGGCAAGACAACATCATTGCAAGGTTGCTACTGAAATAGATGCAGTAAGGTAAAGCATATTTAATCCATACTCCGAATAATCTTAGGATCCAATCCGAACCTGCTCCAAGTCCAATCCCCACATCTCATAGACATCCCATGACATATATATTATATTCCTAAGACCATCTGTACCACAAGTCTGACAAACTTACTCTCTTCCGGGTTGTCTCACAACCCTCAGAATACTCACGATCCACTGAGTACTTCCGATCATATGACGAGTTCTTCCATCATTATCACTACTATGGTTGACCACCTAGTGAGGTCTGGACGGACTGTCCAATACCGTGGACACGACTATTCGAATAGATTTTACACTCTACAGAGGTTGCACACATTACCCACACCATGGAGCACCTGACCTCGTGATCCCATTCGGGTGGACCAGCGTTGCTCCAACGAAACCTAACTGAGCCGTGACCCTCCCATCGTACCACCGGTAATCAACCTCCCCCGGAGTCCTGCCCTAGGTGGCCCCTGTGTCACCGCGTGACACCTGCCACCGTCGTGGCTAACAAACTATCCCAAACGGGGACCTGGTACCATATAACTCAACTGGGCTCACAAGGTTATCGCCGCCTACCGGGCCAGGGTAGCGCGCACGCATAACCTTCCCTGTCGGGCAGTACCGGTGAAAGAGCACGCGATCAGACCAAGTCAAGGCCGTCCCATGCCGGCAAATGTGGCTGCATGAATAAGTCCGGACAGGTGACTCTGGATCAACCATGAAGTATCTAATCTCTGAACAATCTCTGTTATGGCTGACACTCTGATATCATAGCAATCCAAGTCAAAATGATATCTGGCTAGAAATCCGGTAACCAGTATGCTTAAGCCACTGCTACTAACTCATCTCCATGAACTGTCGGATGAAATCCAGAATAATCATAGATGGTAATCTCAACATCATGGCATCAACGAGTGGGTAAACTACTAGTCACTAGCAATCCGGTACTCAACATGGTAGTCACCTATCCAAGAATTTACTCAGGCATTGCATAATCTAATCCATTTTACGAATACTTCAGATTTGCTATTAAAGTAATTAGTTTGACTATGATATTGCAATGCAATTATGCAAATGAGAGTTGTGGCTTGCCTGGGAATGAAGGAACCATCAGGAAGAAGTATGGAGAGTCCGCGGAAGTGATTGCTGGAAACAATTCTCTCTCTGAGGGGGCTGTTTACGGGCAAGGGCAAAATGGTCATTTTCATAGTGTCAAAACATTCTGAAAACGATACCAACATGACAGGCTCAAAGAGACGAAGAAATGGGCTTTGGAATCACCTCGATCGGAGTTGAGGAGAAAAAGTTGTGAGGGTTTGACTGCAGAAGGACCTTGCTGTGAATAAAAGTATTACATTCAGGTCCCCTAGCAGTTTTTCCAGGGAGAAGAATAAAAGGGGCTGCGTCGTTGGGCCGTGCTGGGCCGAATGTGGCCGGCGCCTGGGCGCTGGCTGGGCCGCGTGGCTACTGTTGCCCCATTGGGCCGGCCCACCTGCTGCTTCCCTCTTTAAAGAAAACGGAGGGAGGAGCCGAGTCACTGCCAGGCCGGGCCCGCTTGCATGGTTACCGCCCTCTTCTTCCTCTCGATAGGCAACAGAGGGCGGCCGGTCGCCGGCGTTGCCGCGGCTCCGGTGAGCGAGGGCCCGCGATGAGGGGCGGGATGGAAGCGCCGGTCGATGCTGCGTCTGCATGTACCCGTGGTAAAGGCGTTGATGGATGGAGGTGTCCGGACGGTAGCTGGCGGCGGCCGGCGGCTCGGGTGACGATGGGGCACGGTGCTCCAGTGGGTGGAGAGGCCGGGCGAGGGCATGGGAGAGCTCACCGGAGAGTGGAGCTTCCCGAGGAGAGCTTGGTCGGGGCAGGGAAGGGCTGGACGTGGGGCTGCACAACACGACTAAGGGCGGCGATGATTCGGCCGGAGAGGGGGAAGAAGGTCTCGGGAGCTCAATTCCGGGTGCAGGAAAGATCAGAGAGGAGTGTGAGAGAGGTTGGTGTGCTCAGGAGGGCTCGGGGCAGCCTATGAATAGGCGGGCGGCGCGGAGTGGATGAGCACGCCGCCGTGGCGGCCTTATCGCCATACTGGAGCTCGAGGGGTGGCGTGGCTGGCTGGTTCTGGCGTCGGGAGGCTTCACGTAGAGGTGAGAGGCGTCGAGGGTGCTCGAGAGAGCTCTAGGGAGATAGGGACAGGGGAAAACGACGACGGCAGTCATGGGCCGAATAGTGGCGGTGATCGCCGTGGCGCAAGGGGGAAGAATCCGGAGGGGGAGAGTGATCCAGAAGAAAGAAGACGACGAGGCGAAGCCCCTAGACATGGCTAGGTGGCGAGGGCGTGAGGAAACAGACGAGACCGAGAGGTTCCATCGCCAGATCGCGCTGGCTGGCATGTCATCCGCGTGGTCATCGCGTGTACTGGCAAAGATAGGACTAGAGGGGCTGGACAACCTTGTCTGGGGTGAAGTCCTTGTTCCCCAAGGCATCCTGGAAGTGAAAGATCACCAAAGGAAGCCAAGAGTAGATGTGAGGCTTCACTAGAAGTGTGTTGTAGACAATTTGACCACACCACTACGATGAACAGAGAAGTGATAAGGGTCAAGGGTGATGTCTGGGAGGTTTAGGATAGGAAGGACTATGATCCTGTGAAGTTTGGAGAGAAATGGACCAAGATTTAATATAGTTGCTTTGCAACTGACCAATCTGGTCCAAAAGCTCAATCTTGATGTGCCACTCACATGGAGTAGCCTGTTGGGCTGAAATTTGGTATAACATGATGATTTGGTCATATGAGAGTGCCATAAAAAATCCATGCCATTTGGACAAGCCAAAATGGTACTTCCTTCACAATGAACCTCTCTGACCAGAATCTTAAAAACATTCTAGGGAATTATTGGGACGATGAAATGAGCCAAAATTTTGTGGAGATAGGTTATATGGGTAGGAGAATGCTCTGGTATATTTTCAGCAATTATGGAGCAATATAAAATATAGTTGCTTCACAATGTGAAAATCTGACCAGAAACCAAGATTTGAGACTGTGCTCACATAGTTGATTGGATAGGGTTGAAACTTTTTGGAGAGTCATGATTTGAGCATATAAAGATTCTTGCCAAATTTCAACTCATTTGGATGCTCCTAGCTAGCACTTGCTTCACAAAGCTTCCAGTTGACCAAAAACTTTGGAAATTAGCCAAGGGAGATTTTATGTCCAAATGAAGTTGAATTTTGGCATGTGGCAATGATATGGATAGTAAAGAATGCCCAAAAAGTTTGAGAACAAGCAAGCAAATATAAAGGGTACTTACTTCTCAACTTGACAGCTGGGGCAGAATCAGAAAAGGAATATTTGTGAAATATTTTTGAACATGGCAAGGAAGGGTTTGACATATTTGTGGAAGATCTAAACCAAACAATTTATGATAATTATTTGGGAATGTTGGGAATGATGGAAATGTGTATTGCTTCACAACCCTGGACAACATGGTTATTAGAAAAAGGAATTTTCCCAAGGCAAAGAATATTGGGGTTGGTCCAAGATGGAGATGACATGGTCTTGGGATGGTTTTGAAGTTGGCAAGCCACTTGGGAAGAGGATTCAAGGGTGATCCCTCCAGGTTGCATGACCACTGAGCCACAGAAAGGCAAATCCAGACCAAAATCAAAAGGAAAAAAATGGGCAAAATCCAGGGTGTTACAAACCTACCCCCCTGAAAGAAATCTCGTCCTTGAGATTTGGTTGCTCAGGGATCAAACATGAATATTTCCACTTGAGGAAACCGTTTCCAACTTGGGTTTCCTTTTTACCTTTGTATAATGCTCCCACTGAGTTTCATATGACTGACTACCTTGCTTCGGGGTGGTTTGCTTTACTGGACCCTTTTTCTGGCAAAACTTACCTCATGTGTTACTCCGACTTCACTCCTTTTGTGTCTCCTGACCTGTCTGGGGCAATAAATTATCCTGGCACAACTATGTGCCCTGCTCGTAAGTCCGAGGGTGGTTCCTCATGGACGTGTCGTTCGAGGTCCAATACAAACAATCGTTCACTGAGTTGTGAATAGATTCTCTTGGTGGACACGGAATCTTTTACTCATTGCATTGGGTGACTTCAAATGATTGTGTGTCCTCCAGGTTCAAAACAGTACTATGAATCGTACCGTTCTCTTGGCGGAATCTGATTTCTCGCAAAGATAGCTGGGTCATCTTGGGTATCTTCACTGTCTTGGGTATAAGGATCCTACCAAATATTTGACTGTCACCTGTCATGACCAGCATCAAGGTGTATGCTGATATTATCCATAGACTTGACTGACAGCAGTCCTGGCAGCAGAATCTTGTTCACGGCAGGTTAGTCTTTAACTGATTCCCATCTGTGAGAACACATGCTTCAAGGCTGTTGTTCATCCTTCTGATTACTCGGTCTATCGATACCTCTGGATGGTAGGCCGTGTAATGCTTTAACATGGCTGCCGAATTTGAACTACTGAGTTAATCTTTTGACTGACCTGACCAGTTTGGTTGCCCTCTTCTGACAATTCTGAGCATATCTGGTTGGCTGGGCGGTTTGTCTTGATATGGGGTCCTTGCAAATGGAATAGACCCCATGGGTGTGTACCATGGTGACTGGTACGGAGCCATACTGTCCGGAGTATTTGTACCATTACCATACCTGTATGGACAACCTTGCTTTTTCATTATAGTTCTTGATTCTCCGTATGACCATAGGTGTTGTCAGGTGCAATATTTCGGCAGGCATATTACTTTACAAGCTGTGGCTGTAGGGTAACGACCGTCTGAACCCTGGGATAAAATCGGCAAATAAACTAGTAGCCACCAGAACGATCTTTACAACTCAGATCTGGGACATTACTGGAGTAACTCAACCCCGACTCAAGACGGCTGAAAAGCAGCTCAGAGCATGAGACGGTGTTGATAAGAAGAAAGTAGCAGTTCCCTAAGATGGCTGAAGAATAGCTCAGAGTATAGGGTCACTGCTACGGAGAGATATTCAACAGCTGCCCGAGACGGTCGAAAAGCAGCTCAGAACACGGGCCAGTTGCTGACAAGAGAAATAAGAGTCAGCATCCACCCCGGACGGCCGGAAACAGCTCAGAACACAGGCGTGGTGCCGTCACCAAAGAAAGACGGGTAAGGGTTCATTCGCGTCCCATACAACTCACTATTATGCATACAGGTATGAGCATAATAATTTGAACATACAGGAATAACACAGAGCAATGCTATAGGGCATATATCAAATGGTTGTTGGTCATCACACTGAAGTGTATAACCGGCGTTCTCTGCTTCTTACATAGCTCATGCAATAGTCGGATCCTCACTGAGCTGGCATCATTGTATAGGTAACCCATATGACCTTGGCAGCATGTCCACCATATCTATGGAAACATGTGTAGCTGGCCACTTGATTTCGGACGCAGACTTGTGTCCTGAGTGATTCTTGTCTTCTGACCAAGCTTGCATCGGAGGATGTTCATGTGTCGTATCGATGAAGACACAGGCATCTTGCGTTGTAAGCTTCTCTGGTAGCTTCTGAAGAAAGACTGGGTTGCTTACACCTGAAACTTTCTTTATTACATGCGGACTGAGTGCAGATATATATATACCTTGAGGTTACTGCTGTCGGTTACTTGTTGTAGGCAATAGGGTATTCGGCTATCCTTCTAGCTGAGTAGCTGGCTTGCTTCCAAGACATAGCAGGGTTCAAATTGTACTCATAGCAAACTCAAACCGTGTATATGAATCATACCTTTGGCACGGAATGCACTGTGGATGATGTACGCAATTTGCCTTCTTGCTCATTACTGCTATGAAAGTTGCACTGATGTATACTTAATGCTGATAACCAATCCAGCCAGGATATCATTTATATCCAGGCCCGATATTCCCGATATAACACGGTCTACTGAAAATTCCATATTGCTGAGCTGAGCTTCCAAATGGCTGTCTCTTAACTGACTCTTTGGGTTCAGTGTCGTGGAGTAACTTCCATAAGGGGAAAATAAGGTAACACCAAGGGCCCAAAAAAAAAAAAACAAAAGAAACGACTAAAACAAAAGCACACAAAGCAGCAAGATCACACACATAGGCAATATCACATTCTACAGCTATTCACAGCAGTAATATGCATTCCTACTTAAGCACACAAATCTCGCAAGAACTCCGGTATTACGGGCTAACATGTTGTGGCGATGTGCACGGAAGTGAATCAATGGGTGGAAGAATATTGGTGTAAACAATGCTACCCCAAATACGAGCTTAACACCAGACACGGTGGCGAGGACGAACTGGGTGATCAGGGGTCAGAACACAGAAGTTACGACCACATCATCATCAAGCGTACGGAAGAAAACTGTACACGTCCAAAGAATAGGTGGCGGAATGAGTTAGTGGTGGAGACAAAGGCTTGTAGACATTGCCCTTTTCTGATAACAAGGATTAGTAAGGGTTGCGGAAGCAGCTAGTGGAATGGCACGATCCGGGATAGAACTTGTCTATCACCCAAACAATAGGGGTGGCTGAAGAGAATAAGCTGGTGTGGTACCGGTGCATCAATCTGACAAAGGATCGACACCACCAAGCACCTTGGCATCACTCCGCTGGGACGAAGATGACTCCACACCAAGGAACAAATATGCAAACTGGAGAGTGCAGGTAGGGAATCAAAACCGATGCCACCTACACTCACCAGATCCATCGTTAGTGATAAGATATCTAGTCTATATGTATGCTATGCACAAACAAATGGAACAAACAAGTGCAGCAAACCAACTGGATCCTATACTACCGGTTACTAACGCTCGCACGGTCTAGGGCGTCTTATAGCCAGACCTGCTCTGATACCAACGCATGTGGCACCCCGGCTCAGAGAAGACCGGAACGCCCCGTATTCCAGCCCAGGGACAAGTCCTCTAGAATACAACACTGTTGGCATAAAACAAATCATCTCTTTATTACAATGGATATGGTTACAAAGGGTATATGGATTACATTGGCACGGCGACACTATGCCTGTCCAGGGTAGCTCTATGCTAACAGCGAAGTAACTCTCTCGACAGCGGAACAGCGACGGTGGTGATGGACTCCACTCCGCAGGGACTCTGGCTAGATCGCGTATCCTAGCTCGCAAACTCGGAATCCTCGACAAGCAAGCAATCATGGCATGACCTGCAAACTGGCATGACACGCCAGGTGAGTACTTTGAATGTACTCGCAAGCTCACAGCAAACATCAGCATTAAGGCAAGACAACATCATAGCAAGGTAGCTAATGAAGTAGATGTAGTAAGGTAAAGCATATTTAATCCATACTCCGAATAATCTTAGGATTCAATCCGAACTTGCTCCAAGTCCAATCCCCACATCTCATAGCCATCACATGACATATATATTATATTCCTGATACCATCTGTACCACAAGTCTGACAAACTTACTCTCTTCCGGGTTGTCTCACAACCCTCAGAATACTCACGATCCACTGAGTACTTCCGATGATATGACAAGTTCTTGCATCATTATCACTACTATGGTTGACCACCTAGTGAGGTCTAGACGGACTGTCCAATACTGTGGACACGGCTATACGAATAGATTTTACACTCTGTAGTGGTTGCGCACCTTACCCACACCATGGAGCACCTGACCTCGTGATCCCATTCGGGTGGACCAGCGTTGCTACGAAACCCGCCTGACCCGTGACCCACCCATCGTACCACCAGCAATCATCCTCCCCTGGAATCCTGCCCTGGGTGGCCCCTGTGTCACCGCGTGACACCTGCCACCATCGTGGCTAACAAACTGTCCCAAACGGGGACCTGGTACCGTATAACTCAACTGGGCTCACCAGGTTATCGCCGCCTACCGGGCCAAGGTAGCGCGCATGCATAACCTTCCCTGTCGGGCGGTACCAGTGAAAGAGCACGCGATCAGACCAAGTCAAGGCCGTCCCATACCGGCAAATGTGGGTGCACGAATAAGTTTGGACAGGTGACTCTGGATCAACCATGACGTATCTAATCTCCGAACAATCTCTGTCATGGCTGACACTTCGATATCATAGCAATCCAAGTCAAAACGATATCTGGCTAGAAATCCGGTAACCAGTATGCTTAAGCCACTTCTACTAACTCATCTCCACGAACTGCCGGATGAAATCCAGAATAATCATAGACGGTAATCTCAACATCATGGCATCAACGACTGGGTAAACAACTAGTCACTAGCAATCCGGTACTCAACATGGTAGTCACCTATCCAAGAATTTACTCAGGCATTGCATAATCTAATCCATTTTACGAATACTTCATATTTTCTATTAAAGTAATTAGTATGACTATGATATTGCAATGCAATTATGTAAATGAGAGTTGTGGCTTGCCTGGGAATGAAGGAACCATCAGGAAGATGTGCGGAGAGTCCACGGAAGTGATTGCCGAAAACAGTTCTCTCTCGGAGGGGGCTGTTTACGGGCAAGGGCAAAATGGTCATTTTCACAATGTCAAAACATTATGAAAATTATACCAACATGACGGGCTCAAAGAGACGAAGAAATGGGCTTTGGAATCTCATCGATCGGAGTTGCGGAGAAAAAGTTGTGAGGGTTTGACTGCAGAAGGACTTTGCTGTGAATAAAATTATTACATTCACGTCCCCCAGTAGTTTTTCTAGTGAGAAGAATAAAAGGGGCTGCATCGCTGGGCCGTGGTGGGCCGAATGTGGCCGGCGCCAGGGCGCTGGCTGGGCCACGCGGCTACTGTTGCCCCATTGGGCCGGCCCACCTGCTGCTGCCCTCTTTAAAGAAAACGGAGGGAGGAGCCGAGTCGCTGCCAGGCCGGGCCCGCTTGCAGGATTATCTCCCTCTTCTTCCTCTCGACTGGCAATAGAGGGCGGACGGTCGCCGGCGTTGCCGCGGCTCTGGTGAGCGAGGGCCCGCGATGAGGGGCGGGATGGAAGCGCCGGTCGATGTCGCGTCTGCACGTACCCGTGGTAAAGGCGGCGATGGACGGAGGCGGCCGGACGGTAGCTGGCGGCGGCCGGCGGCTCGGGTGACGATGGGGCACGATGCTCCGGTGGGTGGAGATGCTGGGCGAGGGCATGGGAGAGCTCACCGGAGAGTGGAGCTTCCCGAGGAGAGCTTGGTCGGGGCGGGGAAGGGATGGAGGTGGGGCTGCACAGCGCGGCCAAGGGCGGTGGCGATTTGGCCAGAGAGGAGGAAGAAGGTCTCGGGAGCTCGATTCCGGGTGCAGGAAAGATCAGAGAGGAGAGTGGGAGAGGTTGGTGTGCTCAGGAGGGCTCGGGTAGCCTATAAATAGGCGGGCGGCGCGGAGGGGATGAGCACGCCGCCGTGGCGGCCTTATCGCCATACTCGAGCTCGAGGGGTGGCGTGGCTGGCTGGTTCTGGCGTCGGGAGGCTTCGCAGAGAGGTGAGAGGCCTCGAGGGTGCTCGAGAGAGCTCGAGGGAGATAGGGACATGGGAAAACGACGACGGCGGTCACGGGCCGAACAGTGGCGGCGATCGCCGTGGCGCAAGGGGGAAGAATCCGGAGGGGGAGAGTGATCCAGAAGAAAAAAGATGACGAGGTGAAGCCCCTAGACATGGCTAGGTGGCGAGGGCGTGAGGAAACGGACGAGACCGAGAGGTTCCATCTCCAGAGCGAGCTGGCTGGCATGTCATCCGCGTGGTCACCGCGTGTACTGGAAAAGATAGGACTAGAGGGGCTGGCAAACCTTGTCTGGGGTGAAGTCCTTGCTCCCCAAGGCAGCCTGGAAGTGAAAGATCACCAAAAGAAGCCAAGAGTAGATGTGAGGCTTCACTGGAAGTTTGCTATAGCAAACTTGACCACACCACTGCGATGAACAGAGAAGTGATAAGGGTCAAGGGTGATGTCTGGGAGGTTTAGGATAGGAAGGACTATGATCCTGTGAAGTTTGGAGAGAAATGAACCAAGATTTAATATAGTTGCTTTGCAACTGACCAATCTAGTCCAGAAGCTCAATCTTGATGTGCCACTCACATGGAGTAGCCAATTGGGCTGAAATTTGGTATAACATGATGATTTGGTCATATGAGAGTGCCATTAAAATTCCATGCCATTTGGACAAGCCAAAATGGTACTTCCTTCACAATGAACACTACTAGGAAAAGGGCTATAGCTGATATGGACATTAATGGCGCACCTGTATCTGGTGCGCCACTGCTAGCAGTGGCGCACCAGATACAGGTGCGCCATTAATGTCCTCATTACTAATGGCGCACCAGGCACACGGTGCGCCATTACTAGCAAATTTTATTTTTTTTTATTTTTCCAAAACTATTAATGGCGCACCAGCGCACAGTGCGCCATTACTAGTTTTAACTATTAATGGCGCACCACACGCTCCGTGCGCCACTACTAACAATTTTTTTTTTACTTTTTTTTTCAAAACTAGTAATGGCGCACCTGTGTGAAGTGCGCCATTACTAGTTCAAACTAGTAATGGCGCACCACAACCACGTCGCGCCACTACTAACAATTATATTATTTTTTTGCAAAACTAGTAATGGCGCACCCCTAACTGGTGAGCCAGTAGTAACCAGGGTTACTAATGGCGCATTTTTAGGTGGTGCGCCATTAGTAACCTGAGACCAGCTAGATATTTTGGACAGCCACACCTACCACACTCACTTTCCCCACTTCATTCTCTCCACCTCCTCCTCCAAGCTTGTCTCGGCTGCCTCCTCCTCCTCACCTCATTTGCACCATAGATTCACCCAAATTAAGTGGTTAAATTACCTTTTTTTTGATAGGTAAGTAAGGGGAAAGCTTTCTTTAATTTTGTTGTAGATCTACTTTTTTCTCCCTCCAACAACGTGCACATGCACTTTTTATGGCCTAGATCTACGTATGTTTGTGGTGTTGCATATGTTTGTGTTTGCAGGTACCGGTATTTGAAATGCGATAGTTGCCAATATTTTGCCGGAATGTTGATTCATTTCCGTTTCGGCGAGAATTTGGCACTATGCATTCTTTTTGGTCCTATTTTTAGGCAAGGTCATGCCAAATTTTTTCTTGGTTCTAAAATATCGTTTTGCTCTACCCCGCAGGCGACCATGGTCCGCACGATGACCGAAGGCATCGTGAATAGGTTTTTGAGCTCCGCGAAGGCCGAGATGCTTCAAAAGAACGAGACGGAGATAAGATGTCCGTGTCGAAGATGCAAGCTAAAGAGCCTTATTACGAACCCGGATTCCGAACAGGTGCAAGAAATGAGGAAGGGCAGCAAGACAACCGCGACGGCGAGGGCGGGCGTGAAGACGAAGAATCTCCAGGACATGATCATGATGATGATGTAGTACACAGTCATGATCATGTAGAAGATGCCGGACATGATGATGACGAAGATCAAGGCGAAGGGCATGATCATGAAGATGAAGATGCTGGAGAAGACGATGATGGACCATCGATGGGCTGGGTGCAGGACCCTCATATTCAAGAGCTGCTTCTCAAGCAGACGGATAACGCAAGAGCTGCTGCCCGAGAGAAAGCCAAGCTGGATCAACTGGAGATAGACGCGGTTACTCCATTGTATGAAGGATGCAGGCCCGAGGATACCCGCCTGAAAGTAACGCTCATGGCTCTGGAGATGAAGGTAAAACACAAAATGACCGACGCATGCTTCGACGAGAACATGTCATTCTGGCACGAACGTCTTCCCAAGGGGAACAAGTGCCCGACCAGTTTCGAGGAGGCGAAGAAAATCGTGTGTCCTCTGGATTTACCGCACATGAAATACCATGTGTGCATGAACGATTGCATCATTTATCGGGACGAGCACGCGGAGTCTACCATATGTCCGGTGTGTGGCGTCACTCGATACAAGAAGAGGAAGAAAGCTCCTCAAAAAGTGGTGTGGTACTTTCCGATCACTCCTCCTTTGCAGCGGTATTTTGCGGACCCTAAGGCAGCAAAGCTCCTGTGTTGGCACGCGGATAGGGAGGAGAAGAAGCGAGAAGATGACGGAAATGATCCGGAGATAAATAAAAAAGACAAGATGCTGAGTCACCCTAAGGATGCGAGCCAGTGGCAAGCGTTGAACTTCGAATACCCAGATTTTGGGGACGATCCAAGGAACATCATGCTGGGCGCGAGCACTGATGGAGTCAATCCGTTTGGTAGCCAGAGAAGCATACATAGCACCTGGCCTGTGTTATTGTGGATGTACAACCTTCCCCCCTGGAAGTGCATGAAGAGGAAGTACATTCATATGAGTATGCTAATTGAAGGGCCGAAACAACCAGGGAACGACATTAATCTGTATCTGGGGCTGCTGAAAGAGGAGCTAGACATGCTGCGGAAAATGCCAGCCAATACATGGGACACCGCAGAGAAAGAATATTTCCCTATGAGAGCCGCACTGCTCACGACGGTGCAAGACTATCTCGGTTACGGATATGTCGCGGGGCAGGTGGTCCACGGATTTTGTGCATGCGTCAGGTGCATGGATGACACAACGTATCGCTGGCTAGATAGAGATCCCGGGTCTTCGAAAACCATGTTCATGGGACATCGAAGGTGGCTTCGCGATGATGACTCATGGAGAAAACGCAAGGATATGTTCGATGGTGAAACCGAACCCCGAAGACGCCCGCGTACGAGGAGCGGCGAGGAATTAGACGAGCTGTTGAAAAATTGGAAAGAGTGCCCACCGCCTGGAAAGAAGCGAAAGGCGCCAGAGCCGCTGCTGAAGGTATGGAAAACAAGGTTGGTTTTCTGGGACTTGCCATACTGGAAGATCCTCCGTGTGCCTCACAGCCTTGATGTCATGCATATCACGAAGAACGTGTGCGAGAGTCTGCTTGGTACCTTGCTCAACATGCCAGAGAGGACCAAAGATGGGCCGAAAGCAAGGGCAGACTTGAAATCAATGGGCATCAGGGAGGAGCTTCACGCTAATGATGATGAGGCGACGGACACGGAAAGTCGTCGCAAAGGCAAAAAGGACAAGAAGATCGGAAATGACTGCCCTCCCGCGTGCTTCACTCTAAGTCAGGAGGAGATCGAGCAGTTTTTCACCTGCCTCGTAGGAGTAAAACTTCCTTACGGTTACGCGGGGAAGATAAGCAGATACCTAGACTCAGCGAAGCAGAAGTTCAGCGGGATGAAGTCTCACGACTGTCACGTGCTGATGACGCAGATACTTCCAGTTGCAATCCGTGGGATCATGGACGCGCATGTCCGTGAAACGCTATTTGGCTTATGCAACTTTTTCGACGTCATCTCTCGGAAGTCGGTTGGCGTGAGGCAACTCAGAAGGCTACAGGAAGAGATCGTGGTGATACTATGCGAGCTTGAGATGTACTTCCCGCCCGCATTCTTAGATGTTATGGTGCATCTGCTGGTCCATATCGTGGAGGATATCATCCAACTCGGGCCGACGTTCCTGCACAGCATGATGCCGTTCAAAAGGATGAATGGTGTCATCAAAGGATACGTTCGCAACATGTCACGTCCAGAGGGAAGCATAGCCAGGGGCTTTCTGACCGAAGAGTGCATCTCCTACTGCACGAATTATCTAGGCATCGAGAACCCCGTTGGTCTGCCCGTCAACAGGCACCTCGGCAGGCTCGCTAGATGGGGTCACCGTGATGGTCGCCGCGAAATGCATGTCGACTTGGAGGGTCGACTCACCGACTTTGAAATAGCAAACCTAGTCGCGCTACAACACATAGACGTGGTTGATCCTTGGGTAGTAGAGCACAAAACCTTTATTGAGAAGACGTACAATGACCGAGGCCAACAGAGGACGGACAGAGATATAATCAAAGAGCACAACTCATGTTTCACGCGTTGGTTCAGGGAGAAGCTTCTGTCGTACCCTTTACATGAGGATTCTTCCGCGGAAGAAAAACTCATATTCGCCTTGTCACAGGGCGCCGAGCACAACCTGATGACCTATGAGGCATACGATATCAACGGCTACACATTCTACACCGAGGAAAAGGACATGAAGAGCGATGGTTATCAGAACTCCGGGGTAACGATGGAATCCTACACCGGTAACGACAAGGACAGATACTACGGAAGGATCGAGGAGATCTGGGAGCTGAGCTACGCTGGAGAGAAGGTCCCGATGTTCCGTGTCAGATGAGCCAAGAGCGTCCTAAAAGAAGACCGGTATTTCACCACCATGGTTATACCCGAAGCCAAATCCAAGACCGCGGGCACAAACGTCACTGCGAAAAAGGAGCCATGGGTACTGGCTTCCCAAGTGGACCAATGCTTCTTCATTACCGACCCGTCAAAGCCCAGTCGTGTTGTCGTGAGGAGAGGCAAAAGGAAGATCATCGGAATGGATGGACCCGCCAATGAGCAAGACGTCGACAAGTACGGCGACCCAAAGATGGAACATGACGACGACGATGAAGTGCCATACACCACAAGAAGAAGCAGGACCACCCTACCTAAACGACGTCCGTTCAACAGAAGAACTCCATTTGCGAAAAAGAAGGGCAAGAAGATTGTGAAAAGATAGCTAGCTAAGATCGATTGTATTTAAATCGTAGTCTTCATTTCTCGATTGTATTTCGGCATATGGAAATGGGCGGCACTTTTTGAATTCATGAATATTTTGAAATCTGATGATATTTTTTCATATTCATAAATGTTTTCTAAAAAATTATTAGATGCAACTAAAAATCCAAAAAAAATCAAATAACAAATTTGATGATATTTTTTCATATTCATATTTTTTCATAAATGTTTTGAAATCTGATGATATTTTTCCACATTCATAAATGTTTTCAAATTTGATCGTCATTTTCTAAAAAATTATTAGATGCAACTAAAAATCCAAAAAAAACAGTTAGTAATTGCTATGAAGGTATTTATGGCGCACCCGAATGAGGTGCGCCATTGATATACAAATTTTTATTTATATTTATTCTTGTATTTTATTTTTCAGTGTTCCTTTTCCTGCTTAAATTTCATGTGCACTTTTTGAATTCATGAATATTTTTTCAAATTTGATGATATTTTTTCATATTCATAAATGTTTTACCAATTCACAAATGAATGCAACTAAAAACCCAAAAAAAATTACTAATGGCGCACCGCTAGGTGGTGCGCCATTGCTATCCAAAAAAAAGTTACTTATGGTGCACCGCTAGGTGGTGCGCCATTGCTATCCAAAAAAAAGTTACTTATGGCGCACCGCTAGGTGGTGCGCCATTGCTATCCCTCACCCGACTAAAAAAATCAAATTCGCCAGATCCCCCTTCCCTCCCTCGCCAGATCCCCGCGCCCGCTCCACCGCCGCCGACGACCCCCGCGCCCGCTCCGACGACCACCGCGCCCGCTCCGATGAGGTGCACTACCCACTTCTTCTTCCTCCTGGACCACCAGCTGGAGTCGGGAAGCTCTCCTCCGCCGGATCGCCTCGCTCCACCATCGTCGGCATCACCGCTGCTGCCGCCTCGACCTGCAACACTGGCGCCCCCCCGACCTCTCCATGCACGCCCCGACCTCTCGGTGATTTCCTCATGCCGCCTTCCTCATCCAGCCACCCCTTGGCGTTCAATGATTAGGGTTCGTGCATACTAGTACTACTCATCCCGCCCTTCTCTGCAATTAGGATTTGCCACATCCTGCGATGGTAAAAAGCCTGAACCTCCTGCTAGATAACTTTACTTGATATCCTATTGATAGGTCTGTGTGCAAAACCGCAATAGTGACCATGGTTTTGCATTTGTTATATCTTGCTATTGTCAAAAGGGATGAACCTAAATATATGCTACTGTAGTACAGTTAGCAGTTATGGAAAAGTTCAGTTAGGTATCAGATGTGTGGCCTTAGCTGGGAGATTTCTTTTGCTGCCATGTGCTTGTATGGCTACTCTTGTATTCAGAAGAAAATTATATGTTAACCAACTGATGGTTATACTCTGCTGTAATGAAAAAAACTAGATGCTTTTGATCGCTGTATGGTGCAAAAATGAGAATTTTGTACTCCATCAGCTACTCCAATTATCAATTTGCACAGATTCATGCATAATCTACTGATGTTGTTCTCTGAAATTTCAGTGATAGTTTGACAGGCTCCAATTTTGAAAACTTCACTAATAATCTTTAGTTTTCTGACATGACTCCAATCTGACATGACTCCAACCTTATCTCATTATAACAAGAAGAAAGACTTGATTATTTGGCTCGTTAATAAAACATTGTTGTGACCTCTGTTTCCTTGGATCAACTAAAGAATGGTTTCTTTATGTGCCCTTCATACTTGATTTGTTAACTTGTGCCATAAAACTTACATATATACTCCCTCTTGTACCACCTGTGTTTGTGTTGGTCTGCTAGATAACTTGTTTCACTTGTTTTTATGCAAGCAAATCTTCTGCTTGACTGTTAAGTTGTACAATCTGTACTTGTACTGTCGGAAGCTGATTAATTTGGCGCAATTTTATTTTTGTTTTGTCAAGTCTATGCACTGATTGAGTTAGATGAAAATGTTTAGTGGCACCAATTTCTGCAAGTCTGTTCAGTCAGCAGGGCTATCTAGCCTAGTGACTAGCACTATGGTCTTTCTGTTTCGTACAACTGCAATTTCATTTATGTTGTTATAAGTTTGTTGCTGTCAGCATGAGTTAACTTGGTATGCAGTAGGCACTGGTCTCATTCTTAGACCGACACACCCGCAGCGCGCATTCAGGCATCATTTGGTTGTTAGACTGTTCAGCTATGCAGTGTGAAATACCAGTTCAGCATGTCGATAATGATTTTGGCAGCAGTGTGTGGCTCAATTCCTTCATTGGATAATGATTTTGCAGGTACCCCGAGAGGCCCTTGAGTTTGCCGGAATGTCGATTAACTTCCGTTCCGGCAAATTCGGGTACTCCATATGTCCTATTTTCAGCTAAGGTCTTGCTGAAATTTTCCGTGAATTTTAGCATGACTTTGCTAAAAATAGGACATATGGGGTACTTGCGACTAATGCATGGGCCGGGGTATCTTAGTACTTAATTTAGCATTTAGGGTGCATCGGCGACGTGTAGTACCTGTAATATTCAGATTTGATAAGATCTTGCAACCTGACAATTGTTCAGCTTCGTACTTATAAATATTGTATCACAGATTGTGTGTTCTCACTAGTTCAAATGTTCTTGCTGTGTATTTGTGGTCTATCTGTCACCATATATGTGTATCCAACCTTGTGAACTTGTTTCATTTTGTAGTCTGTGTTAACTCAAGTATGTGTGATATATATACATATGTGTGTGCCTGTGATATAATACGTTTATGTTCTGTCCTGCAACCTTGTTTTTTTTCCTGCTAAATGTTAGATAGTTATATATATGATCAGGTCTTTTTAATTCCCTAGCCGTTTGATGATTACTTAGTGTTGAATGTTGAGTCTAAGGTTCCAACATAAAAGCATATATGCTTTTGTAGTCATGCTCAAGTATTTCTAGCCGGCTGGAGTGAGATCGAACCCGAACAGATAGTAGTAGTTACTAACACTCAATATTGCAAAGATTTACTCATACCTTAACTCATGCTTGAGAAACCTAGCTGGGGTCTTTGGATGTAGTAGGACATTTAGAGTACCCATATATATCAGTCAACCTAGGGTGCCTCGGCATCGATAAACCCTAAATGATGAAAACATAACTTAGCATTTAGGGTGCCTCAGCGTCGACAAACCCTAAATGATAAAACCTTGGCTTTTAGGGTGCCTCGGTGTCGATAAAAACCTAAATGATGAAAGCTTAGGCTTTTAGGGTGCCTCGGCGTCGACAAACCCTAAATAATAAAAGCTTAGCTTTTAGGATGCCTCGGTGTCGACAAACCCTAAATGATGAGACCTTGATCTTGTTCCTTGACAATAACCAACTTTTTGACCAAACTTTTTTCCTATTTAGAGCGAACATGGCCCACAACGATGAGGCCGGCGGTTCGGGCGGCAAGGCATTCTGGGAGCTGTCCCAGGAGATGGAGGAAGAACCTCAACGCTATGAGGACGCCGTGGAAGACACCGATCCTGACTACACAACCCCTAGTGGCGTCGGGGATGACACCACTGATGGTGCCGCCGAGGATGCCACCACTGATGATGGCAGCGCACGCACAGATGGCAGCCAACCAAAGAGGCAACGGAAGGACCGGCGCCCGAACGTGCTCGGCACCGTCAAGGAGGAATTTACTGAAGTGTCCTCCGAGGGGCATCCAACGGCGCCCAAAGAAATAGTCAAGGGGTACGCGGGACAGCTCGGGTGCATTCTCCGGAGCACCATCTCGATCAACACCGAGAACCTAAGGCATCGTGACCGAGGGAATTTGCGCAACCTCCTCTTCACGAAGCTGCACGAATGATACAAGTTCCCCGGTGACTTCGCAAACACACGCCTCTCAGGGAATAAAGTGAACAGTGCCGCCCTCACGAAGATGAGCAAGGCCCTGGCTACTTGGAGAGGCGCGGTGAAGAGCATGATTGAAAAAGGTGATAGTTATGAGAAGATCAAGGAGAAAAATCCTTCGATCAGCGAAGATGACTACCGGGAGTTCAAGATCAAGTGCGAGAGCAACGCATCCAAGGAATCAAGTCAGTGGGGGAAAGATATGCGGGACTTGAACTTAGGGGTCCACAAACTCAGTCCCGGCGGTTACAGAGTGGCGGAACCTATATGGGACAAGGAGGACGCGGAGCGTGCCGAGCAAGGCCTACCGCCCCGCTTCGAGAAATACTGTGACAAGCAGACCAGGAACTATGTCAGGGCCCGGTACAAGATTGACCCGGTAACCAAGGAGCTTACCATGTATCCGAAGACCAAGGCGCTTGAGCGTGTTCTGGTAAGGAATACACCCCCGCGTAATTAGCTCCATATGGTTGCATTCTAATTAATGAAGCCAAATTTCTAAATGGTTCACGTTCCTTCCGCAGGACACTGAAAGCAGTAGCGCGGGGTCGTCTCAGAGCTCCCCTTTTGACACCCCTTTAAATAGGGCGTTGAACATAATGAAAAACAAGGATAAGCTCAGTAAGCCGTCGTCAGCTGGTCGTGTGGCCGGCAAAGGCTTGTCCACGAAATGGTCGGAATACTATACCGCTGGGCGAAAGGAGAGAAAGACCAGCTCAGAAAGCCAGCAGCGCGAGGTTCAACAACTCAAGGCACAAGTGGCGCGGATTCCGGAGATGGTCGAAGAGCAAGTGCGAGACCAACTGGGAGCGACGATCACCGCCATTATACCTACCTTGGTTTCTGGGCTGCAGGCGTGGGTGGCGGGCGGCCAACAGGGGCCGCCCCCGATTCCCAGCTTCACGGGCAGCAACTCGCGCAACGCGCCGGCGGTGCCATTGGTGTCTCCGGCGGAGGCGGCATTGGTGTCTCCCGCGGCGGCACCATTGGTGTCTCCGGCGGAGGCGGCATTGGTGTCTCCCGCGGCGGCGCCGGCATTCCAGCTTAATGCACTCGGGTGTGGGAAGAATACGTCGGCCGGCACCTCGGCAGCAAGCGGCCCCTCCATCAATTGCACGCCCGCCGTTGGCGGTGCCCCGACATTAGCCGAGCTCGACGCCATCACGGTAACTAATTAAGCCTCTCGGCCGATGACTTCATCTCCTTGCCTTTGACTGGGCATCCCTTACGCCCTACATGTTTTCGCAGGGCGCCGCCGACGTTCCGTGCACTCTCCTACACTTCATGAACGACGAGTTGGTCGATGTCGCCAAGGGCAGAATCGTTCAACCGGGCAGCCGCGTGTTCCACGGTAATCAGATGCCACCCACCGTTTATAGGGTTCAACTGGTTCGGGTGCTGCCGGGCTTTGATGACATATTACCTCCGTATCGACCCCAAGGGGCCGACGAAGATGATGTGATGACCCTCAGCGCCTGCATAAGCTGGCCCATGCTTTGGCCGAAGAGCCAGATTCGTTTGGGGGCGGGGGACACCACCCCACAGACAACACCGCCAGTCGTGCCGGCGCCAAGCCATGGCAAGACCCCCGCAATGCTACCGGATATGCCGGACATGCATATGGCACATGATCCGGACGACGACGACGACGACGATGGTACATTTACCAACGTTGATAAGTACTTCAACGAACATGGGTACGGTGACGAATTCTTGGGGCCTCCTTCTCAAGAACCCAACCCTGCAAAAGATGATCTAGCTGGTACCACAGAGAAACCCAATTGCAACAGGCGTCGTCTGGCGTTCAGTTCTCAGGAGACGCCTCCAGCTGCCGCCTTCACCAAGCCTCAGATAGCCGAGGTGCGAAATATTATCAGCCCCAACACACTCAAGAAGGCGGTCTCTGAGCAGAACTCGATCCCATTACAGCAGAAGAAGAAGGGACGGAAAAGAAAGAGTAACAAGGGTGCGAGCCAGCCGGCACCGAGTACGATCCGTGCTCAGGACGGGCCACCTTCACCTAAGGATATCTCGAGGAGGGTGCATGTGGCGGGTAGGTCGATGCTACCGACTAATCTGCTCAATGCTGCAACCGGTGCTATGCGGAGTCTGCATGATAGTGTTCTTTCTTTGGAGAAGCGGCGTCTCCGAGAAAATGATGTGGCATACTCGGTTTTCGTGGCCAAGGTGCTAGAGGGCAAGGGCTTTGTGGATAGCGCCATCGGGGGTATGATCGTCCTGCGGTTTGATGACATCTTCGCTATGTTTAACCTTCATCCGCTGCACTACACCTTTGTTCGGCTATTTTCACTGAGTATGGCGATGCGGATCATTAGAGACAAGACCCCGGACATCGTGATAGTCGACCCCTTCTACATGCATGCCAACATCTTGGGCAGCGCTGGGGACCGGCAAGTCGCGAGTTCATACCTCGAAGGCGTCATTCTGGCAAACCCAGATAAGGATAACTTCCTCGTGCCTTACTTTCCCGAGTAAGTCATCCCCTCACCGCCCCGTAACATATGATTTCTTATATTTCGATTATTCTTTTTTTTTCTAACATTCCGTGTTTTGTGCAGTGACACACATTGCACACTCATCCTCTTAAGCCCGAAATATTCCATGGCCACGTATTTCGACTCGGACCGTCAGTCGAAGAAAGACTACACAAATATCAAGAAAGTTCTTGATGATGTTCTCCCCGGCTACGCCAGATCTGGAGGCACCTTCAGCAGGCCAATTCGTAGGTACGGCAAGCACGTGTTCACCCACAATACGACGTTCCCCTGCGTCAAGCAGCCGCCTGGCGGTCAGAAGGATGCCTACTACGCCCTCCATCACATGCGGGCGATCGTACGGGACCATAATCACCTTCTGCTACCAAATAATCTCAAAGATTGGGCCGCATGCTTGTCGGCAATCCAGGACGCAGACATCAGACAAGAATTCTTTTGCATCCAGTCGGAGTTTGCGGAAATCATCCATCAAGATGTCCTTCGTACCTCGGGGCAGTTCTACCTCAGATATCAACCGTCCAACAGTGAGATAGAAACAACGCTACAAATGCAGGCTGACAACGCCCACGATTTCATGACCATCACGACAAACGGCGGCTTCATCCATGCTCCGGTCCCTGAGTCGAGTCAAAAGTAGTGATGCTATGTAGTTCTGAAATATCGATTAGCTCATGTTGTAATTAAACTTTAATGAACTTGTATGTCTCTTTGGTTTGGACAGTCGTTCAACTTATATGTAATCGATGCTATTTATTAGTAGGACCATGAATCGTGCTATTAATGTCTTGGTTTTCTCTTCTGATCCTTTTGTTGCATACTTATATATTGCTTATGTATTGTCTGTGAAATGCTACTAACATTTTGTTTGGCTAGTGCATAGAGATGCCGTCGTATGTCGTGTACAAGGGTAAGGTTCCCGGAGTCTACGACGATTGGGAGGAGTGTCAGAGACAGGTTCACCGTTTCAGCAGTAACAGTTACAAAGGGTACACCACTAGGGCGGAGGCGGAAGCTAGATACGCGCGCTATCTAGCGGAAGAGAGGAGGGAGCGGAGGAGGAACCGGATGAAGACCAGTTTCATCGCGATGATGCTCATCGTGATGACCGCAACTCTCTTCTATGTGATGGTAGTTTAGATGATCGATATCGACTTGTAATGTGAAGACAAACTCGCTACTCGCGGTCTCGAGACTTGTAATGTTCTAACTTTGTTCGGTCTTTTGAATTCGGAGACTAGCTAATATAATGAATTTTATTCGGAGACTAATCTTCTATTGTATTCGATGAATCTGCTGTTTATATGTTTCGCTGTCTATATTCTATGCAGTAATATATTTTGTAATCTGTGCAAATATCAGAAAAGAAAAAAAAATATTCCTAATATTCATACTAGTGGCGCACCATACAGCACATTAGTGGCGCACTGCTATAAAAAATACTAGTGGCGCATTATCTGTTAGTGCGCCATTAGTAACCCAGAGCACAAGGTAAATATGGCCCCCTGGGAGGCATACTAATGGTGCACCGTGTGACTTACTAATGGCGCACTGCCTGGTGCGCCATTATAGTCTGGTATACTAATGGCGCACCAGGGGTGCGCCATTAGTATATGTTACTAATGGCGTGATGATAGTGGCGCACCTGTAGTGCGCCATTAATGGCCAAAACAGGTGCGCCACTAGTAGGCCTTTTCCTAGTAGTGGAACCTCTCTGACCAGAATCTTAGAAAAATTCTAGGGAATTATTGGGAAGATGAAATGAGCCCAAATTTTGTGGAGATAGGTTATATGGGTAGGGGAATGCTCTGGTAAATTTTCAGCAATTATGGAGCAATAAAAAATATAGTTGCTTCATAATGTGAAAATCTGACCAGAAACCAAGATTTGAGGCTGTGCTCACATAGATGATTGGATAGGTTGAAACTTGGTGGAGACTCATGATTTGAGCATATGAAGATGCTTGCAAAATTTCAACTCATTTGGATACTCCTAGCTAGCACTTGCTTCACAAAGCTTCTAGTTGACTAGAAACTTTGGAAATTAGCCAAGGGAGATTTTATATCCAAATGAAGTTGAATTTTGGCATGTGGCAATGATATGGATAGGAAAGAATGCCCAAAAAGTTTGAGACCAAGCAAGCAAATATAAAGGGTACTTGCTTCTCAACTTGACAGCTGGGGCAGAATCAAAAAAGGAATATTTGTGAAATATTTTTGAACATGGCAAGGAAGGGTTTGACATATTTGTGGAAGATCTGACCCAAACAATTTATGAGAATTATTTTGGAATCTTGGGAATGATGGAAATGTGGATTGCTTCACAACCCAGGACAACAGGGTTATTCCTTTAATAGAAAAAGGAGTTTTCCCAAGGAAAAGAATATTGGGGTTGGTCCAAGATGGAGATGACATGGTCTTGGGATGGTTTTGAAATTGGCAAGCCACTTGGGAACAGGATTCAAGGGTGATCCCTCCAGGTTGCAAGACCACTGAGCCACAGAAAGGCAAATCCAGACCAAAATCAAAAGGAAAAAAATGGGCAAAATCCAGGGTGTTACAAAGACAGAAGCTGATGGTAATCTCACTGTCTATAAAGCTTGACTTGTCGCAAAAGGTTTTTGACAAGTTCAAGGGGTTGACTATGATGAGACTTTCTCACATGTAGCGATGCTTAAGTCTGTTAGAATTATGTTAGCAATTGCTGCAGTTTTCAATTATGAAATCTGGCAGATGGATGTGATGCAACCTGAAGGTTTTGTGGATCCTAAGTATGCTAAAAAGGTATGCAAGCTCCAGCGATCCATCTATGGACTGGTGCAAGCAACTCGGATTTGGAATATATGCTTTGATGTGGTGATCAAAGCTTTTGGGTTTATACAAAGTTTATGAAGAAACTTATATTTATAAGAAAGTGAGTGGGAGCTCTATAGCATTTCTCATAGTATATGTGGATGACATATTGTTGATTGGAAATGATGTAGAATTTCTGGAAGGCATAAAGGGTTGTTTGAAAGGAGTTTTTCAAAGGAAGATTTAGGTAAAGCTGCTTACATATTGGGCACCAGGATCTATAGAGATAGATCAAGACGCTTGATAAGACTTTCACAGAGCACATACCTTCACAAGATTTTGAAGGCGTTCAAAATGGATTAGTCAAAGAAGGAGCTCTTTCCTATATTGTAAGGTGTGAAGTTGAGTATGACTCAAAGCTTGACCATGGCAGAAGAAAGAGAAAGGATGAAGGTCATTCCCTATGCCTAAGCCATAGGCTCTATAATGTATGCCATGTTGTGTACCATACCTGATGTGTGCCTTGCCATGGGTCTGGCAAGGGTGTACAAGAGTGATCCAGGAGTGGATCACTGGATAGCGGTCAAAATTATCCTTAGAGGGCTAAGGAAATGTTTCTCGGTTATGGAGGAGATGAATAGTTCGTCGTAAAGGGTTACGTCGATGCAAGCTTTAAAGGGTCGTGAACTTGACAAGTATAGTGGAGCAGTTATTTAGAATAGCTCCAAGTGGAGCATGGTAGCAACATCTATAGTATGACATAGATTTGCAAAGTACACACGGATCTGAATGTTGCAGACCCATTGACTAAAACCTCTCTCACAAGCAAAACATGATCAAACCCCAAAAATGATTGGGTGTTAATCACATGGAGATGTGAACTAGATTATTGACTCTAGTGCAAGTGGGAGACTGTTGGAAATATGCCCTAGAGGCAATAATAAAATGGTTATTATCATATTTCCCATTCATGATAAATGTTTATTGTTCATGCTAGAATTGTATTGACCCGAAACTTAAATACATGTGTGAATACATAAACTACACCGTGTCCCTAGTATGCCTCTACTAGACTAGCTCATAAACTACACCGTGTCACATCATTGGGAGAATGATGTGATGGACAATACCCAACCGTAAGCTTAGCATCAGATCATTTAGTTTATTTGCTATATCTTTCTTCATGTCAAGTATCTGTTCCTTAAACCATGAGATTGTGTAACTCCCTGACACCGAAGGAATACTTAGTGTGTATCCAAATGTCACTTCGTAACTGGGTGATCATAAAGGTGCTCTACAAGTATCTCCGAAGGTATCTGTTGGGTTGGCATGGATCAAGACTGGGATTTGTCACTCCGTATGACGGAGAGATATCTCTGGGCCCTCTCGGTAATACAACATATTAAAGAGCTTGCAAGCAATGTGACTAATGAGTTAGTCACGGGATCTTGTATTACAGAACTAGTAAAGAGACTTGCAGGTAACGAGATTGAACTAGGTATGGAGATAACGACGATCGAATCTCGGGCAAGTAACATATCGCCGGACAAAGGGAATTGCATACGGGATTAACCGAATCCTTGACATCATGTTTCAACCGATAAGAGATCTTCGTGGAATATGTAGGAATCAATATGGGCATCCAGGTCCCACTATTGGTTATTGATCGGAGAGGTGTCTCGGTCATGACTACATGATTCCCGAACCCGCAGGGTCGCATGCTTAACGTTCGTTGATGCTAGAGTAGTATTGGGATATTTGATGATTGGTAAGCTAATGTTGTTCGGAGTCCTGGATGAGACCCCGGACGTAATGAGGAGTCTCAGAATGGTCGAAAGGTAAAGATTTATATATCGGAAGTAATATTTTGGGTTCCAGAAAAAGATGTAGTTTTTTCGTTATTGTACCGTGAAGCTTCTAGAAGGTTCGGGAGGATTCTGGAGGGGTTCTGAAGTCCACAAGTGGTTCCACCATGACCCAAGGGCTGGCATGGGCTGAGGGGAGGCTCCTTGGCCTTATTGGGCTAGGCGCACTTATTGCTTGTTTCTGCGTTGGTATTTTCCCGAAGAGGAGAGGAGAGGATAACAAATATTTGCAACCCAATGCGTAAGAGGGGTTGTCAATCCCTCCTCGGTAAAGGGATAGATAAAATTGTATGAGATTGGATAAATAGATCTAGCGAAAACACAAAATAAAATAAATAAAGAAAAAGTGCAGCCAGGTATTTTTTGGTTTTTGGAATAATATATCTGAAAACAAGATGATAAAAGATAGACCTGGGGGCCATACATTTCACTAGTGGCTTCTCTCGAGAAAATATTATACGGTGGGTAAACAAATTACTCTTGGGCAATTGATAGAAGAGCTAATAATTATGACGATATCCAAGGCAATGATCATGTATATAGGCATCACGTCCAAGATTACTAGACCGACTCCTGCCTACATCTACTACTATTACTCCACACATCGACCGCTATCCAGCATGCATCTAGTGTATTAAGTTCATGGAGTAACGGAGTAATTCAATAAGGACGATGACATGATGTAGACAAGATCTATTCATGTAGTAATAGACCCCATCTTTTTATCCTTAATAGCAACGATACATGCGTGCCTCGCTACCACTTCTATCACTGGTTGAGGACACCGCAAGATCGAACCCATCACAAAGCACCTCTTCCCATTGCAAGAAAAATCAATCTAGTTGGCCAAACCAAACCAAACTTTCGGAGAAGAAATATCAGGCTATAACAATCATGCATATAAGAGATCAAAGAAGACTCAAATAATATTCATAGATAGATCTGATCTTAAACTCGCAATTCATCGGATCCCAACAAACACACCGCAACAAATCATTACATCAAATAGATCTCCAAGAACATCAAGAAGAACATTGTATTGAGAATCAAAAAGAGAGAAGAAGCCATCTAGCTACAGCCTACGGACCCGTAGGTCTATAGTAAACTACTCAAGCATCATTGGAGGAGCACCAATGAGGATGATCAACCCCTCAGTGATCGTGTTCCCCTCTGGCAAGGTGCCGGAATAGAGCTCTAGATTGGATCTCATGGTTCTGAAACTTGTGGCGGCTGGAATTGTGTTTCGTTGACTCCCCTAGGGTTTCTAGAATATTTGGGTATTTATAGAGCCGAGAGGCGGTGGAAAGGACCTCAGTGGATCCCACCACCCATCAGGCGCGCCAAGGCCCTCTGGCACGCCCAGGTGGGTGGTGGGCCCCATGGGCCTCCCCTTGTGCACTTCATTGGTTCCCAAGTTGTCTTCTGGGCAGATAAAAATCTCCAAAAAGTTTCACTGCATTTGGACTCCATTTTTTATGGATATTCTGTGAAGTAAAAAACAAGCAAAAAATAGCAACTGGCACTGGAAACTATATCAATAGGTTAGTCCCAAAAAATGATATAAAGTTGCTATAAAATGAATGTAAAACATCCAAGAATGATAATATAACAGCATGGAACAATAAAAAATTATAGATACATTGGAGACATATCAACATCCCCAAGATTAATTCCTGCTCGTCCTTGATTAGGTAAATGATAAAAACAGAATTTTTGATGTGGAATGCTGCCTAACATGTTCATCACATATTATTTTCTTTTGTAGCATGGACATTTGAACTTTTAGATGATTCAAAGCAATAGTCTATAATTGACATGAAGACTTCAATACTCAAGCATATCAACAAGCAACCATGTCTTTCAAAATATCAACACTAAAGAAAGTTATCCCTTGCCCATCATGCTCAATCATTGATCCATTCATGAAATACACTCGAATATTAGCTACATCCAATGCACAAGTATGATCATAGTGCTCCATAGTTGGTGCTTTATAAGATAAGATGGGGACTCAAATAAAAAAAATTGCATAAAGTAAATAGATAGGCCCTTCGCAGAGGGAAGTAGAGATTTGTAGAGGTACCAGAGCTCGAAGCTTAAATTGAGAGACAAATATTTTGAGAGGCATGCTTTTCCTGTCAACGAAAACGACTGAGTAATTCCCAATACTTTCCATGCTAGATACATCATAGGCAGTTCCCAAACATAAAATAAAGTTTATTCCTTTTTCGACCATTCTTTCACAATCCATGGCTAGCCGTATCCACGGGTGCCGTCCATACCAACACTTTCCAAGGAATTTATTTTTTGACAACATTAAGTAAATTTCTTTTTCATTTCGGGACTGGGCATCCCTATTACCGGCGCGCTCTCGTGCAATGACAAGTGAATAAACACTCATCTTGAGAATAACACATCTAGCATGGAAAAATATTGGCCACCCCCTGCCGCTTCATGAGCGGCACGGGCACACAAAAAGGAAATTTATTTTGAAAATTAGAGTTCGCACATATAAATTTACTTAGAACGGCACGGAAATACCGCATATAGGTAGGTATGGTGGACTCATATGGCATAACTGGGTTTAAGGATTTTGGATGCACAAGTAGTATTCCCACTTAGTACAAGGAAAGGCTAGCAAATAGATTGAGAAGCAATCACCAAAAAGCGAAAATTCTCATAAATGAGCATTAAGCATAACTAACACCGAATAATGCACCACAAGTAGGATGTAATTTCATTGCATAACTATTGACTTTTGTGCTTGCATAGGGAATCACAAACCTTAACACCAATATTCTTACTAAAGCATAATTACTCACCAACATGACTCACATATTACTATCATCATGTCTCAAAACTATTACAAAGAATCAAGTTTATTTTGTCCAATGATCTTCCTAAAAGTTTTTAGGGACAATTCCATTTCTGCCCCTAACTGGAACCCACTACTCAAATTTGCCCCTAATTTCAATGTGTGCTCAATTTGAGCACACATTGAAATTAGGGGCAAATTTGAGTAGTGGGTTCCAGTTAGGGGCAGAAATGGAATTGTCCCAAGTTTTTATTATATCCCTGTTGGATATCTATCACTTTGGGACTAATTTCATATATTACCATTGCTGTTAACAAGCTCTCAAATAAATTTAAGTGAAGAACATGATCATAAATATATTATTTTCTTCTCTCAAAATAATTTAAGCTCAGCATGAGAGAATTTCTTCAAAAATTTACTAACTCTCAAGTTAATCTAAGTGAAGCATGAGAGCATATTTCTTCAAAATATAAAGCACCGCCATGGTCAAAAAGATATAAGTGAAGCACTAGAGCAATTCCATAGCTAAAAAAAATTTAAGTGAAGCACATAGAGCAATTCTAACAAATCATAGCATAATTATGGCTCTCTTAAATAGGTGTGTGCAGGAAGGATGATTGCGACAAACTGAAAAGCAAAAAAAAGCAAAGACTCATATAATACAAGACGCTCCAAGCAAAACTCATGATATGTGACGAATAAAAATATAGCTCCAAGTAAAATTACCGATGGTTGTTAGAAGAAAGAGGGGATGCCTTCAGGGGCATCCCCAAGATTAGTTGCTTGGTTATCCTTGAATGTTATCTTGGGGTGCCATGGGAATCCCCAAGCTTAGGATCTTTTCAATCCTTCTTCCTTCATCCATCGAGATGTCACCCAAAACTTGAAAACTTCAATCACACAAAACTTAACAAAGTCTTCGTGAGATCCGTTAGTATAAGAAAACCAATCTTTGCTTTAAGTACTGTTGCAAACCTATTCATATTTTGTTATTGCATTATATCTACTGTATTCTAACTTTACCATGGCTTATACCCCCTGATACAAGCCATAGATTCATCAAAATAAGCACACAATGCAACGAAAATAGAATCTGTCAAAAACAGAACAGTCTGTAAAGACTCGAATTTTACTTATACTTGTGTAAATCCAAAAATTCTTAAAATTTTGGACAACATAGGAAATTTGTATATAAATCCTTTTTAAAAAATTCAGAATTTATCGTCCCTTTTGTGAATTTTAACAATTCTGTTACTGGACACAAAAGTTTCAGTTTTTCAACAGGATCAAATCAACTATCACCCAAAGCTATCCCAAAGGCTTAACTTGGCACAAACACTAATTAAAACATAAAAAGAACAATCTTGATAGAGGCATAATTGTGTGAGCACAGAAAACATAAAGAAAAAGAGAAAAAAATATTTTATTCATTGGGTTGCCTCCCAACAAGCTCTTTCTTTATAGCCATCAAGATAGGCTTGAGATTCTATTGATGCTCACATGAAAGATAATAATTGAAACACAAGGTGAGCATCATAAAACATGTGACAAACACATTTAAGTCTAACATACTTCCTATGCATAGGAATTTTATAAGCAAACAAATTATCAAGATAAGATATATCTAACATATGCAAAGGAGAGGAATAAAACATTGACAATCTCAACAAGTAGAGAGGTAATTTATTAACATGAAGATTTCTACAACCATATTTCCCTCTCTCATAATAATTACATATGGGATCATATTAAAATTCAATAATATAGCTATCACATAACATATTATCTACATGATCCACATGCATGCAAAGTTGACACTCTTCCAAAATAGTGGGATTATCATCAAATAAAGTCATGACCTTTCCGAACACACTTTTATCAAAAAATTCGCAAGATTGAACACTCTCCAAATGTGTGCGATTATTTTTACCTAGAGTTGACACTCTTCCAAACCCACTTTCAATGTTATTGCAAACATATTCATCATCAGGCTTAAATAAATTTTCAAGATCATAAGAAGAATCACCCCAATCATGATCATTGCAATAAGTAGTGGACATATCGAAATTAGCATCCCCAAGCTTGGGGTTTTGCATATTATTAGCACAATTGACATTAATAGAATTTATAATAACACCATTGCAATCATGCTTTTCATTCAAGGAGCTATCGTGAATCACTTCATAAATTTCCACTTTTAGCATTTCATCACAATGTTCAGATTCACGATTTTCAAGCAATACTTCATAAAGATAATCTAGTGAAATCAATTCACTAGCAATTGGTTCATCATTATTGGATTTTTAAAAAGATTAGCAAGTGGATGAGGATCCATATCAATAGATTTTTAGCAAGCGAAGATGCAAGCAAATAGAAGACACATGACACACAAGCAAAGATAGCGAACGAGAAAAGGCAAACGAAAAAGAAGGAAATAAAAAGGCAATATTTTTGTGCTTTTCACAAAAATGCTTTAGAAGTGGGGGAGATGAAAACTAGAGGCAAACGACAAATAAAGTAAATTGCACGGAGATGAGATTTGTGATTGGGTACCTGATAGATGTTGATGATGTCTCCCCGGCAATGGCGCCAGAAATTCTTTCCTGATTGCTTGTATCTGCGTTGGTATTTCCCCAAAGAGGAGAGGATGATGCAGCACAGCAACGGTAAGTATTTCCCTCAGTTATGAAACCAAGGTTATCAATCCAGTAGAAGAACCAAGCAACACTATGTAAACGGTACCTGCACACAAATAACAAATACTTGCAACCCAACGCGTAAGAGGGGTTGTCAATCCCTCCTCGGTAAAAAGATAGTTAAAATTGTATGAAATTGGATAAATAGATCTAGCGAAAACACAAAATAAAATAAATAAAGAAAAAGTGCAGCCAGGTATTTTTGGTTTTTTGGAATAATAGATCTGAAAACAAGATGATAAAATATAGACCCGGGGCCGTAGATTTCACTAGTGGCTTCTCTCGAGAAAATAGCATACGGTGGGTAAACAAATTACTTTTGGGCAATTGATAGAATAGAAAATAATTATGACGATATCCAAGGCAATGATCATGTATATAGGCATCACGTCCAAGATTACTAGACCGACTCCTGCTTGCATCTACTACTATTACTCCACACATCGACCGCTATCCAGCATGCATCTAGTGTATTAAGTTCATGGAGAAATGGAGTAATGCAATAAGAATGATGACATGATGTAGACAAGATCTATTCATGTAGGAATAGACCCCATCTTTTTATTCTTAATAGCAATGATACATGCATGCCTCGCTACCCCTTCTGTCACTAGATGAGGACTCCGCAAGATCGAACCCATCACAAAGCACCTCTTCCCATTGCAAGAAAAATCAATCCAGTTGGCCAAACCAAACCAAACTTTCGAAGAAGAAATACGAGGCTATAACAATCATTCATATAAGAGATCAAAGAAGACTCAAATAATATTCATAGAATGATCTGATCGTAAACTCGCAATTCATCGGATCCCAACATACACACCGCAAAAATTCATTACATCAAATAGATCTCCAAGAACATCGAGGAGAACATTGTATTGAGAATCAAAAAGAGAGAAGAAGCCATCTAGCTACTGCGTAGGGACCCGTAGGTCTTTGGTAAACTAATCAAGCATCATCGAAGGAGCACCAATGAGGATGATGAACCCCTCCGTGATCGTGTTCCCCTCCGGCAAGGTGCCGGAATAGGGCTCTAGATTGGATCTCGTGGTTCTGGAACTTGCATGTAACACCCCCGGTGATTAGCAACAGTAATCACTTTTGATAATGACATGTTAGCATGATCAACAGTGCATAATCATCATTAGCATCATATTGCATTTCAACTCCTAAGTCAAATTCAAAATTTAAATGAAAGTGGAATATGAAAGTTGTCCAACATAGGAGCTAAAATGTCAGATATATAGCAAATATTCCAGAGGCTATTCTAAAATTGAAACCAACATCATTGGAATTGGATAAGTGACTCGAACAACCTCAAATAGTGGATAAAGATAATATTTAATAACCATTTATTAAATCTGAAATAAATATGGAATTATGTTTTGTCCAAACTAATTTTAGGTGTTAGGGAATAATGCACTAGTATTTATGAACTAGGTCTCATGTTTTACAAAAACCATTTTGAGGCCTGACTATTTACTAAACTGAGAAAGGAGAATAAAGAAAAAGATAAAAGAAAAATGAAACAGAAAAGAAGAAAAGGGACCCCCCCCCCTCCGGCCCAACTGGGCCGAAGCCCAGCCGGCCGGCCCACTTGTGTCCCCCCCCCTGGCCTATATGGCCCCAGCCGACCGAACCCTAATCCCCACCCCATTCCCCTCGCTCCTCTCCTCCCCCCTCGTCTGGATCGGGATCTCCCGATCCCGTCCGCCCGTCGCCTACGCCGTGCCGGCCGCCCCGTCGCCGCCCTCCCCTCGTCAGCCCCCACCCCGATCCAGATCGGGATCGGGATCGGGAACGGCCCCGTCGCCGACGCCGCTCGCCGACGCCCCCCGCTCCCGCGCCGATCGGCCAGCGCCGACGCCGCCGCCACACCCGACGTCGCCCCCGTCCTCTTCCTCTCCCCGACCAGCCGCCTGGCGCTCGGTCGCCCCCTCCCTCGACTGGATCCGGATCGGGGCAAACCCCCGATCCCGTCGCCCGACGCCGCGACGACCTTGCCGCCGCCTGGAGCCCGCGCCTCCCCGCGGCCTGCCTCCCATCGCCGAGTCCCCGTCGACCACCCCGACCCCCCGCTGCCCCGTCCCTACGAGCACGGTGAGGCCTCGGGCCTCTTTCCCCCTCTCTGCTCCCGCACCTCGCCGCGCGCACCGCGCCCCCGTGCCGCCGCTCACCGCGCTGCGCGCATGCTCACGCGTCGCCGCGCCCCGGCTCGCGCCCGACCGCGCTGCGCGCGCCCCGCTCGCGCCCACTCCAGCCGCCGCTGCCGCTCGTCCTCTCGCCTCTGCCTCCGCTCGCCGCGGCCACCCGCACGCGCGCGCGCCCCCACACCTCGCCCGCGCGCTCGCCCGCATCGCTCGCCGTGGCCCCGCGCTCACCACCGACCCGTCCAGCCGCGCCTCGCCGGCGCCCGTGGCCAGCGCCCGGGCGCACCCTGGACGCGCCCGCTCGGGCTGCGCCCACGCCCGCCCCGTGTGGCCGTATGGGCCACTGCCCGGTGGGCCCTGCCCCCCCTGTGCCGCTGACAGATGGGGCCCGCCCTCTAAAAACGATTTAAAAGAAATAGAAAATAAAAATAGAAATAAATAAAATGATTAATTAAATAATTAATTAGTTAATTAATTAGTTAATTAATCCTGATTAGGTTAATCTAATTAACTAATTAGTGTTAATTAATTAGTGTTCTCTAAACTCGACTTGAGGTTGGGTTATCACCAGATCCGTGTCCGTGAAGAGGACATTCCCAAGACTGCATTCGTCACTCGTTATGGCTCCTATGAATACACCGTCATGTCATTTGGCCTAACGAATGCTCCAGCTACATTCTCCCGCCTGATGAATTATATATTCATGGATTACCTCGACAAATTCGTCGTGGTATATCTAGATGATATTCTGGTCTATTCTAAGAATAAAGAGGAACATGCTGAACATCTCTGCCTTGTTCTAGAAAGGCTCCGAGAACACCAGTTGTATGCCAAGTATTCCAAATGCGAATTTTGGCTTCCTGAAGTAACTTACCTTGGACATGTGATTTCCAAGGATGGGATTGCTGTTAACCCCGAACGAGTTCAGGCTATTCTCGACTGGACTCCCCCAAAGAATGTTAAGCAAGTCAGAAGTTTTCTCGGACTCGCTAGTTATTGCCGTCGATTCGTTGAGAACTTTTCCAAGATTGCAAAACCATTGACAAATCTGCTTCACAAAGGTGTTAAATTTGAGTGGACAGAAAAATGTCAAGAAAGCTTTCAGACACTAAAAGATAAATTGACATCTGCCCCAGTACTAGCACCCCCAGATTCCCAAAAGGATTTCGTGATATACTGTGATGCATCTCGTCAAGGATTAGGCTGTGTCCTAATGCAAGAGCGCAAAGTGATTGCTTATGCCTCCCGACAATTGCGTCCTCATGAAGAAAATTATCCCGTGCATGATCTTGAACTTTCTGCGGTTATCTATGCCTTGAAGCTATGGCGACATTACCTTCTCGGTAACCGTTGCGAGATATACACGGATCACCAAAGCTTGAAGTATCTATATACTCAACCAGATCTGAACCTTCGTCAACAAAGATGGCTCGAAACAATTGCCGATTATGATATGAATATTTCATATACCCCCGGCAAGGCTAATGTAATGGCCGATGCTTTGAGTCGCAAGTCCTATAACAACAATCTTATGGTTCAAGAAACACAACCTCTTCTCCATGAAGAGCTTTACAAATTGAACCTCCATATTGTTCCACAGGGTTATCTCAATACCCTGGTTGTCGAACCAGATTTAGAACACGGCATTAAGGTTATGCAAAGGTATGACCCTGAAGTTGAAAAGATCAAGCGATACCTCGAGAAAGGAAAGCCGTCGGAATTCCATCTTGATGCAGATGGGATCCTATTTTTCCAACACCGTCTCTTCGTACCCAAGTTCAAGAATGAGAGGGAAAACGTTATGAAGGAAGCTCATGACACTCCCTTGTCCATTCACCCTGGTAGCACAAAGATGTACCGTGACATTTGTCAAAGATTCTGGTGGCCTAATATGAAGCGAGACATTGCTCGTTATGTTTCTGAGTGTGACGTTTGCCGCCGCGTTAAAGCCCAACATCAAAGGCCCGCAGGAACTCTGCAACCCCTGGAAATTCCTGAATGGAAATGGGACAAGGTCCAAATGGATTTCATTACTGGTTTTCCCAAATCCCAGAAGGGTAATGATGCTATATTTGTTGTCATTGACCGATTCTCTAAGGTTGCCCACTTTCTGCCTGTTAAGGAGACAATCACTGCTAGCCAGTTAGCAGACTTGTATGTTTCCCAAATTGTGTCACTCCACGGTGTTCCGTTGGAGATCAGTTCTGATCGTGGCAGCCTCTTCACCTCAAGATTCTGGAATAGTTTCCAAGAAGCTATGGGAACTCATCTGTCTTTCAGCACCGCTTTTCACCCTCAGTCACAGGGTCAAGTTGAACGAGTTAATCAAGTGCTCGAAGATATGCTTCGAGTTTGCGTCATCTCCTTCGGTAAGAAATGGGAGGAATCTCTCCCGTATGCCGAATTCTCTTACAACAATAGCTATCAAGCTAGTCTGAAGATGGCACCGTTTGAAGTTCTATACGGTCGTAAGTGTCGAACCCCTCTGAATTGGTCAGAAACTGGGGAACGCTCACTCGTCGGACCGGACATTATTCGGCAAGCTGAAGAACAAGTCCGTATTGTTCGTGAACATTTGAAGTCTGCTCAGTCTCGTCAGAAGAGCAACTATGACCGAAAGCACCAGGAAATAGTCTATCAACCTGGCGAGCAAGCTTACCTCCGCGTCACTCCGTTGAAAGGCACTCATCGGTTCGGAATCAAAGGCAAGTTAGCCCCTCGCTACATTGGCCCGTTCCGTATTCTTGCCCGTCGAGGAGAAGTGGCATATCAGTTGCAATTGCCGCCAAATCTTTCTCAAGTACATGACGTTTTTCATGTATCCCAACTCCGCCGCTGCTTCAAGGATCCTATTCGAGCTGTGGATCATGAAGTGCTTGAATTACGGGAAGATCTGTCTTATCCAGAACATCCCATCCGTATTCTTGATCAAGCTGAGCGTCGAACACGTCAAAAGTCAATCAAGTTCCTCAAGGTTCAGTGGTCAAATCATTCTGAAGATGAAGCCACTTGGGAACGCGAGGATCGTCTTCGCGAAGAATACCCCTCTTTCTTTCAGTCTTCCTCTTAATTCTCGGGACGAGAATTCTTAATAGATGAGGAGAGTTGTAACACCCCTGGTGATTAGCAACAGTAATCACTTTTGATAATGACATGTTAGCATGATCAACAGTGCATAATCATCATTAGCATCATATTGCATTTCAACTCCTAAGTCAAATTCAAAATTTAAATGAAAGTGGAATATGAAAGTTGTCCAACATAGGAGCTAAAATGTCAGATATATAGCAAATATTCCAGAGGCTATTCTAAAATTGAAACCAACATCATTGGAATTGGATAAGTGACTCGAACAACCTCAAACAGTGGATAAAGATAATATTTAATAACCATTTCTTAAATCTGAAATAAATATGGAATTATGTTTTGTCCAAACTAATTTTAGGTGTTAGGGAATAATGCACTAGTATTTATGAACTAGGTCTCATGTTTTACAAAAACCATTTTGAGGCCTGACTATTTACTAAACTGAGAAAGGAGAATAAAGAAAAATAATTAATTAAAATTGCAGAAATTAATAAAAATTTAGAAAATCATATCTTTTAAACCGTAACTCCGATGAAATACTTTGTACTGAAACTTGCTCAGAACGACGATACGAACCCGGATACGCCCTCGGTATCTCCGTCAGACGCCCGCAGCTATGAGACGTTGAACAATTAGACCGATTTCAATAAATGAATAGTGTCCAACTTTAATTAAATAATCCGAATAAATCCTAAATTAACTAAATCATTTAGTTAGGCAGTAGAACACCCCGGCATATCATTTAGCATGTCATACATATTGTTTGCATTATTGCCGTGAATTTATTGTTCTCTCTCCCCCTCCTTCTCTCTCGATAGACGCCGAGACCGACGACGCTGCACCAGGTTTCGGCTACTCTACACCGACGAGCAGCCCGTTGACGACCTCCCTCTCTTGCCAGAGCAACCAGGCAAGCCCCCCCCTTGACATTCTAGATATCGCCCATTCTATTCTCCTGCTTGCATTAGATTTCCTACTGTTAATGTATGCTCCTATTCTGATGCATAGCCTGCTGTTGTAACCTGTTCATTGCTATCTTACCTCTATGATAAACTGTTTAGTATAGGTTGGTATGACCATCTGTGACCCCACCACCTTACTTTGTCGCCCCTGCTTGTTCATCGACGACTCGATCAACGTGATCGTCGATCAGAGACAGACGCCTCACTTCACACCCCCTTAGTTGTACGACTCTGCGTAGTAACTATCGAGTGCCGAGGGTGATACCTCACCGCACTCCTGATGAATACTCTGCAGCATGCTGTACGGTCGTGGTCATCGAGGGTGATTCCTCCTTCTCCATGTCCGATACGACTCTGTCGTGCAACCCCTCAGTGTGAACCTCGAGGGTGATACCTCTTACGTTCACCCTGATATTATGACCACACGGTTACTACCTTTTTCACAGGCGGGTCCCCCCGGTGGTAACCCGCTGGGGATCTATGATTTCGGGTGTGCCGGAAGGGCACTCGAGTGTGACTTGTGGCGGAGCATCAGAGACTCTGATTGTCTCCGCTTGATACTAATTGAGCCTATTGGATTTGGGTGTGTGACTGAGTGTTCGACGTGCCCTAACGCACTTCCCCCCCCAA